>CAJVRN010000232.1:612500-622500 GCA_911728415.1 Lagocephalus sceleratus | reverse complement strand
AGATCATGCGCTTTGTGGACAAGATCACCAAATCCAAATACTTTCAGAAGGCCACAGAGACAGAGTTCATCAAAAAGAAGATGGAGGAAGTGTCCAACACACCGCTGCTCCTCACCGTGGAGGTTCAGCAGCTCCAAGGAACGCTGGCCGTCAACATCCCCCCTCCACCCACCGACAGGATATGGTATCACAAAACACGCCTTCAGTAGAGCAGTAATGCTGCTGGTGGTGAGAAGGTCTGCCCAGTCCCCTCTGACTGCTGCAGCTCTTTCTCGTAGGCTTTATCTGTGTTTATTTCCATCTTGGTGGTGACTCAATGTTCTGAAATGGCACACCCAGATGAAGGTGTTCTGTAGACAATGCTCTGCTGCCATCTGCTGGTGGGGGCGCAAAGAGCTTCAGACGCCAGGTCAGTTATCCTCAGAGATGAGGTAGAGCAGGTCCAGACCCGTTCTCCAGGGGACTCCTGTCCTACCAGGTAGACGGCCCCTCACCTGGGAAGCAGAGCCCCAAAGGTTACTCAGTAGAAGCCGTGTGTGCACCCCCATCATCTGTGCTCCAGGGATCAGTGATCAGGGTGACTAAGGGTTGATCAGATGATGAAGGACCAGTCTGAGGTGTAGTCAGCTCTACTGAACGTCTGGGGCTCTCTCCTGATTGGCTGGCTCTTCTGTGCAGGTATGGCTTTAGGACCCCCCCCCACCTGGAGCTGAAGGCACGACCAAAGCTGGGGGAGAGGGAGGTGACCCTGGCTCATGTCACCGACTGGATAGAGAGGAAGCTGGACCAGGAGTTCCAGGTATGAGAGCCGGGGGGGGGGGCAGCTGTGTCCTTGTCTCAGCACTGACCCCCCCCTCCCTCTGCCACAGAAAATCTTTGTGATGCCAAACATGGATGACGTGTGGCTGCCCGTCATGCACTCTGCCGTGGACCAGCGCTCGGCCAGCGCCCCCCCGGTGGAGCCGGGCCCCCCCCCGCTGAAGACGGAGGGCGGTGGGCAGCCGTGACCAGCGTTACAGTATTTGAAGTGTCAAAGATGAAACTGGAGCCAAAGTCAAGTCTGGATGCCACTGTCACATTCCCAGGTCTGGATCTGCCCCCCCCCCTCTGAGGGGGGGCACAGTATTCCAGGGAAGCACGGAAAGTTGGTCCGACCTGTCCTGAAGGATTTATTCAGCACAAGTGCCTCTCTCAGACCGACGCACAGATGTTTCCAGATGTGTTGGAGTATTTAATAGATCCCTGAAGGGTTCACCAGATACCTTATTGACCCCCCAATGAAGACCCCCAATGAAGAACCCCCATGAAGACCCAATGAAGACCCCCTTATGAAGACCCCCCAATAGAGACCCCCCAATGAAGACCCCCCAATGGAGACCCAATGAAGACCCCCTTATGAAGACCCCCCCAATAGAGACCCCCCCATGAAGACCCCCCCATGGAGACCCCCCAATGGAGACCCCCCAATGAAGACCCCCCCATGAAGACCCCCCCAATGGAGACCCCCCAATGGAGACCCCCCAATGAAGACCCCCCCCAATGAAGACCCCCCCAATGGAGACCCCCCAATGAAGACCCCCCCAATGAAGACCCCCCAATGAAGACCCCCAATGAAGACCCCCCCCAATGGAGACCCCCCAATGAAGACCCCCCCCCAATGAAGACCCCCCAATGAAGACCCCCCCCAATGAAGACCCCCCAATGGAGACCCGCCAATGGAGACCCCCCCAGCTGTGAGGTGACCTCACTTCAACAGCTCCTCCTTGATCTCCATGTCTTTGATGCTTTGTAGTGTTAAAGCTGAGCTCCCATTCCTCCACCAAGCGGATCAATAGTATTCCTGCTTCCTCCCTCCCCCCCCCCGCTCTTGGCTGCTCATTGTCTTTATTAAGTGTCTTTCTGTGTGTGTTCTACACCAATAACACAAAGTGCAATGATGGACGTGTGCTGACCTTTGACCTTGCCTCGAAGCCTCTGACGTGTTTACTGAATGTATTTATGATGGTTTGGGTTAATACTGCTAGGATATGAGCCCCGCCCCCCCTCAGATTGTGGTACACAAGTTAATGCACAGTTCAAGTGAGCCTTCTGCTCTCTGCTGCCCCCGGTGTGTGTGAAGGAGCAGCCTGTGTGTGGATCAGCTGAAGGTCCAAGACCAACCCTGGTCCACAGACTGAATCTAACCTGTGTCAAACCTCTAACCAAAGTCCTGACGGAGACATGGAGGCCATCCTGAGGGATACAGATGTGCCTCAGCATCTGGACCACGCCTGTTTACGCCTGCTTGCTCTGTGCCCCTGTTCCTCTGACCTGAGGTGGGCTGTGCTTCGTCCTGGAACAGAGTCGGGATTTGTTTTGTAATTGAGCTAAATGAAGACGTTCCCTGAGTTGTACATGTGAGTTTTTTATGTGTGTGTTGAAGCCAATCCAGAGATTATATCTGCCTTAATTAAACGCATCATACGTCTGTCAAGCGCGTGTCGTCTTTGTTCACGTCTGCGTGGGGTTTCGCTGGTGGAACGTGTTCTGCGGAGTGCACAGCCCTCATGACTCATGTGTTGTGGCTCACCGTGACAGGAACAGTCCTCCTTGCTGCTCTGGTATGTGCTGGTGCGGTCGGCCCAGGCACTCCTCCACCAAGACCCAGATGAACTCGCTCAGCGCCGCCCAGGGGCTGCAGTACCGGCAGGCGCCGGCGGGGCGCTGTTCGCCCCAGCTGGTCAGCTCCTGACCCGCGTTAATCTTCACCCTGACCCCCCAGGAGGGTCGCTGCGCTATACTTTGGACCTGCGCGTGCACGCTGGACGACTTCCTGCAGCGCTGACGTCACCCTCAGCAACGCCCAGAGAGGCCGGGCTTACCGTAAGTGACTGTTCCAGCTCCGGGGGGAGGTCCAGGACCAGGAGGAGGTGGGCAGGCTCTTCATCAGCGTCAGCGTGGACACGTGACCAGAGTCACATGATCACACCTTCATACAGGGACCAGGTGAACTAACCCGGGGGGGGGCTCATGTGTCCCAGATGTGCCCCCCAGATGTGAGGAGCCTCCTCTGGTGGTCCTGCTGGTCCTTCAGAGCTGCCCCAGATGTTGGAGGTGGGAACGCTGTTCCACTTCCTTCAACCGTCAGTTAACGCTTTGTTGTGTGTGTGTGTGTGTGTGTGAGTGTGAGAGTGTGTGTGTGAGTGTGTGTGTGTGTGTGTGTGTGTGTGAGTGTGTGAGTGTGTGCGTGTGTGTGAGTGGGTGAGTGTGTGTGTGTGTGTGTGTGTGAGAGTGTGTGTGTGTGTGTGTGTGTGTGTGTGTGTGTTTGGCTGTAAACAGTCTGGCCTCAGATCTCAGATCAGCTCCACTGACCCTGGATCAGCAGCTCAGGTTACAGAACACTTCTCAGCAGGAACGCCCAAAGGGCCAACACCTCTGCCCCCCCCCAGTTTAAAGTGGCCACCAGCCCCTGACAGTGAACCGACCCTCGCTCCTCTCCCCCCTCCTGGGGGGGGGACTTTGAACTTGGCTGCTGGTGTTTGCTCTTCTGTGATTAGGAATTATTAAAGAACCGAGCTGGTGCTCATAAACCCTGAAGACAAACACAGCTGTGTGTGTGTGTGTGTGTGTGTGTGTGTGTGTGTGTGTGTGTGTGTGTGTGTGTGTGTGTGTGTGTGTGTGTGTGTGTGTGTGTGTGTGTGTGTGTGTGTGTGTGTGTGTGTGTGTGTGTGTGTGTGTGTGTGTGTGTGTGTGTGTGTGTGTGTGTGTGTGTGTGTGTGTGTGTGTGTGTGTGTGTGTGTGTGTGTGTGTGTGTGTGTGTGTGTGTGTCACTCTCTCTCCCTCCCTCACCCCTTCTCCCCCCCCAGGCCGGTCCTGCAGGTTCCTCCCCCAGGTAAACAGGTCATGGGGCGTGGCCCCCGCCCGTCTTATATCGTTCTCTCCTTCGCCGCCGTCCCAGTTCCTCTCGCCGCCGCCGCTGCCGGGGGGGGGCACAGGGCCACGATGGCGGCGGAAGGCCGTGACCTGAAGGAGCTGGGGGAGGAGGAGCTGTGGGAGCTGATCAACGACAACCGCCACCGCATCTCTCTGGGGGTGCGGCCCTGCGTGCTGATCCCGTACCTGCGGCAGGCGCGCGTGCTCAGCGAGATGGACGAGGACGAGATCCTGTCCTGCCACAACCTGACCAACCGCAGCATGAGGACCAGTGAGTGGGGGCCGGGGGCGGGGCGGGGGGCGGGGCCGGGGGCCGGGGGCCGGGGGCCGGGGGCCGGGCGGGGCTGACGGCTGCTCTGTGTGCAGGTCACATGCTGGACCTGCTGAGGACCCAGGGCAGGAACGGGGCCGTGGCCCTGCTGGAGGGGCTCATGATCCACTACCCCTCCCTCTACACGCAGGCCACCGGCCACCGGGCCAGCACCGAGCCAGCCCGCTTCAGCGGTAGGGGGCTGGGGGGGGCTGGGGGGGGCTGACCTGGGGGGGCTGACTGTCTTACCTGTCTGTGTCTGTGTGACGAGCATCTACCTCTCACCCCATGCCCTCTCTCTACCCCCCCTCTACTGCCCCCCACCTGTCTCTCTACCCCCCCCCTACTGCCCCCCACCTGTCTCTCTACCCCCCTCTACCCTCCTGTCTCTCTACCCCCCTCTACTGCCCCCCACCTGTCTCTCTACCCCCCTCTACCCTCCTGTCTCTCTACCCCCCCCTACTGCCCCCCCACCTGTCTCTCTACCCCCTCTACCCTCCTGTCTCTCTACCCCCCCCCTACTGCCCCCCACCTGTCTCTCTACCCCCCTCTACCCTCCTGTCTCTCTACCCCCCCCTACTGCCCCCCACCTGTCTCTCTACCCCCCTCTACCCTCCTGTCTCTCTACCCCCCCTCTACTGCCCCCCACCTGTCTCTCTACCCTCTTGCCCCCCCATGCCCCCCCTCATGCCCCCTCCATGTCTCTCTACCTCCCCCTGTCTCTCTCTCTACCCCCCTCCTCTCTCTGTCTCTACCCTCTTGCCCCCCCCATGCCCCCCCATGCCCCCCCAGGCCTGATCAAGTACTCAGAGCTCACAGAGTACCTGGTCCGTGCCGTCACTGGGATGCAGAAGGAGCTGCAGGAGGCGCGGGGGGAGGCCAGCCGCCTGAGCGCCCGCTGCTGCTCGCTGGAGGCGGAGCTCCGGCAGGCGACCACCAGGGAGGCGGAGTCCAGCTGCCTCCGCGCCGACAACGAGCGCGCGAGGAGGCAGCTGAGCTCGCTGCAGCACGAGGTCGCCCGGCTGAAGGACGAGAAGTGCGACCTGTACGTGCGCTACGCCGCCGCCATGGAGGAGAAGTCGGCCGTCGGCGCGCGGCTGCACGACCTCAACCTGCAGGTGAGCGTGGCCTGGGGGCGGGGCTGCGGGGGCGGGGCCTCACCTGTGCCCCCTCCCAGGTCTACCAGCTGCAGACGGACCTGCAGAAGGCCCAGCAGCCCGGCCCTCCGGCGGGGCCCGGGCCTCCGGCCGAGGCCCGTCTGGAGGAGGAGGTGCTCCGTCTGCGCTGCCAGCTGGTGAAGCTGGAGCAGCTGGACCCGGTGAGCCCAGTGACAGGTGCCCCCCCTGCCCCCCCAGCTCTGACCTCCCCGCCCCCCCCAGGCCCGTCAGGACATCCTGGCCCAGGACCTGGCCCAGGCCCTCGACAGCCAGCTGGAGCTCGCCGAGCAGCTCCGCCGTTACCGCGGCGACAACGAGAAGCTGCTGGCGGACAGACAGGC
This sequence comes from Lagocephalus sceleratus, assembly GCA_911728415.1. NCBI lineage: Eukaryota > Metazoa > Chordata > Actinopteri > Tetraodontiformes > Tetraodontidae > Lagocephalus > Lagocephalus sceleratus. Next base: position 616,780 of record CAJVRN010000232.1, on the reverse strand, counting down.
GGTAGGCCCCCCCATCCCCCCCCCCCCCCCCAACCCCCCCATGACCCCCCCATGCTCCCCTGTCTGCAGATGCTGGAGCAGGAGGAGCAGCAGAGCCTGAGGCTGGCGCAGCTGACGCAGGACTGCAGCGTGCAGCAGCAGAAGAGCGCCGTGGTCCAGGCGCAGCTGAGGGACCTGCTGCAGGAGCGAGACCAGGTGAGCCCCGCCCCCCCAGGCTGCTGCTGGGGGAGCAGTGCAGGACCCCGCCCCTCTGTGCGCAGGCGTACCTGTCCAGGGACGAGGCCCAGGCCGTGATCGCCCGCGTGCTGGCGGAGAAGGACGCGCTGCGCTCGCAGCTGATGGAGCTGCAGGAGCGGCTCTTGGGGCCGCCGGCCCCCCAGGGCCCCCCCGGGGGGGCCCCGCACACCGTGGGTGTCCTTCCAGAGCAGCACCAGTGTCCCCGAGGCTCCGCCCTCACCGCCGCTCTGCTGTTCCTCAGGAGCCGCTGCTGGACTGGGACGGCCCCCAGGAGCCCCCGGGCCCCGGCCGCCGCAGGCTCTGTCGCATGGACGCCATCAACCCGCTGTCCATCAGCACAAGCCTGTCCGAGGTCCGTCTGTTGGATTAAATCAGATTAAATCAGATTAAATCAGATTAAATCAGATTAAATCAGATTAACAAATCTCCTGGAATGTTGACGTGATTCCATAAAGTTTGTTTCCAGACCCTGAAACTACTTGAATAATCTATTACAGTCTCCTGAGTGACCTCATCTAACCTCATCTAACCTCATCTAATCTCATCTAACTTCATCTAACCTCATCTAACCTCATCTAACCTCATCTAATCTCATCTAATCTCATCTAACTTCATCTAACCTCATCTAACCTCATCTAACCTCATCTAATCTCATCTAACTTCATCTAACCTCATCTAACCTCATCTAACCTCATCTAATCTCATCTAATCTCATCTAACCTCATCTAATCTCATCTAACTTCATCTAACCTCATCTAACCTCATCTAACCTCATCTAATCTCATCTAATCTCATCTAACCTCATCTAATCTCATCTAACTTCATCTAACCTCATCTAACCTCATCTAATCTCATCTAATTTCATCTAACCTCATCTAACCTCATCTAACCTCATCTAACCTCATCTAATCTCATCTAACCTCATCTAATCTCATCTAACTTCATCTAACCTCATCTAACCTCATCTAATCTCATCTAATTTCATCTAACCTCATCTAACCTCATCTAACCTCATCTAATCTCATATAATCTCATCTAATCTCATCTAATCTCATCTAATCCCGTGCTGAATGTTTACAGTGTGAAGACTCAGCTGTGAGCAGCATTCGCTCCAGAAACGTGGAGCCGCCCTGTTCAGAGTCTCTACGGAGGAGGGAGGAGGACAGCAGGTGTGTGTGTGTGTGTGTGTGTGTGTGTGTGTGTGTGTGTGTGTGTGTGTGTGTGTGTGTAATGGATCACCTGAATCTGTGCTAAACTGAAGCTCCTCCTCTTTTTTCCTCTTGTAGTCTTGAAACAGACGAGAGCGACTGTCTGATGGACGACTTTGTGTTTCTGCCCAACGGTGTGTACAACAAAACACACACTGTGTGTGTGTGTGTGTGTGTGTGTGTGTGTGTGTGTGTGTGTGTGTGAGAGAGAGAGAGAGAGAGAGAGAGACAGGCATTAAACAAGTGACATATTAACTACAAACTATTTTCAGGGAAACAAAGATTAACATTTATTAATCAAACATGAATTCTTTATTTTTTTAGTGGAGCCTGAAGTCACTGAGAGACCTGAAGCTTCCTGCTCCAGGACCAAGTGGTGACACACCCACACACACACACACACACACACACACACACACACACACGTATGTCATGTTAATAACCCCCCCCCAGTTTGTCCAGGAGGCCGGCGCCTCTCTTCCTGATGCGTTCGCGGGCGAAGGCGATCCGAGTGAACGGCCGGGTGCTGGTCATCTCCGTCCAGGGGGAGGCGCTGCTGAGCCAGCTCACGCTCATCGGGGGCAACAAGACGGGCGTGTTCGTGCACCAGGTGACCGTGGGAAGCCCCGCCCACACGGTGGGCATCAGCCCCGGCGCCCAGGTGGTGGAGGTGAGTGCGAGCGGCGCCGAGCCCGTCCCGGGACGAGCCCCCCCTGACGCTGCGGCCCCCAGGTGAGGTGCGAGCAGAGGCAGGCGTCCCTGAGGATGATGCTGGAGGACTCCACGCTGGAGGAGGCGCTCTGGGCCCTGGGCCAGATCAGCGGGCTCTGCCAGCTGTCGCTGCGGCCCCGGCAGGCCGGTAGGCCCCGCCCCCTCGGCCCCGCCCCCGGCCCTCCACATGTGTGACGTTGTGTCTGCTGCAGACTACGAGGCGCTGCTGCAGCAGCTGCAGGACAACGAGGCCTCGTCTGGAGACTCCTTCTACGTGCGCGTCAACATGTCGCTCCCCGCCTCCTGCGCCGGCTCCTTGGCCGTCGTCTGTAACGACATCCTCCACGTGACCAACACCAGGCCCGGCGGCGCTGAGGACTCGTGGCACGCCAGCCAGGTCCACCCCTGCCAGCTGCTGGACCTGCAGAGTGGGACGGTGCCCAACTACTACAGGTCTGGACGGGGGCGCAAAGACCAGACCGTCTAGCCCTGGATCCCTCTGGAGCTCCTCTCTGTTCTTCCCTCTATAGTTCCCCCTGTATAGTTCCCCCTGTATAGTTCCCTCTGTGGTTCCCTCAGACTTTAATCTGATGGACCTGCTCAGATTAAAGGTCATCTAATCTGACCTGGATTAACACCTGAGTTTCTTCTTCCTGCTTCAGGGCCCAGAGAATTTTAATCCAAGCGATCGAAGACCTGAGCTTTCAGACGAAGAAGACCCGGAAGGTAGGAAGCCATAATCAATGAAGCCATAATCAATGAACCCATAATCAATAAACTGATAATCAATGAACCCATAATCAATGAACTCATCATCAATGAATCAACTAACCCATAATCAATGAAGCCGTAATCAATAAACTCATAATCAATGAACTCATCATCAATTAATCCATAATCAATGAATCCATAATCAATGAACCCATAATCAATGAACACATAATCAATGAACACATAATCAATGAATCAATGAACCCATAATTAATGAACCCATAATCAATGAATCAATGAACCCATAATCAATGAGTCAATAATCAATGAACCTATAATCAATGAATCAATTAACCCATAATCAATGAACCCATCATCAATGAATCAATGAACCCATAATCAATGAACCCATAATCAATGAACCAATGAACCCATAATCAATGAACCTATAATCAATGAACCCATAATGAATGAACCCATAATCAATGAATCAATGAACCCATAATCAATGAACCCATCATCAATGAATCAATGAACCCATAATCAATGAACCCATCATCAATAAATCAATGAACCCATAATCAATGAACCCATAATCAATGAACCCATCATCAATGAATCAATGAACCCATAATCAATGAACCCATCATCAATAAATCAATGAACCCATAATCAATGAACCCATCATCAATAAATCAATGAACCCATAATCAATGAACCCATAATCAATGAACCCATAATCAATAAATCAATGAACCCATAATCCATGAACCCATAATCAATGAACCCATCATCAATGAATCAATGAACCCATAATCAATGAACCCATCATCAATAAATCAATGAACCCATAATCAATGAACCCATAATCAATGAACCCATAATCAATAAATCAATGAACCCATAATCCATGAACCCATAATCAATGAATCAATGAACCCATAATCAATGGACCCATCATCAATAAATCAATGAACCCATAATCAATGAACCCATAATCAATGAACCCATCATCAATGAATCCATGAACCCATAATCAATGAACCCATCATCAATGAATCAATGGACCCATAATCAATGAACCCATAATCAATGAATCACTGGTCCCTCAGGGCTTCAGAGAGGAGGCCCAGAAGGAGAAGGTGGTGCGGATCGTCAGTACAGGTCGTCAGGGTCGGAACCCTCTGTGGGTCAGCGTGGAGAACGAGAAGAGCCCGGAGCCAGGTAGGGTCAGGGGTCGGGGGTCACAGGGGTCATGTGGGGTCAGGGGTCGGGGTCACAGGGGTCAGGAAGGGTCAGAGGTCAGGTAGGGTCAGGGGTCGGAGGTCACAGGGGTCAGGTAGGGTTGGGGAGGGGTCAGGAAGGGTCAGGGGTCAGGTAGGGTCAGGTGGGGTCGGAGGTCACAGGGGTCAG
>CAJVRN010000232.1:587500-592500 GCA_911728415.1 Lagocephalus sceleratus | reverse complement strand
CCCACACACTCACACATACTCACACTCACACATACTCACTCACACACACTCACACACACACACTCACACATACTCACACTCACACACACTCACTCACACACACTCACACACACACACACTCACACATACTCACACTCACACACACTCACTCACACACACTCACACACACTCACTCACACATACTCACACTCACACACACTCACTCACACACACTCACACACACACACACTCACACACACACACACACACACACTCACACTCACACACACACTCACACACACCAATAACCAATAAGATCTGCTCTCACTCTTCTTCCTTCGCTGCCCAATGACCAACAACACCAGTTCTCCCACTGTCACCCTGGATGGATTCAGTAGGATGCAGCTCTGTCCTGAGGGTCCCTCTCACCCCCTCCCCTCTCCCTCCCTCCCTCACCCCCCCTCTCTCCCCCCCCCCCCTTTTCCATTATCTCTCATCCGTCTCCACAGAAGCTTCCAGAGGAGCCAAAGGGAGACTTCTCTTATATCAGCATCCTCTCATGTGGCCGCTTCAAGGTTCCTCTCAGGCAAGCTTTCAGTCCAACACACACACACGCACACGCACACGCACACACACACTCAAGGATGAGCCAATCTGCCATTCCAGATTATTATATTTACCCAGTGAATATAAAATCCCCACTCTTGCTTCTTCATCACTGTTGTTCCCCTTTAACGAACAGGAATGTTCACTTCAGGACCTTCAAGATGCTCGCGTAAAGAACATGAAATGTTCCGTGGTTCTACTGGTTCTACTGGCTGACCAGTACTGTGATGGTTCTCTTGGAGCTGACCAGTACTGTGATGGTTCTCTTGGAGCTGACCAGAACTGTGATGGTTCTACTGGAGCTGACCAGTAATGTGATGGTTCTACTGGAGCTGACCAGTACTGTGATGGTTCTCTTGGAGCTGACCAGTACTGTGATGGTTCTCTTGGAGCTGACCAGAACTGTGATGGTTCTACTGGAGCTGACCAGTAATGTGATGGTTCTACTGGAGCTGACCAGTACTGTGATGGTTCTACTGGAGCTGACCAGTACTGTGATGGTTCTCTTGGAGCTGACCAGTACTGTGATGGTTCTACTGGAGTTGACCAGTACTGTGATGGTTCTACTGGAGCTGACCAGTACTGTGATGGTTCTCTTGGAGCTGACCAGTACTGTGATGGTTCTACTGGAGCTGACCAGTACTGTGATGGTTCTCTTGGAGCTGACCAGAACTGTGATGGTTCTACTGGAGCTGACCAGTAATGTGATGGTTCTACTGGAGCTGACCAGTACTGTGATGGTTCTACTGGAGCTGACCAGTAATGTGATGGTTCTACTGGAGCTGACCAGTACTGTGATGGTTCTACTGGAGCTGACCAGTACTGTGATGGTTCTCTTGGAGCTGACCAGTACTGTGATGGTTCTACTGGAGTTGACCAGTACTGTGATGGTTCTACTGGAGCTGACCAGTACTGTGATGGTTCTCTTGGAGCTGACCAGTACTGTGATGGTTCTACTGGAGCTGACCAGTACTGTGATGGTTCTCTTGGAGCAGTACTGTGATGGTTCTACTGGAGCTGACCAGTACTGTGATGGTTCTACTGGAGCTGACCAGTACTGTGATGGTTCTACTGGAGCTCACCAGAACTGTGATGGTTCTCTTGGAGCTGACCAGTACTGTGATGGTTCTACTGGAGCTGACCAGTACTGTGATGGTTCTACTAATGCAAGATCCATTATTACTGCAGTGAGTCATCTGACATGAACACACACACACGAACACACACAGGAGAGGTGCGTTCAGGGGGGAGGAGAGGTGAGGAGAGGTGCGTTCAGGGGGAGGAGAGGTGCGTTCAGGGGGGAGAGGTGCGTTCAGGGGGGAGAGGTGCGTTCAGGGGGGAGAGGTGCGTTCAGGGGGGAGGAGAGGTGCGTTCAGGGGGGAGAGGTGCGTTCAGGGGGAGGAGAGGTGCGTTCAGGGGGAGGAGAGGTGAGGAGAGGTGCGTTCAGGGGGAGGAGAGGTGCGTTCAGGGGGAGGAGAGGTGAGGAGAGGTGCGTTCAGGGGGAGAGGTGCGGTCAGGGGGAGGAGAGGTGCGTTCAGGGGGAGGAGAGGTGAGGAGAGGTGCGTTCAGGGGGAGGAGAGGTGCGTTCAGGGGGAGAGAGGTGCGTTCAGGGGGAGAGGTGCGTTCAGGGGATGAGAGGTGAGGAGAGGTGCGTTCAGGGGAGGAGAGGTGAGGAGAGGTGCGTTCAGGGGAGAGGTGCGTTCAGGGGGAGGAGAGGTGCGTTCAGGGGGAGGAGAGGTGAGGAGAGGTGCGTTCAGGGGGAGGAGAGGTGCGTTCAGGGGGAGAGGTGCGTTCAGGGGGAGAGGTGCGTTCAGGGGATGAGAGGTGCGTTCAGGGGGAGAGGTGCGTTCAGGGGAGAGGTGCGTTCAGGGGGAGAGGTGCGTTCAGGGGGAGGAGAGGTGAGGAGAGGTGCGTTCAGGGGGAGGAGAGGTGAGGAGAGGTGCGTTCAGGGGGAGAGGTGCGTTCAGGGGGAGGAGAGGGGCGTTCAGGGGGAGGAGAGGTGAGGAGAGGTGCGTGCAGGGGGAGGAGAGGTGCGTTCAGGGGGAGAGGTGCGTTCAGGGGGGAGGAGAGGTGAGGAGAGGTGCGTTCAGGGGGAGGAGAGGTGCGTTCAGGGGGAGAGGTGCGTTCAGGGGGAGAGGTGCGTTCAGGGGGGAGGTGCGTTCAGGGGGAGAGGTGCGTTCAGGGGGATGAGAGGTGCGTTCAGGGGGATGAGAGGTGCGTTCAGGGGGAGAGGTGCGTTCAGGGGGATGAGAGGTGCGTTCAGGGGGAGAGGTGCGTTCAGGGGGAGAGGTGCGTTCAGGGGGGATGAGAGGTGCGTTCAGGGGGGAGGAGAGGTGCGTTCAGGGGGAGAGGTGCGTTCAGGGGGAGAGGTGCGTTCAGGGGGATGAGAGGTGCGTTCAGGGGGAGAGGTGCGTTCAGGGGGAGGAGAGGTGCGTTCAGGGGGGAGAGGTGCGTTCAGGGGGGAGAGGTGCGTTCAGGGGGAGGAGAGGTGCGTTCAGGGGGGAGAGGTGCGTTCAGGGGGGAGAGGTGCGTTCAGGGGGAGGAGAGGTGCGTTCAGGGGGAGAGGTGCGTTCAGGGGGAGAGGTGCGTTCAGGGGGAGAGGTGCGTTCAGGGAGGAGAGGTGCGTTCAGGGGGATGAGAGGTGCGTTCAGGGGGAGGAGAGGTGCGTTCAGGGGGAGAGAGGTGCGTTCAGGGGGGAGAGGTGCGTTCAGGGGGAGAGGTGCGTTCAGGGGGATGAGAGGTGCGTTCAGGGGGAGGAGAGGTGCGTTCAGGGGGAGGAGAGGTGCGTTCAGGGGGAGAGGTGCGTTCAGGGGGAGGAGAGGTGCGTTCAGGGGGAGAGGTGCGTTCAGGGGGGAGAGGTGCGTTCAGGGGGATGAGAGGTGCGTTCAGGGGGAGAGGTGCGTTCAGGGGGAGAGGTGCGTTCAGGGGGAGAGGTGCGTTCAGGGGGAGAGGTGCGTTCAGGGGGAGAGGTGCGTTCAGGGGGGAGGTGCGTTCAGGGGGAGAGGTGCGTTCAGGGGGAGAGGTGCGTTCAGGGGGGGAGAGGAGGAGAGGTGCGTTCAGGGGGAGAGGTGCGTTCAGGGGGGAGAGGTGCGTTCAGGGGGGAGAGGTGCGTTCAGGGGGAGAGGTGCGTTCACGGCCCGGGGCACCGCGGCTCACAGGGCTCCAGCAGCAGGTGTGACGCTGAGGTGCGTTCAGGAACACCTCTCGCCGGGGCGGGTGTTCCCTCGTGTGAGCGGCGGCTCGGGAACAGCCCGGGAGCGGCCCACCCCCGGCTCTGACGTCACACGCCTGCGTGAGGGGCCGTGGCGCTGCGGCGGCTCCCGCACACGAGCGGCGGCGGCGGGCGGAGGCGGCTCGGCGGGTCCGGGGGGGTCGATGGAGCAGCCCGCGGGGGAGCGGGTCTTCGCGGTGGAGAGCATCGAGAAGAGGCGCAGCAGGAAGGTGCGTGCGCGCGCGCGCGTCCGCTCCCGTCGGCTCCTCTTTGTTGACCCACAGGGGCGCGCGCGCGTGCGTAAAGTGGCGTCACGACCCCGTGTGTGTCCCCCCAGGGCCGGGCCGAGTACCTGGTGAAGTGGCGCGGATGGGCGGCCAGGTAGGGCTGGGGGGTGAGGGGGGGGGGGTGACACGGGGGGGCTGAGGGGGGTGAGGGGGGTGACGGGTCGGGGGCGGCCGCGCCTCGGAGCGCACGTCCGAGCGTGTCGTCTTCCAGCCGCGCGTGACGTCAGCGCGACCTGTCAGGGCCCAGTGACCCCCCCCGACCCAGCCCCCCCAGTGACCCCCCCGACCCCCCCAGGGCCGTGCGTGAAAGGCCTCCCGTGCCCCCCCAGGTACAACACGTGGGAGCCGGAGGAGAACATCCTGGACCCCCGGCTGCTCCACGCCTTCCAGGAGAGGTGAGCTCAGCCGCCGACCCCCCCGCACGTGCGCAGACAGTGAAGCACACCCGGGTGTGTGTGTGTGTGTGTGTGTGTGTGTGTGTGTGAGTGTGTGTGTGTGTGAGTGTGTGTGAGTGTGTGTGTGTGTGTGTGTGTGTGTGTGTGTGTGTGTGTGTGTGTGTGAGAGTGTGTGTGAGTGTGTGTGTGTGTGTGTGAGTGTGTGTGTGTGAGTGTGTGTGTGAGTGAGTGTGTGTGAGGGTGTGTGTGTGTGTGTGAGGGTGTGTGTGTGTGAGAGTGTGTGTGTGTGTGTGTGTGTGTGAGTGTGTGTGTGTGTGTGTGTGTGTGTGTGAGTGTGTGTGTGTGTGTGAGTGTGTGTGTGAGTGAGTGTGTGTGTGAGTGTGTGTGTGTGTGTGAGTGTGTGTGTGTGTGTGTGAGTGTGTGTGTGTGTGTGAGTGTGTGTGTGTGTGTGTGTGAGTGTGTGTGTGTGTGTGTGTGAGTGTGTGTGTGTGTGTGAGTGCGTGTGTGTGTGTGAGAGTGTGT
>CAJVRN010000232.1:562500-585000 GCA_911728415.1 Lagocephalus sceleratus | reverse complement strand
TCATGTGAGTTCCTCTCTGCTCTCAGCAGGTCCCTTCCTTTGCCCGGAGGTCCAGTGTGCTGGCTGACCTTCAGGGGGGGCCCCTGGAGGGGGGGCCCCTGGAGGGGCTTCGGCCCCGGAGCCAGCCGTACTCGCTCTGCGGGGAGCACGCGGACCGCCAGGGCAGCAGGTTCTACTACCAGCTCAGCAGCAAACAGCACCGCCACTACCAGCCCGCGCTGAAGGGCCGGGGGCCCCCGGTGGCCCCCCAGGACGGGACGGCCCCGGAGCCGCCTCGGCAGGGCGACAGCCCCCCCCCGGCGCTCCAGCAGAAGTGGGTCCGGGACAAGGACAAAGTGAAGGACATCACCATGGAGCTGGAGAAGCTCCCAGCAGACCTCGGTGGACACCAAGAGCCCCCCCAGGCCCTCGGAGGGGGGGGGGCGCCCCCCCAGGCCCTCGGAGGGGGGGGGGCGCCCCCCCAGGCCGACGCCGTCAGCAGCAGGCTGAAGATCGTGAAGAACAAAAACCAGAACGGGAGGATCGTGATCGTCATGAGCAAGCACATGGAGAACGGGATACAGGCCGGGGGGGGGGGCCGCGGGGCCCCACCAGGGGGGGGCCGCGGGGCCCCGCCGGGGGGGGGCCGTGAGGACCACAGCCAGAAGACGAGGCTGGTCAGGGAGCTGGGACTCATGAACGGGTTCTCCAAACGCGCCGCAGACAAACCCAGTGTTCCCAGTTCAGGGCCCAGTGGAGACCCTGGACTGAGGCGCCCCCCCCCGAGGGGTCCGGCTGAGACGGGACACGACGCTGGGGTCAGAGGTCAGCCGCTCCCGGCAGAGCAGGCCTCACCGCTGAAGCGCCGCCTCCCTGGGGGGGAGGGGGAGGGGGAGGGGGGAGGGAAGAGGCTCGTGCAGGGGGGGGGCTCCGTGGACCAGGAGGAGCCCATGGACCTGAGGGTGCTGAAGCCCCGGCCCGCTGAGCCGACCGTGGAGGCCAAGCTCCACACGGACACACGGGCAGCCCCGCCGGCCCCGCCCCCCCCGCTGGCCCCGCCACCCCCACTGGCCCCTTCCCACCAGCAGAGGAAACGGGCAGCGTTCCCCTCCTTCCAGCCTTTGCTGGGGAACATCGTCATCACAGACATCACCACCAACTGCCTCACCGTCACCTTCAAGGAGTACGTGGCGGCGTAGCGGCGGCGGCGTAGCGGTGGCGGCGTAGCGGCATGTCCTCGACACGTGAGATCTTGAATGTACAAACGGACCCACGGGGAGTCTGCGTCTCCTTGGCTGGGGGGCGCTTCAAGGTCGTGTTTCTGGGGAGTTTGTCACATGCAGTGTGTTTAACTCTTTAATGTCCTTGAAACGACCTTGAACTTCAACGTCCTCGTTTTTATGGACGTCTGCTCTTTGTACGCTTCAGGGAGGTTTGACGGAGAGACGAGTGAAACATGGTAACAAACACTGTGAGTGTGTGTGTGTGTGAGAGTGTGTGTGTGTGAGAGTGTGTGTGTGTGTGAGAGTGTGTGTGTGTGAGAGTGTGTTTGTGTGTGTGTGTGCTTCTTTCTCCTCATTTGAAGGTGTATCATTTTCCTGTCGTCTCACCTGAAGGGTTAATAATGAGTTCAGTCCTGTCATAGCTCCGCCCCCTCTTTGCTCCGCCCCCCTCTTTGCTCCGCCCCCAGGACCTCTGAGGCTCCCTGGGTCCATCCTGCAATAATAAACGTGTCCCAGTGTTGGTCCTCCTCTGTGGCCTCAGCTCCACGTGTTTAACAGCCGGTTAGATCTGGGGGGGTCAAAGGTCACGACCTCCAGGCTGGACACGCCCTCCTGGCAGCTTCCAATAAACTGACAGGTGATCTCAGACCTCTGAGGTCTCATCAGCACGTCGGTCATCAATACCGCTCGTATCTGATGCTCCCGTTGGGGCTGCAGCTTTTCCAGATGTGCAGGATCTGCAGCGCCGGGCCTCGTGCGGACGGCGCCGGGCGGCGAAGACCAATCCCTCGCCTTCAGACAAAATGGCCGGCCTCAGCCCCCCTCCTCCCCAGAGGTCAGCGAGGCTGCTGGAGGAACAGTCCTGGAAATCCCCAGTGAGCGAATCCTCCGCGTGTCTGTGGCGGTCACATGACGGCATCACGTGTGGACGAGTGTGTGACCGTTGTTGTGCGGCATCACCAAACACGGAGAACCAAAGAGGAGCCACAGAAACATCTGACCCAGCAGGTGAGAGCGACGTCGGGGGATCTGGGGGGATCCAGAGTGATCTGGGGGGGGTCCAGAATGATCTGGGGGGGTCCAGAGTGATCTGGGGGGATCCAGAATGATCTGGGGGATCCAGAGTGATCTGGGGGGATCCAGAATGATCTGGGGGATCCAGAGTGATCTGGGGGGATCCAGAATGATCTGGGGGATCCAGAGTGATCTGGGGGGATCCAGACACATGAGGAACAATCAGCAGAAATCAGGAAAAATGTAGATAAACCTGGAAGATTCTGTATGAATCATCATCAGGAGGAATGGGGAACAATCAGGGCTCAGTCAAAATAATACAATCATAAGAAATCTGGATAAATCAGTCAAAATCAGGAGGAGTCGGGAATAATCAGGAGAAGCTCCAAGCTGGACTGACCCTCAGGCCTCGGGGGTCTGAGCTCCTCCTCGTGTCCGTTCATGTTTCCTGATGTTTCCTGATGTTTGGTTTATGGTCGACAGTAGGCTGCTGTCAGCTGACCTCCTGACCTCCTGACCTCACCATCTGAAGGACCTTTGGAGGGGGCACCAGCTCTCCTGACATTCGCGAGCTGCCCCTGACTCACTTTCAGTCTTCCACTCGGGATCAGGTGACCTGAAGGACCCCCCGTCCCCCCCAGGACCAACGGGCTTCCCTGACCCGCCCCTGGGTCGGCCCGGGAAGCCCTCAGAGATCCGCTTCTGCTTCACCAGAAAATCGATTTTTTAAAATTATTATTATTATTGTTGTTGTTATTGTTATTATTATTATTGCTGTTGTTGTTGTTATTATTATTGTTGTTGTTATCAGTTCGTCTGTTTGGTAAAAATCCCGTTTGAATCACTTAATCACTTGATCAGTTATTGATTGATCAGAGGAGGCGCGTCACGTGTAAATAAACGGTATTTTTTGTTCGATTAAAATAATAAATGTGACTATTGCTCCGGGCTTTTATGGAGCATTATAATTCAGTTATTGTGTGACTCTTATTGACGAGAACAACCGCGTCGTTCGTCGCGAATAAACCCTCCACACTGGGAATCAGGCTGACCACAAACGCGCGTAACTGGGAAACGATTTTAAACGTCATGGTTGTTCCCCCTTTGTTTGTCGCACCTGTGGTGATTTTTAATTTGTAACGAATAATTTATAAGAACTGAACAACCAAATATTTATCACGAGTCGTTCTTGACGTTTTTCCATTGTTTCTCTCGCGCCGACGTTATAATATAACGCGGTTTAATAGCAATGATAAATATAATTCTACTTTAATACACCGCTTCATAAACTACGAGTTTAAAGATTACACGTTTGTATTAAAATATAAAAGTGAATAAAAAGGGAAGAAACGGGCCTGTCGGCCTGCAACAGCTGAGTTACTGGTTTTATTTGTAGCCAGTTGTCTGCTTGTAATTATTGACTGAAGGGTTTTTAGTTATCTATTTTAGCTTGTTTAAACACGATCGGACCCTTTCCTCTTCATCACAATCGGATTCTTTCGTCTTGTTATAAATAATAACGGATAATTACGGAGGGTTTGTTTGAGCGTGAGGCTGAAGGGCCTCCTGGGGAGGACGGCTCTTTAACCAGTTTAACCAGCACGTTAACCAACTGGTCGACCTGCGACCACGTGACCGTCCTTCATCTGATCAAAGCCACATCAAAGAGGAGACGTTCCGTTGAAGCGCGGCTCGGACGTGTGTGTGAGTGTGTGTGTGTGTGTGTGAGAGTGTGTGTGTGAGTGTGTGTGAGAGTGTGTGTGTGAGTGTGTGTGTGTGTGAGTGTGTGTGTGAGTGTGAGTGTGTGTGTGTGTGAGTGTGTGTGTGAGTGTGTGTGTGTGTGTGTGAGTGTGTGTGTGAGTGTGTGTGTGTGTGTGTGAGTGTGTGTGTTCTGTGTGAGTGTGTGTGGGTGTGTGTGTGTGAGTGAGTGTGTGTGTGAGTGAGTGTGTGTGTGTGTGTGAGTGAGTGTGTGTGTTCTGTGTGAGTGTGTGTGTGTGTGAGTGTGTGTGTGTGTGTGTGTTCTGTGTTAGTGTGTGTGTGTTAGTGTGTGTGTGTGTGTGTGAGTGTGTGTGAGTGTGTGTGTGTGTTCAGTATTCTCCTCCAGCCTGATTTGGCGGGTAAACAGACCGTTTCCCGCGCCCGGCGCGCGCTCATTTCCTGGCTCGCGCTCGCGCTGCGTGACACCACGTGATCCTCGCCTCTCACGTTAACGCGCACGAGCCGATTCACGCGCTGCCGCCGCCGCGCGAGGGCTCGAGAATTCACACGGACTCAAGCCCCGCCCCCCGCGTAGCAACCACGGCCCCTAGCAACGGCTGCGCCAATGGGCGCCGAGGAGCGGGTTCCACCGACGGCGTAGCCTAGCAACGCCGCGAAAGCCCGCCGTGACGTCGCGGGGGACTATTATGGTCTGGCGGAGCGGCGCTAGCAGCAGCGGCTAACGGCGGACCGCCATGGAGCTGTCTGCCGTCGGGGAGAGGGTGTTCGCGGCCGAGTCCATCATCAAGCGGAGGATCCGCAAGGTAGGCCCCCCCCCCACCCTCACCCCCACCCTCACCCCCACCCCCACCCTCACCCCAGGGCCGTCATAAGTCGCGTCTCTTCTGCTGCAGGGGCGCATCGAGTACCTGGTCAAGTGGAAGGGCTGGTCTCCCAAGTAAGTCTGCCCCCCCGGGGCCCCCCCCTGCCCCCCCCGGGGGCCCTGCCCCCCCCAGGCTGTAGCCGGGGGGGACTGACGCTGTCATCCGCAGGTACAGCACCTGGGAGCCCGAGGAGAACATCCTGGACTCACGGCTGTTCGTCGCCTTCGAGCAGAGGTGAGGAGAACCGAGCCGAACCGGGCCGGGCCTGGTGTGCTGACCCGAGTGTGTGTGTGTGTGTGTGTGTGTGTGTGTGTGTGTGTGTGTGTGTGTGTGTGTGTGTGTGCCGGTGTGTGTGAGCAGGGAGCGAGAACGGGAGCTGTACGGACCCAAAAAGAGGGGCCCCAAGCCCAAGACCTTCCTGCTCAAGGTAAGTCCTGCTGCTAATGTCTGTGTGTTCACCCCTCCTACAGGTGTACTCACACCAATTACAGGTGTACTCACACCAACTACAGGTGTACTCACACCAATTACAGGTGTACTCACACCAATTACAGGTGTACTCACACCAACTACAGGTGTACTCACACCAACTACAGGTGTACTCACACCAATTACAGGTGTACTCACACCAACTACAGGTGTACTTACACCAACTACAGGTGTACTCACACCAATTACAGGTGTACTTACACTTCCTACACTAACTACAGGTGTACTCACACCAACTACAGGTGTACTCACACTAATTACAGGTGTACTCACACTAATTACAGGTGTACTCACACCAATTACAGGTGTACTCACACCAACTACAGGTGTACTTACACCAACTACAGGTGTACTTAGACCTCCTACACTAACTACAGGTGTACTCACACTAATTACAGGTGTACTCACACTAATTACAGGTGTACTCACACCAACTACAGGTGTACTTACACCAACTACAGGTGTACTCACACCTCCTACACCAACTACAGGTGTACTCACACCTCCTACACCAACTACAGGTGTACTCACCTCCTACACCAACTACAGGTGTACTCACACCTACTGGTGTACTTGCACCAACTACAGGTGTACTTGCACACGCTAATGTTGTGTTCCCACACACAGGTTAGGCTCTTACAACATTTAATAAATTGTTGCTTTCTACACTGTAAAATGTTTAACGTCGGGGTATTTTTTTAACGCAGTTCACCTGTTTAACTCTGTAAATAAGCACTGACGTGTGTGTGTTTGTGTGTATATTTATGTGTGTATATATATGTGTGTGTTTATGTATGTCTGTGTGTATATCTGTATGTGTGTGTAAGTAGATGTGTATGTGTGTCTGTGTATGTATATAGGTGTGTGTATATGTATGTCTGTGTGTGTGTATATAGGTGTGTGCATATGTATGTGTGTGTGTGTATATATATGTGTATATGTATATATATGTCTGTGTGTGTGTGTGTGTGTGTGTGTGTGTGTGTGTGTGCAGATCTCTGAAGGTGTCCTCTGTCCCCTCAGGCTCAGGCGAAGGAGAAGGTGAAGTCGTATGACTTCCGGAGCGACTCTGTCCGAGGGATGCACATCTCCTACCCGACCCCGGAGCCGGTGGCGACCCCCCGGGCCCGAGAGGGCCTGAGGGCCGTGGTCCCCACCATCTTCCCCCCCAGCACCGTCAACCGTGGCGAGAGCGTCCGCGTCCCGCCCGAACTCTGCCCCCGCGACCTGCGCCTGCCCTCGCTGCACGCCGGCCCGGGGGGGCTCCACTTCCCCAAGAAGAGGGGCCCCAAGCCGAAGCTGCGCTTCCAGGAGGGGGGCCGGGGCCCCGCGGCCCCCGAGCTGGCGAGGGCGGGGGAGCAGGCGGCCCACCGGCGCGCCCAGCTGCAGGAGGGGGGGGGGCTGCGGCTGGTCCGAGCGTCCCACAGACACCCCCCGGCCCACAGACACCCCCGGCCCCCCCAGCACCACTACCACCCCCCCCACTGCGGCGCCGCGCCCTTCCGCCGCTTCGGCCCCGACCGCGGCCTGCACGCCCACCGGCGGGACGCGGACGCGGGCAGGGCGCCCCCCCGGCCCGGCCCCGCCCGGCCCTCCCACCTGGCCCTGCTGGACACGCCCTACCGGCGGGAGCGCCCCTCCCCCGGCCGGGCGGACGCCGACCTGGACGCGGTGGCGTGGCGGCCGAGCCTGAGCGGCGTGGAGAAGGTCCTGGTGACGGACGTGACCACCAACTTCCTGACGGTCACCATCAAGGAGAGCAGCACCTCGCAGGGCTTCTTCAAGGCCAAGAGATGATCCCCCCCCCGGCCCCGGCCCCCGGCCCCCCAGCGGTCTGTATGTGATGTAAAGTGACCGTGTGCATACGTGTGATAACCGTGTTTTAATGTTCTGACCAAACCTGATGAAGTGTGTTTCCCAGCATGCATCGCTGCTCCTGCAGACGTGTCCAGATCGCCCCCCCCTCGCCCCCCATGAATCAGAGCAGAATTAGACAACTTTCAGTTCAAATTGAACCAGGCTGAATTAAATCTGTTTAAATGGTTAATTTAAAAAAGACTGAAGCACTTTTAAGTAGAAGTATTAAGCGGTTTGGAACATTTCTAATTCCAGTGTAAATGACTCAACACTGTGCGTATAACTACTTTTTCATTAACATAGTATATTTTACATTTTTCATAGAAAATTTTCAAAAGCTTTAATATAATACAACTGTTGGTTAAATGAGGTGTTTGTTTGCTTTTTGGACGCTTTTCAATAAACATTCAATTTTCACATTTACTCCTTTCTTTTTTTTTTTTTTTCTCATTGAATCAGATTTTAAATTCATGTTGAATAACGAAATAAGGAAACACAAGTGAAGAGGCCCAGGGTCTAACTCACCTTTTGGGTCTTAAGGAAGGAGAGGACCTGAAAAGGAACTTTAAACCCTCAAAGTCTTTTTGAAGGGTTGACGTGACTTCAGGATGATTCACTCCGGCTGTATTTGAGTGAACGTGTTTCCCGTCAGGTCTCGTGTCAGCGCGGCTCCATCACAAACACACGCCCGACTGATTTCATCGACACGTCACCTTTTTCATTTGGGCCTCGGCTCGTTTTGAGGATCGGTCGATGATCGAAGCTGATCAGCAGTCATTATGTTTGTAGATCACCGTTTTAGGCTCCTTTAGATGGTTTTAAACCTTTCTGATGTTTCATGTTCGGTACCTGACCCTCGGAGCTCACCTGGAGGAGCCGACAGGTGAGCTCCGCTCAGCCGCCATCGCAGGCCCCGAGCAAACACTCATGAAGGAACTCATCAGGTTTTAGTCCACACCATATTTAAACACGACTGAAAACATCGACCTCTTTAAAATTCATTTGTGAGTCCAGAACAACGAACACGGATTTAAGGTGGTGACGTCATGTTCGGCCGGCTCTGTTCACCTGACCTCAGCCAATCAGAAACAGGCGCCTTCCGTCAGGAGTTTATTCTTCATTTCTTTGTTGTGTTGATTTTGATGTGAAGCGTTTCGAGGGCTTTGATCAAACACAGACGTGAACTTAATTGAACTTAATCACTTCAACAATTAAACAACAAACACGTTTTCAACCTGATGAAACTTTAAGTTCAGACTTTGAGCGAATTGATGAAGATTATTAAACTCTGGTTTAACTCTTGATGATTATTAAATCATTATGATTGTTTAACTCTTGATGATTATTAAATCATTATTATTGTTTAAATCTTGATGATTATTAAATCATTATTATTGTTTAACTCTCGATGATCATTAAATCATTATTGTTTAACTCTTGATGATCATGACATCATTATTATTGTTTAAATCTTGATGATTATTAAATCATTATGATTGTTTAACTCTTGATGATTATTAAATCATTATTATTGTTTAACTCTCGATGATCATTAAATCATTATTATTGTTTAACTCTTGATGATTATGACATCATTATTATTGTTTAACTCTTGATGATCATTAAATCATTATTATTGTTTAACTCTTGATGATTATGACATCATTATTATTGTTTAACTCTTGATGATCATAAATCATTATTATTGTTTAACTCTTGATGATTATTAAACTCTTTAAACTGAAGCTTCAACATGAACGTTGATAAAACTAAAGACTGGTGAGTGAATCAGGTCAGCTTATGTGAAGTGACTTTAGAGTCTGAGGGGGGACAGACACATACCAGCAGACAGACAGGTGAGAGACAGACAGTCAGACAGGTGATCAGTCAGACAGACAGACAGACAGGTGATCAGTCAGACAGATAGACAGACAGACAGGTGAGAGACAGACAGTCAGACAGGTGATCAGTCAGTCAGACAGACAGGTGATCAGTCAGACAGATAGACAGACAGACAGGTGATCAGTCAGTCAGACAGACAGGTGATCAGTCAGTCAGACAGATAGACAGACAGACAGGTGATCAGTCAGACAGACAGACAGGTGATCAGTCAGACAGATAGACAGACAGACAGTTGATCAGTCAGACAGATAGACAGACAGACAGGTGATCAGTCAGACAGACAGACAGTCAGACAGGTGATCAGTCAGACAGATAGACAGACAGACAGGTGATCAGTCAGACAGACAGACAGGTGATCAGTCAGACAGATAGACAGACAGACAGGTGATTAGTCAGACAGATAGACAGACAGACAGGTGATCAGACAGATAGACAGACAGACAGGTGATCAGTCAGACAGATAGACAGACAGACAGTTGATCAGTCAGACAGATAGACAGACAGACAGGTGATCAGTCAGACAGACAGACAGTCAGACAGGTGATCAGTCAGACAGATAGACAGGCAGACAGGTGATCAGTCAGACAGATAGACAGACAGACAGGTGATCAGTCAGACAGATAGACAGACAGACAGGTGATCAGTCAGACAGATAGACAGACAGGTGATCAGTCAGTCAGACAGACAGGTGATCAGTCAGACAGATAGACAGACAGACAGGTGATCAGTCAGACAGATAGACAGACAGACAGGTGATCAGTCAGTCAGACAGACAGGTGATCAGTCAGACAGATAGACAGGCAGACAGGTGATCAGTCAGACAGACAGACAGGTGATCAGTCAGACAGATAGACAGACAGACAGGTGATCAGTCAGACAGATAGACAGACAGACAGGTGATCAGTCAGACAGACAGACAGTCAGACAGGTGATCAGTCAGACAGATAGACAGACAGACAGGTGATCAGTCAGACAGATAGACAGACAGACAGGTGATCAGTCAGACAGACAGACAGGTGATCAGTCAGACAGATAGACAGACAGACAGGTGATCAGTCAGACAGATAGACAGACAGACAGGTGATCAGTCAGACAGATAGACAGACAGACAGGTGATCAGTCAGACAGATAGACAGACAGACAGGTGATCAGTCAGGTGATCTCTCCCTTTTGAACCACTCTGACGCGCTCGTGGACTGCGCATGCGCGTGACAGCCCGCCCACGAGACCAAAGCTTCCGCTTCCTGTTTATTTCCGGGCGGTGCTCCGGGGTTTCCTGCAGGGGTCCAGATGTGGACCAGGTATCGATGTTATCGATCACCGCCATCACCCTCACCCTCACCCTCCTCACGCGCTTCTGCTGCGGCCTGACCACACCGGAGTCCTCGGGACGTTCAGCTGAGCGGGAACGCGCATGCGCACCTCCGCGGACCGGACCCCCCTCCAGGACCGGACCTCTCTAGACCTCTATAGACCCCCCCTCCAGGACCGGACCTCTATAGACCTCTATAGACCCCCCCTCCAGGACCGGACCTGTCTAGACCTCTATAGACCCCCCCTCCAGGACCGGACCTCTCTAGACCCCCCTCCAGGACCGGACCTGTCTAGACCTCTCTAGACCCCCCTCCAGGACCGGACCTGTCTAGACCTCTCTAGACCCCCCTCCAGGACCGGACCTGTCTAGACCTCTATAGACCCCCCCTCCAGGACCGGACCTGTCTAGACCTCTCTAGACCCCCCTCCAGGACCGGACCTCTCTAGACCTCTATAGACCCCCCTCCAGGACCGGACCTCTCTAGACCTCTATAGACCCCCCTCCAGGACCGGACCTGTCTAGACCTCTATAGACCCCCCCTCCAGGACCGGACCTCTAGAGACCCCCCTCCAGGACCGGACCTGTCTAGACCTCTATAGACCCCCCCTCCAGGCCCGGACCTCTCTAGACCTGTCTAGACCTCTATAGACCCCCCCTCCAGGCCCGGACCTCTCTAGACCTTTCTAGACCTCTCTAGACCCCCCCTCCAGGACCGGACCTCTATAGACCCCCCCTCCAGGACCGGACCTCTATAGACCCCCCCTCCAGGACCGGACCTCTATAGACCCCCCTCCAGGCCCGGACCTCTATAGACCCCCTCCAGGACCGGACCTTTCTAGACCTCTATAGACCCCCCCTCCAGGACCGGACCTCTCTAGACCCCCCTCCAGGACCGGACCTGTCTAGCCCCCCCCCCAGGCCCGGACCTCTATAGACCCCCCCCCAGGCCCGGACCTCTATAGACCCCCTCCAGGCCCGGACCTCTATAGACCCCCCCAGGCCCGGACCTCTCTAGCCCCCCCAGGCCCGGACCTCTATAGACCCCCCCTCCAGGCCCGGACCTCTATAGACCCCCCCCCCAGGACCGGACCTTTCTAGACCTCTATAGACCCCCCCCCCAGGACCGGACCTTTCTAGACCTCTATAGACCCCCCTCCAGGACCGGACGTCTATAGACCTGTCTAGACCTCTCTAGCCCCCCCCAGGCCCGGACCTCTCTAGCCCCCCCCATCCCCCGACCCCCCCGGAGGATGCGCCCCCCCCCCGCCTAACCCCCATGGAGGGCCCGGGCTGGCCCCTGGTCCTCTGGACCTCTGCGGCGGTGGCGGTGCCGGTGCTGCTGACGCTGTGGTGCCGGGCCCGGCGGGGGGCGGCGCGGCCCCGGGGGGCCCCGGGGGGGCCCCGGGGGGCCCGGCACCGCTGGAGCGCCCCCGCCCTGTTCAGCCGGCCCACCTACTGCTGCGTGTGCGCGCGCCACGTGCTGCGCGGCGCCTTCTGCGACTGCTGCGGCGCATGCGCAGACGAGCGCTGCCTGCGGGCCGCAGACCGCCGCCTGGCCTGCAAGGACGCGGGGGGGCCCCGGGGGCAGCACCGCTGGGCGCGGGGCAACGTGCCGCTGGCCAGCTACTGCGGGGTGTGCGGGCAGCAGTGCGGGACGAGGCCGAAGCTCTGCGACCTCAGGTGAGCCGGCCCGGCTTTTATTCTGAAAGGGCGCCTCAACTCGAAAGAGCGCCCCCTGGAGGGGGGTCAGAACCAGCGAGGGCGTGAAACGGGGCGGCTTTGTTCTGAAATGACACACCAGACTGTCGCGAGGGCGCCCAGGTGAGCTCGTGTGGTGGGAACAGGTGTTCAGGGGGCTTCACAGGCCGACCCTGGATATTGGATCATGCTCTTATTCTGAAAGCAGCCTCTGACGGGACGCTTACTTTTAGATTGAAAGCAGCCCTTCGGCACGTTACCGTAGCAACCTGAGTAGTACCCTCCGTGTTACCGTAGCAACCTGACTAGTACCCTCCGCGTTACCGTAGCAACCTGAGTAGTACCCTCCGCGTTACCGTAGCAACCTGAGTAGTACCCTCCGCGTTACCGTAGCAACCTGAGTAGTACCCTCCGCGTTACCGTAGCAACCTGACTAGTACCCTCCGCGTTACCGTAGCAACCTGAGTAGTACCCTCCGTGTTACCCTATCAACCTGAGGAGTACCCTCCGCGTTACCGTAGCAACCTGAGTAGTACCCTCCGCGTTACCGTAGCAACCTGAGGAGTACCCTCCGTGTTACCGTAGCAACCTGAGTAGTACCCTCCGTGTTACCGTAGCAACCTGAGGAGTACCCTCCGTGTTACCGTATCAACCTGAGTAGTACCCTCCGTGTTACCGTATCAACCTGACTAGTACCCTCCGTGTTACCGTAGCAACCTGACTAGTACCCTCCGCGTTACCGTAGCAACCTGACTAGTACCCTCCGTGTTACCGTAGCAACCTGACTAGTACCCTCCGTGTTACCGTAGCAACCTGACTAGTACCCTCCGTGTTACCGTAGCAACCTGACTAGTACCCTCCGTGTTACCCTATCAACCTGACTAGTACCCTCCGTGTTACCGTAGCAACCTGAGTAGTACCCTCCGCGTTACCGTAGCAACCTGAGTAGTACCCTCCGCGTTACCGTAGCAACCTGACTAGTACCCTCCGTGTTACCGTATCAACCTGACTAGTACCCTCCGTGTTACCGTATCAACCTGACTAGTACCCTCCGTGTTACCGTAGCAACCTGAGTAGTACCCTCCGCGTTACCGTAGCAACCTGAGTAGTACCCTCCGCGTTACCGTAGCAACCTGAGTAGTACCCTCCGTGTTACCGTATCAACCTGAGTAGTACCCTCCGTGTTACCGTAGCAACCTGACTAGTACCCTCCGCGTTACCGTAGCAACCTGAGTAGTAACCTACGTGTTACCGTAGCAACCTGACTAGTACCCTCCGTGTTACCGTAGCAACCTGAGGAGTACCCTCCGCGTTACCGTAGCAACCTGAGTAGTACCCTCCGCGTTACCGTAGCAACCTGAGTAGTACCCTCCGCGTTACCGTAGCAACCTGACGAGTACCCTCCGCGTTACCGTAGCAACCTGAGGAGTACCCTCCGCGTTACCGTAGCAACCTGACTAGTACCCTCCGCGTTACCGTAGCAACCTGAGTAGTACCCTCCGTGTTACCGTAGCAACCTGAGGAGTACCCTCCGTGTTACCGTAGCAACCTGACTAGTACCCTCCGCGTTACCGTAGCAACCTGACTAGTACCCTCCGCGTTACCGTAGCAACCTGAGTAGTACCCTCCGGCGTTACCGTAGCAACCTGAGTAGTACCCTCCGTGTTACCGTAGCAACCTGAGTAGTACCCTCCGTGTTACCGTAGCAACCTGACTAGTACCCTCCGCGTTACCGTAGCAACCTGAGTAGTAACCTACGTGTTACCGTAGCAACCTGACTAGTACCCTCCGTGTTACCGTAGCAACCTGAGGAGTACCCTCCGCGTTACCGTAGCAACCTGAGTAGTACCCTCCGCGTTACCGTAGCAACCTGAAGTACCCTCCGCGTTACCGTAACCTGAGGAGTACCCTCCGCGTTACCGTAGCAACCTGACTAGTACCCTCCGCGTTACCGTAGCAACCTGAGTAGTACCCTCCGTGTTACCGTAGCAACCTGAGGAGTACCCTCCGTGTTACCGTAGCAACCTGACTAGTACCCTCCGCGTTACCGTAGCAACCTGACTAGTACCCTCCGCGTTACCGTAGCAACCTGAGTAGTACCCTCCGCGTTACCGTAGCAACCTGAGTAGTACCCTCCGTGTTACCGTAGCAACCTGAGTAGTACCCTCCGTGTTACCGTAGCAACCTGACTAGTACCCTCCGCGTTACCGTAGCAACCTGAGTAGTAACCTACGTGTTACCGTAGCAACCTGACTAGTACCCTCCGTGTTACCGTAGCAACCTGAGGAGTACCCTCCGCGTTACCGTAGCAACCTGAGTAGTACCCTCCGCGTTACCGTATCAACCTGAGTAGTACCCTCCGTGTTACCGTAGCAACCTGACTAGTACCCTCCGCGTTACCGTAGCAACCTGAGTAGTACCCTCCGCGTTACCGTAGCAACCTGACGAGTACCCTCCGCGTTACCGTAGCAACCTGAGGAGTACCCTCCGCGTTACCGTAGCAACCTGACTAGTACCCTCCGCGTTACCGTAGCAACCTGAGTAGTACCCTCCGTGTTACCGTAGCAACCTGAGGAGTACCCTCCGTGTTACCGTAGCAACCTGACTAGTACCCTCCGCGTTACCGTAGCAACCTGACTAGTACCCTCCGCGTTACCGTAGCAACCTGAGTAGTACCCTCCGCGTTACCGTAGCAACCTGAGTAGTACCCTCCGTGTTACCGTAGCAACCTGAGGAGTAACCTACGTGTTACCGTAGCAACCTGAGTAGTAACCTACGTGTTACCGTAGCAACCTGACTAGTACCCTCCGCGTTACCGTAGCAACCTGACGAGTACCCTCCGCGTTACCGTAGCAACCTGAGGAGTACCCTCCGTGTTACCGTAGCAACCTGAGGAGTACCCTCCGTGTTACCGTAGCAACCTGAGGAGTACCCTCCGCGTTACCGTAGCAACCTGAGTAGTACCCTCCGTGTTACCGTAGCAACCTGACTAGTACCCTCCGCGTTACCGTAGCAACCTGAGTAGTACCCTCCGTGTTACCGTAGCAACCTGACTAGTACCCTCCGCGTTACCGTAGCAACCTGAGTAGTACCCTCCGCGTTACCGTAGCAACCTGAGTAGTAACCTACGTGTTACCGTAGCAACCTGAGTAGTACCCTCCGTGTTTCCGTAGCAACCTGAGTAGTACCCTCCGTGTTACCGTAGCAACCTGACTAGTACCCTCCGTGTTACCGTAGCAACCTGAGGAGTACCCTCTGCGTTACCGTAGCAACCTGACTAGTACCCTCCGCGTTACCGTAGTAACCACAGCGTCAGAGGAGGCTGTCTGGACCTGCAGTCCCTTCCTCTCTGATCCATCCTCGCTGCCCCCCCGGTGTCCCCCCCCAGGTGTGTGTGGTGTCAGATCACCCTGCACGACGAGTGTCTGGACAACCTGCCGCATCAGCGCTGCGACCTGGGCGAGTTCCGCCACCTCATCATCCCTCCTGACTACCTGCAGCGCGTCAACAGGCTCCAGCGCAGACACCCTGAGGAGTACAGCAAGGTACACCCCCCCCCCCCCCAGGGCCGGCCCCTTCAGCAGCCTCTGTGTGTGTGTGTGTGTGTGTGTGTGTGTGTGTGTGTGTGTGTGTGTGTGTGTGTGTGTGTGTGTGTGTGAGTGTGTGTGTGTGTGTGTGTGTGTGTGTGTGTGTGTGTGTGTGTGTGTGTGCAGCTGGCGCCCTCCTGCGGGGCCGACTGGACGCCCCTCCTGGTCCTGGCCAACACGCGCAGCGGCAACAACATGGGGGAGGTGCTGCTGGGGGAGTTTCGCACCCTCCTCAACCCGGTCCAGGTGAGTCCAGCAGGGGGAGGACCTCCCCCCTGACGGCCCCCTGACCCCCCGACCCCCCCACAGGTGTTCGACCTGTCCCAGCTGAGCCCCTCCAAAGCGCTGCAGCTCTGCACCCTGCTGCCCCCCCGCAGCGTGCGCGTGTTGGTGTGCGGGGGCGACGGGACGGTGGGCTGGGTGCTGGACGCCATCGACGCCATGAAGCTGAAGGTGCAGCAGGACGCCGCCTCCGTCGTCACGGCAACGCCGCTGCCTGTCCCTGCTCTCACCTGCCCCCCTCTCACCTGTCCCCCCCTCACCTGCCCCCCCCTCACCTGCCCCCCCTCACCTGTCCCCCCCCCACCTGCCCCCCCCTCACCTGCCCCCCCTCACCTGCCCCCCCACCTGTCTCCCCCTCACCTGCCCCCCCCTCACCTGCCCCCCACCTGTCTCCCCCTCTCACCTGTCTCCCCCTCACCTGCCCCCCACCCCCCCCCTCACCTGCCCCCCCACCTGCCCCCCCTGTCCCCCCTCACCTGCCCCCCTCATCTGCCCCCCCACCTGCCCCCCCACCTGCCCCCCCATCTGCCCCCCTCACCTGCCCCCCTCACCTGCCCCCCCTCACCTGCCCCCCCCACCTGTCCCCCCTCACCTGCCCCCCCCTCACCTGCCCCCCCTCACCTGCCCCCCCTCACCTGCCCCCCCCTCACCTGCCCCCCCACAGGGTCAGGACCTGTTCGTCCCCCGGGTCACCATCCTGCCCCTGGGCACAGGTAACGACCTGTCCAACACGCTGGGCTGGGGGGCCGGCTACGCGGGGGAGATCCCCGTGGAGCAGGTGCTGCGGAACGTCCTGGAGGCGGAGCCGGTCCAGATGGACAGGTGAGAAGCCCCGCCCCCTCCACCTGGATCGACTTAACTCTGCGTTTGCTCACACAGATGGAAAGTTCAGGTGGCCTCCAAGGGCGTCTACTTCCGTAAACCAAAGGTGTGTTTACGTTCTGGGGCTCTCCAGCACACACACACACACACACACTCTCACTCACTCACACACACACACACTCACTCAAGTACACACACACTCTCACACACACACACACACACTCACTCACACACACACACACTCACTCACATACTTTCACACACACACACACACACACACAGACACACACACACACACTCTCACTCACTCACACACTCTCACTCACTCACAGACTCTCACACACACACAGACTCTCACACACTTTCACACACACACACCCTCACTCACACACACACTCTCACTCACACACTCTCACTCACACACACTCACTCACACACACACACACACACTCTCACTCACTCACACACTCTCACTCACACACTTTCACTCACACACACACACTCACTCACTCACACACACACACTCTCACTCACTCACACACTTTCACTCACACATACACACACACTCACACGCTCTCACTCACACACTTTCACTCACACACACACACTCACTCACTCACACACACACACACACTCTCACTCACACACTCTCACTCACACACACTCTCACTCACACACACACACACACTCTCACTCACACACACACACACACACTCTCACTCACACACTCTCACTCACACACACTCTCACTCACACACACACACACACTCTCACTCACACACACTCTCACTCACACTTTCACTCACACACTTTCACTCACACACTCTCACTCACACACACTCTCACTCACACACACACACACACTCACTCACACACACACACACACACACACTCACTCACACACTCTCACTCACACACACTCACTCACACACACACACACACTCACTCACACACACTCTCACTCACACTTTCACTCACACACTTTCACTCACACACTCTCACTCACACACTCAAACACACACACACACACACACACACTCTCACTCACACACACCTGCCTGCTCTCAGGTCCTCTCCATGAACAACTACTTCTCTGTGGGCCCTGACGCGCTGATGGCGCTGAACTTCCACACACACCGTGAGAAAACGCCGTCCTTCTTCTCCAGCCGCATCATCAACAAGGTGAGAGCACCTGAACATGGCTGCAGGTCGCCTGGCGACGAACCCGTTGGCTGACGTGTGTGTGTATATGTGTGTGTGTGTGTGTTGCAGGCTGTGTATTTCCTCTACGGGACCAAAGACTGTTTAGTGCAGGAATGTAAGGATCTGGATAAGAGGATTGAGGTACCAGGTTCCCTCCAGACACCTGAGCACACACTCAGGTCAGGTATTTTGAAACGCGTGTGTGTGTGTGTGTGTCACAGCTGGAGCTGGATGGAGAGCGGGTGGAGCTGCCCAGTCTTGAAGGCATCATCGTTTGTAACATCAGCTACTGGGGCGGAGGCTGCAGACTCTGGGAGGGGATGGGGGACGAGCCCTGCCCCCCCTCACGGTAAGAGCCTCCACATCAGGGAACTGAGCAGAGGGTCTCACACACACTCACACACACACTCACACACGCTCACACACACACTCACACACACACTCTCACTCTCCTCCCTCCAGGCTGGATGATGGTCTACTAGAGGTGGTGGGTGTGTTCGGCTCCTTCCACTGCGCTCAGATTCAGGTCAAACTGGCCAATCCTGTACGACTGGGACAAGCCCACACTGTCAGGGTGAGACACACTCACATACTCACTCACTCACACACACCCTCACTCACTCACACACACACACACACACACTCAGCCTCTTGCTTTGCTGCCACTCAGAGGTGTGTCTGTGCTCTCTGGTGCCTCCAGCTGGTCCTCAAGAGCTCCACGATGCCCATGCAGGTGGACGGGGAGCCGTGGGCCCAGGGCCCCTGCACCGTCACCATCACCCACAAGACCCAGGCCCTCATGCTGTACCACAGCGCCGAGCAGACGGACGACGACGACGACGAGTCCAGCGCCTCTGAGACGGAGAGCGCCACCCCCCAGGATTCTCCCAGGCCCCCCCCCCCCTCCAGAGCCAGCCTCCTCTGAAGACCAGCTCTTCACGCTCCTGCTCAGCTCCTCATCGCCTGGTTTAGATCAGAGTGCTCCTAGATTGGAGGGAGCAGCTGGTCCTCATGCTGTACCCCCCCCCATCCTGCCCCCCCCCTCATATTTTGCACTGGTCTTTTGTGCCATAGTTGTTATCAATAAGAGAGAATTTACTAAGGGTCACTGGTGGAGGACTCATCAGTGACTGGACCCACCCAGGCCACGCCCCTCGTCACGTGACCTGTGACCCAGGTCAGAAAGTGTGATGATGATGACGATGACGGTGATGATGATGGTGATGATGATGATGGTGATGATGATGATGATGATGGTGATGATGGTGATGGTGGTGATGATGATGACGATGATGATGATGGTGATGATGATGATGGTGATGATGATGGTGATGATGGTGATGATGATGATGATGGTGATGATGATGGTGATGATGGTGATGGTGATGATGGTGATGATGATGGTGATGATGGTGGTGGTGATGGTAATGATGGTCATGATGATGGTGATGATGGTGATGATGATGGTGATGATGGTGATGATGATGGTGATGATGATGATGGTGATGATGATGATGGTGATGATGATGGTGGTGATGGTGATGATGGTGATGATGATGATGGTGATGATGATGGTGATGATGATGGTGGTGATGGTGATGATGGTGATGATGATGATGGTGATGATGATGATGGTGATGATGATGGTGATGATGGTGATGATGATGGTGATGATGGTGGTGATGGTGATGATGGTGATGATGATGATGGTGATGATGATGGTGATGATGGTGGTGATGGTGATGATGATGGTGATGATGGT
This sequence comes from Lagocephalus sceleratus, assembly GCA_911728415.1. Lineage (NCBI taxonomy): Eukaryota > Metazoa > Chordata > Actinopteri > Tetraodontiformes > Tetraodontidae > Lagocephalus > Lagocephalus sceleratus. The sequence goes on along the minus strand of CAJVRN010000232.1, from coordinate 565,285 downwards.
GATGATGATGGTGGTGATGGTGATGATGGTGATGATGATGATGGTGATGATGATGGTGATGATGATGGTGATGATGATGGTGGTGATGATGATGGTGATGATGATGATGATGGTGGTGATGATGATGATGATGGTGATGATGATAGTGATGATGATGGTGATGATGATGATGATGGTGATGATGATGGTGGTGGTGATGATGGTGATGATGATGATGATGATGGTGGTGATGGTGATGATGGTGATGGTGGTGATGATGGTGATGGTGATGATGATGATGATGGTGATGATGGTGATGATGGTGGTAATGATGATGATGGTGATGATGTCATGATGATGGTGAAGGTGGTGATGATGATGATGTCATGACTCTGTGTCCTGTATCCTGCAGTTGTGTCCTGTATCCTGGTGGTTCCTCTTGTGTGCACTCCTGCTGAAGAGATTAAAGTCCGCCTGCTGTGTTGGTTCCGGGGCAGAATACAGGCGCTGTCTGCCTGTAGTCAGGCTGACCCCTGTAGTTGTGACCCTGGCGTTGCTTTAGCTGCATCACCTGTGATGGTCTCAGGTGGATCCTGAGTTCAGCTTTGATGTGTAGCATTTGACTCCTTGCTGTATTTTGACTGAACACCTGTTGTGCTTGTCCGACTGTAGTCACGTTGTCTGTAGCAGCTGACTCTTCAGAATAAGACACTGGAATATGAACCTGGTGCGGAGCCCTGGTCCTGGTCTGTGAGGTGCATTTATCTGAATGTTTGGCTGTTCCTCCTCTGGTTCTGGTTCTGACTCGGTTAGAGGAACAGCCCTGTTGTTTTGGAGGTTGTGTCCTGGGTGCAGAGACCATTGGTTTCCACGGCGACCGTGCTCATTGTGTTGCTGTTGTTGTTGGAGGATGACGAGGCCGTGTCATCGACGTTAAAGCCATTTGCAGAAGAACAGTTTGGTGAAACTGTCAATCAGGATGAGAGTGAAATTACACTGAATGTAAAGAAACTTACAGAAGAGGCGCTCATAAATATTTTCCTAAAGAAGATTCCTAAAGAAGAGTGAGTGTGTGTGTGTGTGTGTGTGTGTGTGTGTGTGTGTCCCAAACTGGTCTCTGGTTTTCTGCATCATTAAACCACATTAAACACGAAGCGTGTGCGTCTCTGTTGAGGAAAAGCCAACGAGGGTTCGTGTTTGAGGAGAAATCAGATTTATTGATGAATCACGACCGACAGATCAGACGTGACGTTAAGACATCAGAGCTTTATGACATTAAGTCCTTCAACACACACGTTTCATTATGTTGGCAGCCTCAGTGAACTGTGACCTTCACAACCGGGAGGTGAGCCCAGCTGTTTGGACCCTCCCCCACCTTCCTTCATTATGGGTGGGGGCGGTCATGTGACCAGTTACACCCCTTGATTTGTGGCTGCAGTAAGAATCTCAAATATAAAGGAGAATCATCTCAACCATCACCGAACATGAGCCAAGGACGGGGGGGGGCCAGACCCCAATCCTGGAAAGTCATCATTGCCCCCCCCCCCCAATATTAATAGTACCATGTGAACTTATAATTAGTTAATAATCATGCATTAAAAGACCCACACGTATTGATCACAGGAAAGTTGTATTCATGGAAATGAAGCAACTCAAACCCACGCAGGAGTGGAGGGGCTGCTGGCCCCCCAAGGGGGGGTCTGCTTTAGTAACTGTTTACCTCAGTTATTCTAAAGAGACAAAAGAGACGTTGGGACGAAGAGGGACGAAGCTCTCCATCGTCCACCTGCATTCCTGACCAGACCAACGGGGGGGGTCGGGCTCCTGGCCGGTCTGACTGGGAGGGCTGGAGGGGGGGGCTCCTCCAGGGCCGCCCACAGACCAGACAGTTCCAATGATTGATCAATTATCTGATCAAAGCAGTTCTGACCCGCCCCCCGGGGAGGGAGCAGATAAACTACCCTCCAATGATGCGGCGGCGGTTCTGGCTCACGTGTCACACGGACCGCCTCGCGGGGGGGGGCATACGGGGGGGCATACGGAGGAACCCAGAGGCCGATGGTGCGTCAGGTCACGATGTCGTGACCGTCTGACGCGACAAAACAGCAGAATCAACGCAAAGCCGAATATCAGCCGTCTGGGATGCGATGTGGAGTCCAGAGATGCTCCAGCCCCAACGTGATGGTGCGGGGGGATGCGTCGCTGCAGCGGTCCGGCAGCACGCCGACCCGCCATGGCGCCGACCGGCAAGACACCGCAGACCTCAGGGGTCGCTCCCGTGGGGGAACATGGCGTTCTGAAACATTCAACACCTTTGGACCTCCACCGGGAGACCGAGAGCGTCGTCCTCTGAGGATGCACGTGTGCATCGCCGCAGAGATCGGCGGGTTTGTTCAGGTTTATTTGGGCCCGAGCACCGAAGGAGGTGCAAAGGCCGATTGTATTTCTGATTCAATATTCTTTCCTGCTGCTTCCACTGAAAACTGTACTGGATTTCACTGCAGCAGCATCTTTGGCTACACGGCAAGGATCTCCAAAACCGCAACCAAACTGTCCCCCGTGCAGACGGAGACGCCAGGTGTTGTAGTACACCCGCGTGACCAGCGGGGGCGGTAACGAGCTGCTACTGAGCAACAGCAGAGGACGAATCAAAAAAAGTAACCGTAACCCCCCAGATTCACAATTACAGAGGACAGAGGGGGACAAATGGAGGACAGATGGGGGACAGATGAAGGACAGATAAAAGACAGATGAAAGATGGGGGACAGATAAAAGACAGATGGGGGACATAAAAGACAGATGGGGG
>CAJVRN010000232.1:512500-557500 GCA_911728415.1 Lagocephalus sceleratus | reverse complement strand
TTACAGTTGTTGTTACAGTCGTTGTTGCTCTGAGGCGTGTCAGAAGCCTGTGCTGGTGTTGTTGCTCTTCAGGTGGTGTTGTTACTCTTCGGGTGTTGCTCTGAGGCGTGTCAGAGGCCTTTGCTGGTGTTGTTGCTCTTCAGGTGGTGTTGTTACTCTTCGGGTGTTGCTCTGAGGCGTGTCAGAGGCCTTTGCTGGTGTTGTTGTTGCTCTTCAGGTGGTGTTGTTGCTCTCCGGGTGTTGCTCTGAGGTGTGTCAGAAGCCTGTGCCGGTGTTGTTGCTCTTCAGGTGGTGTTGTTGCTCTTCGGGTGTTACTCTGAGGCAAGTAAGAGGCCTGTGCTGGTATTGTTGCTCTTCGGGTGTTGTTGCTCTTCGGGTGTTGCTCTGAGGCACGTCAGAAGCCCGTGCTGGTGTTGTTGTTGCTCTTCAGGTGGTGTTGTTGCTCTTCGGGTGTTGCTCTGAGGCACATCAGAAGCCTGTGCCGGTGTTGTTGTTGCTCTTCGGGTGTTGCTCTGAGGCACGTCAGAAGCCTGTGCCGGTGTTGTTGTTGCTCTTCGGGTGTTGTTGTTGCTCTTCGGGTGTTTCTCTGAGGCACATCAGAAACCTGTGCTGGTGTTGTTGTTGCTCTTCAGGTGTTGTTGTTGCTCTTCGGGTGTTGCTCTGAGGCACATCAGAAGCCTGTGCCGGTGTTGTTGCTCTTCAGGTGGTGGTGTTGCTCTGAGGCACATCAGAAGCCTGTTCCGGTGTTGTTGTTGCTCTTCGGGTATTGCTCTGAGGCGTGTCAGAGGCCTGTGCCGGTGTTGTTGTGCCCTGAGTTGTAGGCCTCGGTGAGCTTCTGCAGGTCTCTCAGTAGTCCAGCAAACTGCTCCTCCTGTGAACAGTCATCGGTCAGGTTCATGTGACGACTGTGATCCATCAACCACAGTTGAGGTGACACATTCTGAAACCTGCTCTAACACTGTTTAGCTCCAGATTACGAGGTCAATCCGTCTGTTTTATCTCACCAGGACGTTCATTCGTTCGGCCGCTGCCACGGCAACGCTCAGCTTGCGCTCATCTTCCTCCTTCTCCTCTTCAATCACACCGAGCCTGTGAGAGGAGCAGACAGGGCTCAGACATGCTGGAGGAGAGGAGCTGTCTCTCTGCTGCCGTGTGTAGTATCTGACATCTGTGTATCTGTTCTCTGGAGGCCTTGACCGCTGTACCATCACTTCTAACATCTGTGTTCAAATACCATTCCTTATAGGTACAAGATATCAGTTAGTATCTGAAGCCTGTGTATCGGTTCCATGTTAGACCTTGACCGCTGTAAGACCTTCAGCCATCCTGGCGCCATCTCGGACATGTTCCATATGTGTCCTGTCATCTGCGATTACTTGACCATATAAGAGGGACAACTGAAGTAAGCACTGGGGAGATCTTCACCATCAGGACCATGAAACCTCCCTCAGGCAAACTGCAGCATCTAAATGATGCAGATTCCTTTCTCATCAGCACCTCTCAACGACCACCAGAAGAAATGTACCACACGAACCTGAAGGTGGCACTGGCGAGCTGCTCCTCCTTGGCAGCCAGGAGGTTCTGGAGCTCTTTCACCTCGGCCTGCAGCAAAGCGTTCTGGTCCTGGCTCTGGTTGATGAAGTCCTCCAGGCGCTTGGCCATGTCCAGCTCACGCTCCGTCACCTGCTCTATTCCCAGACGGAGCTCTGAAAGCTCCTGGGTGTGCTGCGAGGTGGAGGGAAGCTTTGGTGAGGAATCGTCTGGCTTTGTTTGGGATTTACAGCTTCTATTTCTGGATTTGGGCGAGAAGAAGACCCACCTGATCCAGCACAGTCAGCTGCTCATTCCCAGTCTTGCTCTCGCCCGACTCCTTGTTCTGACTGACTTTAATCCAGGGAACCGGCTCGTGCGCACGTTTACCGCTCGCACACTGGAACAACGACGGCCGTGAGAACAACGATAAAAGGGCGATGTGTCGGCACCTGGGTGCAGCTGAACTCACGGTTTCGGGGGATGTGATGCACGGCTGGTGGGGTTCCGTCTCTGGGTCCTGCTCGACCGTCGGTAGGGCCTCAGAACTTGTCTGCCTCTTCAGGACGTGTTTGGGACGACCCGAGTGTTTGTGTGGAGCGCTCTGGGTTCTGGCCACTGGTTTCCTCGGTCTCATGCTCCGCCTCCTAACAGACACATGCGGGAGAATGGACGACGTTTCTAAACACCTGCCTGCACAGACGAGACGTTCAGAGTTAGAGGCCTACCAATCGCGTGGCCCCTTGGACTCCAAAGGAAGCTGCTGAAGGGAAGAATGGTGGGGGCTGTACTTGCCCAAGTCTTTAGGAGGAATGTATTCTGGTTTGGTTGCTCCTGATTGGCTGCAAAAGAACTCTATCTTGAGTGACGTGTGGTCAGAGGGCAGCAGTGAAACGTGAGACCTAGAGTTTAGACCTGCCTGGTGACGATGATGCGATGAACTTCAGGGCCCAGAGACTCTGTAATCTGGTTCAGAATGGACGGTAGAGGGTGGAGCTGGTCCACCGTGTCCTGGAAACAAGAAAATGCCTGTTAGACGAGACACAGCATCGATGACACGACAGGTTGGGCGGAGCTTCAGAACTGTATGACTTGTTCCGTTATTATTGTTCATTAAACACAAATAATTCCACATTCAAGTGAATGTAAATGTGTGAAAACACAGGCTTTCTACCAAAGGGGGCCGTCCTGGCCAGGTGGCACCTGGAAACCCACCTGAGGGCTGTCAGATATCTGAAGGAAGGACCGGCGACCCAACCTGAGATCAGGCTGCTGTCCTACCTGCTCCCTCTGATAGATGATGTCCACCAGCAGGCCGTGCAGGACGGCCAGGCGCAGAGGCAGGTCCACGTATCCGTCAAAAGACGTCGTTGCCATTTCAGAGTCCATGCTGGAAACCGTTTGTAGAAACGCCCGCATGCCTTCCCAGTGCTGCTGCAGGAACTCATTCATGAAGAGCATGTACTCCTCCTTCTCTCCAAACCTGAACAGAAGCACAGGTCAGCACCGAATGGCTGCGGGGCCTCTGTTTCTGAGCGCGGCTGCAGGCTGAAGCACTCACAGGGTGAAGTTGGCCAGGTTCTGGATGACTTTGGCGGTGAGGGTGAGGGTACGCAGGGTGTTGGGCTCTGGGTAAGGCTGCATCAGCCCAAAGAGGGAAGGACTGAGGATAGCCGGACAAAGGAAACGGAGGAAAAGGGAAGCTGAGATGAGACGCTGGCCAATTTCTGGTCTTCCTTGGTCTTCACAGAGCTCCACCCAGCTGGAGAAGATCTTGTTCAACTCTTCAGGGAATGGTCTGAAAGCACAGATGATGCATCTGGGAACGTTCATTGGGTGAGCCGGACCAGTTCTCCAGGCCTCCAGAATTACCATGACCTGGATGACTGAGAACATACACAGACAACACCCCTCACCCGTGGACAGAAAGAATCTTCTGCACCACCTCCTCGCAGGCTTCCGTCAGGTGCCTTTGGTTGTTGGAGAGTTCAGCTGCAGGACATTTACGTGGGTCCACCTCACAGTTCTCCACCGAAGCATAAAGGCGATTGATAAAGTCTCCTGCAGAAACAGGACCAGGCTTTAGAGAAGAGACAGATCTTATCATCGTGTTTGAAGGACCCTACCGAGGGTGTCGATGAGGTACTTCTGGCCAACCAGCTTCATGTAGTCATCTATGGCTTTAGTGGCCAGAGTGTTCTCTCTGAAGATCAATGCCTCCTTCTCGCCGAGACGGTCCACCTCAGCAGCTCCCAGGTCAATCAGGAACTCCTGCAGTAGACCCGTTCAGTTAGTGTTGGGCTGGAAACCTCCGCCTTGTTACGAGGAAGCCTCACCTTGGCTTTGCCGATACTCTGCAGCACGTGCACCAAGGCTCCGGCCAGCTCCTCCTTCTCCTTCACATTCAGAAGTGGCTCCAGACTTCTGCACATCTCCACATAATCCATTGTTACAAACTCGGCAAACTCTTTGTATTTCTCCATCGGCAGCACTTTCAAATTCTGAAAGCGGGCCTTGATCCGGAGCGACGCCTGTGACCCCAAGAGGTCTTTGTTCCCCGCCGAAGCCGGGGCTTTGTAAGGAGTAATGGGATACCACTTTTCCTGGTACATCCTTCCTCGGATGTCTCCCAGAGGTATGGCCACGCTGCCCAGGGGGTGGAGGCTGGACTCGTCTCGGGAGTGCCGCTTTTTCTTGGGGTCTTCTTCGCGGAAGAGGTGCAGGGTGACTTGGGAGATGCAGGGCAGGTTGTCCAGCTCAAACAACTCCCCCCAGAACAGCTGGCACCCTCCCGCCGCCCCTCCGCTCGCCCCCAGCCCTCCGGAGGACCCGGCGGTGCCGTCCCCCGCCAGGCTGGAGCGGTGCGACGGCTTCCCGACAACTCGGCTGCTGGTGCGAGCGAACAGGGTCCCGTCCAGGTGCAGCTCGCAGTAGTAACGCCGTTTGGCTGGGAGGTCTTTGGCCTCATTCACCCACAGGCTCAGCGAGTTCTCTGTGCGCTCCACGTTGTCCTGTGGGCAGTCGCACCGTGAGCTCGCCGTCCCAGGCCTATGCCACGCATCGCATTCGACGAGACTCACCTTGTTGGGCTGGGCGGCCCGCCGCAGGTCTTCGATCCAGCGGTCCCGCTCCGCAGCGGAGGAGCAGCCGAAGCAGTGGGTGTTTTCAGAGCTGATCACCTGGGGAGCAGTAGAAGGACTTCAGCCTCGTGAGCACAAGAAGGGACGCCATCAGGGACGCCATCAGGGACGCCATCAGGGACGCCATCAGGGACGCCATCAGGGACCCCCGCCAGCGATCCCGCCGTACCTCAAAGCAGTACTTTTCGCCCAGGATGGAGCTGTGGACGGGTCTGATGACGGTGCTAGAGTCTGCGCTCAGGTCCAGACTTCCCAGAGCACTGATGGGAATGGAAACAGACTCCCGGGAACCATGGTGTCTGGACACACACGGAGACGGGTCATGGCCAAAATGTCTTCAAAATCAAAAGAGCCAATTCTCTGGACTCACACGTGACATTTACAGTGCGGCTAGAACATTTATAGATGATGTTAACCAGCTTTATTCTTAAATGAAAGTGGAACTGGCTTTAATAACCATAACTTTGTAACTTTATAAAGCACCTTTCAGGAAACCCAAGGAGGCTTTGATTTCATTTTCTCAGAAAATTGAGACATTCAAACTGTGGTAAAAGCATTTCTCCTTGAATCGGCCTGAGGATAACGGTTTGTTGTTAGGGTTAACCCTAACCCTGACCCTGACCCCGGGGCCCTGTGGCCTCAGCCCGCGGTGGAGAGCGTGGACCTACCTGCTGCCCTTGCTCAGGCCCAGATGGTTGATCTGACTGCTGCTGTTCCTCTTGACCCTGTTCTCCAGACGCCTCTTGATCAGCGCCTGTGGGTGGAGGACGGCTGTCGTCACCCAGGGCGACCCGGCTCAGACGAGCCTCGCTGACTCACTCACCCTCACGCCGCCGTCTTGGCTCTTGGCTCGGGGTCCTCCCGGAGAAGCCGTGTGGTCGGGACTACATTCTAATCACGTAAACACGCAAACATGGGCGTTAATAGTGACCCTGACCCTGGACCTGACCTTGACCCCTGACCCTAACCTTGTCCCTGACCTTGACCCCTGACCCTAACCCTGTCCCCGACCTTGACCCCTGACCTTGACCCTGGCAGGCAGCTCTTTAAACCAGTTCTGCGCCACCAGTTCAGGCGGGTCAGAACCTCCGTATCCTCACACTCCATCATCAAGCCCATTTAAACGAGAGAAGCTCGTCCTCTCTCCTTCTTACCCAAAGCTCCTCCACACACAACCCAGCGTCTGAAGCCCATCATGAGTCCTGCAGGGTTGTCTGTCCTCCCCAGCGCTCGTCTGAACTGGCAGCAGCTCGTCTGGAGGCTGGTCCCCACCCAGAGCCTGATCTTATCTCAGAGCACAGGAAGTCCTCTACCGTAAACAGGCTGCCATTTCCTCCCTGACTGTTGCACACGTCAACCTGGTGTCAGTCGTACGCGGCAGACCTTTAGGCACTTCTGTGACTACTGAGATCCTGTGTGTGTGTGTGTGTGTGTGCGCGGTGTGTGTGGGTGGGTGGTTGTGTGAGACGCGGTCACCTGCATCATCCACCAGATTCTGCAGGCTGAGGTTCAGAACATAACTGCTGACGCGATTTCTGGTCCAGATCATTGGCTGGGAGGGACACACACACATACACACACACAGGGTTACAATTTCTGACATTTCTTTTACTGAGTGTGTGTGTGTGTGTGTGTGTGTGTGTGTGTATACCTCTTCTTCTGGAGAAATGAGGATTTGTCCATTTTCAAGGACACAGTTGCTGATGTCCCACAAGGGGACCTCCTGGGGGGGGGCCCACTGTAACCTTGGGAGTGTGCAGCTGGTTTGTGCGACTGATGACGCCTCATTCACATCTGACACACACACACACACACACACACACACACACACACGACACAGTTATGACTACCTCACTCTGCTAAAGCGACCGTGTCGTTAAAGGATAATTACAGACATCACTTTGATGTTATCAGGCCCAGAGCGTGGGTGGCTCCGCCCACATGTGCCAGGTGGGCGGAGCCACCCATGGTGCATTGATTTATTTCAATGGACATTGAAATAAATAAATAAACTTGGCTCATTATTGTCTTCCAACTTTCTCTGATTCAAACATCTGTTGTTTCACAGAATCCCCAAAGGACTCCACGTAGAAGGAGTAGAAGAAGAATAAGGTGACAGACGAGAGATCAGAGGGTGACCCTGTAAACCTGCAGATTTAACGTTAAACCTCCAACAACGATGTTCAACGGCCCTCGAACTGGATGAACACGTAGCCGTTCATCACGACTGCACATGAAAGCTGAAGCTTCAAACGGATCCTCGGACCAACGCAGGAAGTTCCCTTGATGACGCTTCTGTCAAATTCTTTGTTCTCTTGTGCTCGAGTATTTCCACCTTCAGTTACTTTAAGTCCCCAACTCACCTTTACCTGTGTGTCAGCTTCATGGGGTCATTGAGTGTGTGTGTGTGCGTGTGTGTGTGTTGAACACGTCACAGTACCTGTCAGTAAGTTTGAGGCGCTGCAGCGACTCTGCAGTCGAGGTCGTTTGAGCTTCTGTGACACCGTCCTCAGGTACTTCTTGAACAGCATGCCGCCTCCCCCTCGCTGCGTGGCGTCCGAGGGAGAGGGCCCCCCCGAGGCCTCCGAGGCCCCTGAGGCCCCTGAGGCCCCCGTGGCCCCCGTGGCCCCCGAGGCCCCTGAGGCCCCCGAGGCCCCCGGGTCTGGAGGGGCTGCGCCTGAGGAGGCCGCCAGGACGGCCAACCGGGGGCCCAGGGGCTCAGACAGAGCCCTCCTGAAGGGGTTCTTCCTGCCCCCCCCTGCCCGGGCCCCCCCGGCCCTCCCACTGGGGGGGCCCCTCTCGGGGTGCTCCTCGCTCAGGGCCTTGCGCCAGCTCTGCATCTTGCTCCACTTGCTGCTGGAGGCCTTCTGGATCCTGGCGAGGGTGGAGCCGGGTGAGGGGTCCTCCCTGGGCTCGTCCAGGCCCCCCCCGGAGCCGGTGTGCCACTGGTAGGTGTTGAGGGGGTCGGGGGGGTCGGGGGAGCCCTCCTCCCCCTCCTCCGGCTCTTTCGGGGGCTGCTGGGGCCCCAGCTCTTCCTCCTTGGTGCCCATCTTGCGTCTGCTCTGCGAGCTGCCGTCGCTGGTTTTGCCTCATTGACTTTTTCGTTTCCTGTCTTGCAGAACGTCATGCACAACAACACGCGTGAGCCTGTGTGGTTGCTATGGTAACGCCTCTGCTGTCAGGTTGCTTGTTGGCCCATCAGATCACTCTCAGAGTGTTTCATATTTATAGACGTCTCACTTTCTGTCCTGGTCCTCTTCCTGTCTGACCCCAGACTCTGACTCTTCCTCTTCCTGTTTTATTCACAATTTAACATTTATTTTTAATTCAATTAAATGTAAAGTTTTATTGTGAAGATCTGTTGTTCATGTCCAGAAGCCTTTTCTTTTCTAAATAGTCCTCCAGTAAGTGGAGGGACAGCCACATCTCCACCAGGTATCTGAACATCGACTTGTTATCGCCTGACTGTGGCTGTTTCGACTGTTGACGTCGGTTTCCTGTCTTCTTACCAACGAAACCACTTCCTCCCCCGTGCAACTGCCTCTGCTGCATCAGCCGCTGGTGCCTCCAGGACACTCCTGCCTCCCTCAGGCCAGAGCTCACACCCTGCACCAGCCCCGTGGTGACGAGGCCCTGGTTGATGGGACCCTGTGAGCCTGGAGCTCCACACGGGAATGCTGCTTTACTCCAGACTTTGACCCCCTGAGGAGCAGGAGGAGGAACGGCACTGATGGAGCTGCACATCCAGATGTCCCCACCAGGGGCGCTGTGAGCCTGCTGCCTGCAGCTCTCATGACGTCTCCTGCAGAAGGACCTCAAAGTCAGCCTGTCACCTCATGTCACCTGATGTCCCCTGATGTCCCCTGATGTCACCTGATGTCACCTGATGTCCCCTGATGTCACCTGATGTCACCTGATGTCCCCTGATGTCCCCTGATGTCACCTGATGTCACCTGATGTCACCTGATGTCCCCTGATGTCACCTGATGTCACCTGATGTCACCTGATGTCCCCTGATGTCACCTGATGTCACCTGATGTCCCCTGATGTCACCTGATGTCCCCTGATGTCCCCTGATGTCACCTGATGTCACCTGATGTCACCTGATGTCCCCTGATGTCACCTGATGTCACCTGATGTCCCCTGATGTCACCTGATGTCCCCTGATGTCACCTGATGTCACCTGATGTCCCCTGATGTCACCTGATGTCCCCTGATGTCACCTGATGTCACCTGATGTCCCCTGATGTCACCTGATGTCACCTGATGTCCCCTGATGTCCCCTGATGTCACCTGATGTCCCCTGATGTCACCTGATGTCACCTGATGTCCCCTGATGTCACCTGATGTCCCCTGATGTCACCTGATGTCACCTGATGTCCCCTGATGTCCCCTGATGTCACCTGATGTCCCCTGATGTCACCTGATGTCCCCTGATGTCACCTGATGTCACCTGATGTCACCTGATGTCCCCTGATGTCACCTGATGTCCCCTGATGTCACCTGATGTCCCCTGATGTCCCCTGATGTCACCTGATGTCCCCTGTGAACAGGTTAAAAAAGGTTCCTGGACTTTCTTCCTTGACTGAACTGTTGGATCACAGATCCAAAAAAGGACGTTTTGTAACTCCAACCCTTCTTTGTGTAATGGTGCGCTTTTGTGTAAGTGTGCATTATTGTGTAGTCTTTGTTGTGTTGTCATTGTTGTGTGATCACTGTGGTGTACTGTTTGTTGTGTGTTCATTGTGTGAACAACTGTTGTGTGTAAACTTGCACATCCTGTCCCGCTTTAAGAAACACTTCCTCCTGGTGATGTCATCACCCTCTGATGTGTGTGTATGTGCACCCGTTGTGTGTTCATCAAATCCCAGTAATTAATGAACGTGTTGCTTTGTTAACTTCATTAAATCCTCTCTCTCCAACTAATAATTATTTGTTAATAACTAAATGGTTTCACATGAATACGACAAAAATGACATGATTATAAGATCAAGAGGTTATTACTGGTGGGTTAGGCTTATTACTGGTGAGTTAGAGGGTTATTACTGGTGAGTTAGAGGGTTATTACTGGTGGGTTAGGCTTATTACTGGTGAGTCAGAGGGTTATTACTGGTGAGTTAGAGGGTTATTACTGGTGAGTTAGAGGGTTATTACTGGTGGGTTAGGCTTATTACTGGTGAGTTAGAGGGTTATTACTGGTGGGTTAGGCTTATTACTGGTGAGTTAGAGGGTTATTACTGGTGGGTTAGGCTTATTACTGGTGCGTTAGAGGGTTATTACTGGTGGGTTAGAGGCTTATTACTGGTGAGTTAGAGGGTTATTACTGGTGGGTTAGGCTTATTACTGGTGAGTTAGAGGGTTATTACTGGTGGGTTAGAGGGTGATTACTGGTGGGTTAGGGTTTAACTGGTGGGTTAGAGGGTTATTACTGGTGAGTTAGAGGGTTATTACTGGTGGGTTAGGCTTATTGCTGGTGGGTTAGAGGGTTATTACTGGTGGGTTAGAGGGTTATTACTGGTGAGTTAGAGGCTTATTACTGGTGAGATAGAGGGTTATTACTGGTGGGTTAGAGTTTAACTGGTGCGTTAGAGGGTTATTACTGGTGGGTTAGAGTTTAACTGGTGCGTTAGAGGGCTATTACTGGTGGGTTAGAGTTTAACTGGTGCGTTAGAGGGTTATTACTGGTGGGTTAGAGGCTTATTACTGGTGAGATAGAGGGTTATTACTGGTGGGTTAGAGGCTTATTCCTGGTGAGTTAGAGGGTTATTACTGGTGGGTTAGAGGGTTATTACTGGTGGGTTAGAGTTTAACTGGTGCGTTAGAGGGTTATTACTGGTGGGTTAGAGTTTAACTGGTGCGTTAGAGGGCTATTACTGGTGGGTTAGAGTTTAACTGGTGCGTTAGAGGGTTATTACTGGTGGGTTAGAGTTTAACTGGTGCGTTAGAGGGCTATTACTGGTGGGTTCGAGTTTAACTGGTGCGTTAGAGGGTTATTACTGGTGGGTTAGAGTTTAACTGGTTTGTTAGGGGGTTTAACTGGTTTGTTAGAGGGTTTTAATGGTTTGTGAGAGGGTTTAACTGGTTTGTTAGGGGGTTTAACTGGTTTGTTAGAGGGTTTTAATGGTTTGTGAGAGGGTTTAACTGGTTTGTTAGAGGGTTTTAATGGTTTGTTAGAGGGTTTTAATGGTTTGTGAGAGGGTTTAACTGGTTTGTTAGAGGGTTTTAATGGTTTGTTAGAGGGTTTTAATGGTTTGTGAGAGGGTTTAACTGGTTTGTTAGAGGGTTTTAATGGTTTGTTAGAGGGTTTTAATGGTTTGTGAGAGGGTTTAACTGGTTTGTTAGAGGGTTTTAATGGTTTGTTAGAGGGTTTTAATGGTTTGTGAGAGGGTTTAACTGGTTTGTTAGAGGGTTTTAATGGTTTGTTAGAGGGTTTTAATGGTTTGTTAGAGGGTTTTAATGGTTTGTGAGAGGGTTTAACTGGTTTGTTAGGGGGTTTAACTGGTTTGTTAGAGGGTTTTAATGGTTTGTTAGAGGGTTTTAATGGTTTGTTAGAGGGTTTTAATGGTTTGTGAGAGGGTTTAGCTGGTTTGTTAGGGGGTTTAATGGTTTGTTAGAGGGTTTTAATGGTTTGTTAGAGGGTTTAGCTGGTTTGTTAGGGGGTTTAACTGGTTTGTTAGAGGGTTTTAATGGTTTGTTTTGGAAGGCTGCGGGAGTCCTCCGCCGCAGCTCTTCTTCTTCGTCGGTAGGGGGAGTCCTCCGCCACAGCTCTTCTTCTTCGTGGTGGGAGGAGCACCGTCAGGAGGAGGTTCTGGGGTTGTTCCTGGAGGACTCCGCCGACAGCTGAAGGCTGTCCGCAGTCGTCACGGAGTTCTGACCCGACGGACGTGTGCTCGGTGTCGGTCCGGACTTCCCGGGTCGGTGTCGGTGTCGGTCCCGGTCCCGGTCCCGGAGGAGCTCAGAGGCTAACCGCCGCTAGCGGAGGAATGGACCGAGTCTAGGACGACCGGGACCCGCAGAACCCGCAGAACCTTCCGGTACCGCCGGTGAGTCTCCGGCTCCACCGGGACCGGTACCGGGGCCGGTGTCGGGGTCGGGGTCGGGGTGGGTGTAGGTTGAAGGATCGGGGTCGTTGGGGGAGCTAGCCTTAGCCTAGCCTCCGCGGGCTAACGTTGCGTAAGCTACAACCGGCGATTAAAGTTGTTGTTGACACACACACACTCACACACACACACACACACACACACACACACACACACACACACACACACACACACACACACACACACACTCACACACACACACTCACACACACACACACACTCACACACACACACACACTCACACACACACACACACACTCACACACACACACACACTCACACACACACACACACACACACACACACACACACACACACACACACACACACACACACACACACACACACACACACACACACACACACACACACACACACACACACACACACTCACACACACACACACACTCACACACACACACACACACACACACACACACACACACACACACACACACACACACACACACTCACACACACACACATACACACACAACAGTCTGCTGAGTGTGTATGTGTGTGTGTGTGTGTGTGTGTGTGTGTGTGTGTGAGTATGAGAGAGAGACCAGTGTGTGTTGTTGTTCACACTGAGACACACAACAGTCTGCTGAGTGTGTGTGTGTGTGTGTGTGAGAGTATGAGAGAGACTAGTGTGTGTTGTTGTTCACACTGAGACACACAACAGTCTGCTGAGTGTGTGTGTGTGTGTGTGTGAGAGTATGAGAGAGAGACTAGTGTGTGTTGTTGTTCACACTGAGACACACAACAGTCTGCTGAGTGTGTGTGTGTGTGTGTGTGTGAGTATGAGAGAGAGACCAGTGTGTGTTGTTGTTCACACTGAGACACACAACAGTCTGCTGAGTGTGTGTGTGTGTGTGAGTATGAGAGAGAGACTAGTGTGTGTTGTTGTTCACTCTGAGACACACAACAGTCTGCTGAGTGTGTGTGTGTGTGTGTGTGTGTGAGTATGAGAGAGAGACTAGTGTGTGTTGTTGTTCACACTGAGACACACAACAGTCTGCTGAGTGTGTGTGTGTGTGTGTGTGAGTATGAGAGAGAGACTAGTGTGTGTTGTTGTTCACACTGAGACACACAACAGTCTGCTGAGTGTGTGTGTGTGTGTGTGTGTGTGTGTGAGTATGAGAGAGAGACCAGTGTGTGTTGTTGTTCACACTGAGACACACAACAGTCTGCTGAGTGTGTGTGTGTGTGAGTATGAGAGAGAGACTAGTGTGTGTTGTTGTTCACACTGAGACACACAACAGTCTGCTGAGTGTGTGTGTGTGTGTGTGTGTGTGTGTGAGTATGAGAGAGAGACTAGTGTGTGTTGTTGTTCACACTGAGACACACAACAGTCTGCTGAGTGTGTGTGTGTGAGTATGAGAGAGAGACTAGTGTGTGTTGTTGTTCACACTGAGACACACAACAGTCTGCTGAGTGTGTGTGTGTGTGTGTGTGTGTGAGTATGAGAGAGAGACTAGTGTGTGTTGTTGTTCACACTGAGACACACAACAGTCTGCTGAGTGTGTGTGTGTGTGTGTGTGTGTGTAGTATGAGAGAGAGACTAGTGTGTGTTGTTGTTCACACTGAGACACACAACAGTCTGCTGAGTGTGTGTGTGTGTGTGTGTGTGTGAGTATGAGAGAGAGACTAGTGTGTGTTGTTGTTCACTCTGAGACACACAACAGTCTGCTGAGTGTGTGTGTGTGTGTGTGTGTGTGAGTATGAGAGAGAGACTAGTGTGTGTTGTTGTTCACACTGAGACTGTGTTGTTGATCAACCTGGTCATTCAGGACTTTAGAGTCCTCCTGGTTTATGTGCCATCAAAGGACTTGGTCACCATGGAGACGCTCCTGGACATGGAGGTGTCCTCCTGGACATGGAGGTGTCCTCCTGAGGTGTCCTCATGGAGGTGTCCTCCTGGACATGGAGGTGTCCTCATGGAGGTGTCCTCCTGAGGTGTCCTCATGGAGGTGTCCTCCTGGACATGGAGGTGTCCTCATGGAGGTGTCCTCCTGAGGTGTCCTCATGGAGGTGTCCTCCTGAGGTGTCCTCATGGAGGTGTCCTCCTGAGGTGTCCTCCTGGACATGGAGGTGTCCTCCTGAGGTGTCCCCCTGGACATGGAGGTGTCCTCCTGAGGTGTCCCCCTGGACATGGAGGTGTCCTCCTGAGGTGTCCCCCTGGACATGGAGGTGTCCTCCTGAGGTGTCCTCATGGAGGTGTCCTCCTGGACATGGAGGTGTCCTCCTGAGGTGTCCTCATGGAGGTGTCCTCCTGAGGTGTCCTCATGGAGGTGTCCTCCTGGACATGGAGGTGTCCTCCTGAGGTGTCCTCCTGGACATGGAGGTGTCCTCCTGAGGTGTCCTCATGGAGGTGTCCTCCTGAGGTGTCCTCATGGAGGTGTCCTCCTGGACATGGAGGTGTCCTCCTGAGGTGTCCTCATGGAGGTGTCCTCCTGGACATGGAGGTGTCCTCCTGAGGTGTCCTCCTGAGGTGTCCTCATGGAGGTGTCCTCCTGGACATGGAGGTGTCCTCCTGAGGTGTCCTCCTGAGGTGTCCTCATGGAGGTGTCCTCCTGGACATGGAGGTGTCCTCCTGAGGTGTCCTCCTGAGGTGTCCCCCTGGACATGGAGGTGTCCTCCTGAGGTGTCCTCATGGAGGTGTCCTCCTGGACATGGAGGTGTCCTCCTGAGGTGTCCTCATGGAGGTGTCCTCCTGAGGTGTCCTCATGGAGGTGTCCTCCTGGACATGGAGGTGTCCTCCTGAGGTGTCCTCCTGGACATGGAGGTGTCCTCCTGAGGTGTCCTCATGGAGGTGTCCTCCTGGACATGGAGGTGTCCTCCTGAGGTGTCCTCCTGAGGTGTCCTCCTGGACATGGAGGTGTCCTCCTGAGGTGTCCTCCCGGACATGGACATGTCCTCCTGGAGGATCCTGCTGTCACTTAATGTCCTTCTGTCCTCTCTCTGTAGCTGTCTGGTCCTGAATCATGACGGTAATGAGGTGCTGCTGTCTCCTCACCTCCTTATCTCCTTACCTACTCACCTCCTTATGTCCTCCCTTCCTCATCTCCGCATGTCCTCACCTCCTCATGTCGTCTCTTCATCTCCTCACCTTCTCATCTTCTCATGTCCTTGCCTCCTCATCTCCTCTCTTTGTCTCCTAATCGCCTCATCTTCTCACCTCCTCATGTCCTCACCTCCTTGTCTCCTCACCTCCTCAGTTCTTTTCCTTGTCTCCTCACCTCCTCAGCTCACCTCCTTGCCTCCACCTCCTCACCTCCTTGTCTCCTCGCCTCCTCTCCTCAGCCAGCCTGCTGAGCATTAGTCTGCTCCTCTGGAGATAGAGCAGAACTTTAGGCCCAGTTTGGGCTTCCCCTGGACCAGTTCAGCCAGTGCAGTGTAGTTGTGTGTCTGCTCCAGGAGTGTAGTTGTGTGTCTGCTCCATGAGTGTAGTTGTGTGTCTGCTCCAGGAGTGTAGTTGTGTGTCTGCTCCAGGAGTGTAGTTGTGTGTCTGCTCCATGAGTGTAGTTGTGTGTCTGCTCCATGAGTGTAGTTGTGTGTCTGCTCCAGGAGTGTAGTTGTGTGTCTGCTCCAGGAGTGTAGTTGTGTGTCTGCTCCAGGAGTGTAGTTGTGTGTCTGCTCCGTTAGTGTAGTTGTGTGTCTGCTCCGTTAGTGTAGTTGTGTGTCTGCTCCGTGAGTGTAGTTGTGTGTCTGCTCCGTTAGTGTAGTTGTGTGTCTGCCCTGTGTGTTGTTCATTGTGTTGATGTGTAACGTGCTGCTGCAGCCCCTCCAGTTGTGTGTAGTCGTGTTTCTGGAAGGGTCAGCGTTCCCCAGGAAGCCCCTCCCCCGTCACGGTCCCACGGCGGCGTCGGGCCGACCACGCGCAGCCCGACGTGGTTGTGGTGACGCTGTACTGAGGTGTGTGTGTGTGTGTGTGTGTGTGTGTGTGTGTGTGCAGGTGGGAGGTGAGCCTGGACCCGTCACCATGGTGCAGAAGTACCAGTCGCCCGTGCGGGTGTACAAGCAGCCCTTCGAGCTAGTCATGGCGGTAAGTGTCTTCGTGTACGCGTGTGCTCCACCTGTACGCATGGTGTGGGGTGTGCTCCACCTGTACGCATGGTGTGGGGTGTGCTCCACCTGTACGCATGGTGTCGAGTGTGCTCCACCTGTACGCATGGTGTGGGGTGTGCTCCACCTGTACGCATGGTGTCGGGTGTGCTCCACCTGTACGCATGGTGTGGGTGTGCTCCACCTGTACGCATGGTGTCGGGTGTGCTCCACCTGTACGCATGGTGTGGGGTGTGCTCCACCTGTACGCATGGTGTGGGTGTGCTCCACCTGTACGCATGGTGTGGGGTGTGCTCCACCTGTACGCATGGTGTGGGGTGTGCTCCACCTGTACGCATGGTGTGGGGTGTGCTCCACCTGTACGCATGGTGTCGGGTGTGCTCCACCTGTACGCATGGTGTGGGGTGTGCTCCACCTGTACGCATGGTGTGGGGTGTGCTCCACCTGACCTATGTCCAGGCCTTCAGGCCGTGCGCGTGTCTTCCCTCACCAGCGACGGGATCAGTGTTGAGCGTGTAGCTGCATGTCGCTGCCTGTAGCTGCCTGTAGATGCGTGTTGCTGCCTGTAGCTGCGTGTAGCTGCCTGTAGCTGCCTGTAGCTGCCTGTAGATGCGTGTCGCTGCATGTAGCTGCCTGTAGCTGCCTGTAGCTGCCTGTAGCTGCCTGTAGCTGCCTGTAGCTGCCTGTAGCTGCGTGTAGCTGCCTGTAGCTGCGTGTAGCTGCCTGTAGCTGCGTGTAGCTGCCTGTAGCTGCGTGTAGCTGCCTGTAGCTGCCTGTAGCTGCATGTCCAGGTGCTGCGCTCTGTACTTCCCTCTGTTATGCAACAGTTGGAGCTTGCAGACGGTCTGTGGGCGGAGCTTAGTAGCTCATTAGTATTCGGAGTTAAACCTGGTGTGTTTGGAGTCCGCCTGTGTTCGAGCCTTCAGGTTGAGAAAGAACATTACTGACATTGAGATGAACTGAAGCACTTTAACCTTGTGTGTGTGTGTGTGTGTGTCTGTGTGTGTGTGTGTGTCTGTGTGTGTGTGTGTGTGTCTGTGTGTGTGTGTCTGTGTGTGTGTGTGTGCGTGCGCACGCGCGTGTGTGTGTGCGCGCGCGTGTGTGTGAGTGCGCGCATGCGTGAGCGTGTGCGTGTGTGTGTCTGTGAGTGAGTGTGTGCGTGTGTGTCCACTGAATCACGGTGTACCTGTTCACCGTGAGCCCCCCTTCCTCCTCCTCTCTTATCAGCCCTCTCCTCAGAACCCCCCCCATGCCCCCCCCCTTTCCCGTACAGACGCCCCTGACTGGAACGTTCCCTATTCAGTCGTTCCAACAGGAATGTCGTTCTGCGCTGGGTCGTGTTTCCACCCTCGCGCGTGCGTCCGTGCGTCCGATGACGTTGACGGCAGCTGCTTCGTGTTACAGCAGTAACGTGGCGCTGGCGTGTGGCGTCCTGGCCTGTTACGCAACAGCCGCACGCGCTGGAAGTGTGCTGGGGAGTCCAGCGGCGGTGATTCTCCCATTTCACACGTCCTCGCCATGGAGACGAGCACGGACTCTGAGGGAGTCTGGGGCAGGAGAACCTGGGGGTGACCCCTCTGGGCCCGGTCTGACCTTTGACCCTCTCGTGGGGGGGGGGTTCTGGGGAGCAGGCGGAGAGCCGTCGGTTCTGCGTGGGTCTCCGGCCTGGTGGCGCCCAGACGAGGATGGGTTGACCACGTTGGTGAAGTGGTGCTCTGATCAGACAGGTCCCTCTTGTGTTGAACGTTGCCATGGCAACAACAGGAAGCGGTGACAGTGGCGTTGTTTTCCCAGCGGTCCCGTTTGTCCCACCTTCAACACGACCCCGGCACCACAGGCCCGGAGCTGTGGAGACCGTCTCCATGGAGACGCCTGGATTAGAAACACTTAATCCCTCAGGACGCCGTGCTTTGGTCCTGGCTCTGTCCCAGAGGGGCGGGGTCAGGATGTGCTGCGACCTTCAGACCATTCCTTCAGACCCACTCCTCTTCATCACTGACTCCTCTTCATCACTGACCCACTCCTCTTCATCACTGACCCACTCCACTCTTCATCACTGACCCGCTCCTCTTCATCACTCTTCATTACTGACTCCTCTTCATCACTGACCCACTCCTCTTCATCACTGACCCACTCCTCTTCATCACTGACTCCTCTTCATCACTGACCCACTCCTCTTCATCACTGACTCCTCTTCATCACTGACCCGCTCCTCTTCATCACTGACTCCTCTTCATCACTGACTCCTCTTCATCACTGACCCACTCCTCTTCATCACTGACTCCTCTTCATCACTGACCCACTCCTCTTCATCACTCTTCATCACTGACCCACTCCTCTTCATCACTCTTCATCACTGACTCCTCTTCCTCGTCCCAGAGCCGGTGATGATGATGGTGGACGGTGGCTCTGCTGTCGTTGGGTCTTTGGACCATTCACACTCATCAGGACCAGACCAGTCAGAGTAGTGGGGGACCAGTCAGACCAGTCAGACCAGTAAGGCCAGAGGTGGGCGGTGCAGCATGCGCTGACCAAAGGCTCAATTGTTGCATCCGTTCAATTGTGAGTTTGTTCCTTCGCCCACCCGTGTCCAGAGAACACCACGGCCTGACTTATGTTTACAGTACACACACACACACACACACACACACACACTCTGGTCCCGTTGTTCTGACCGTTCTCCACGGGTCAGGCCCGGGGGTCGGCTCAGCTGGGCCTGGGCTGTGACCCAGGAGGTCACATGACCTCACCCACGCTGGTCACATGACCTGGGCCCCCTCTGACATGGTGTGTCTGTCCTGAGGACACAATCATTGAGCCTCATCAGAGCAGCTTCAGGAACGCCGTCGAACCCGTCAGAGCGGCGCGCTGCAGCGTGGTGGACCCATCAGAACATGCGCTCTGCTGCTCCGGGGCCTTCCAGAGCGTGCTGGCCGGGGGCCAGAATGCAGCTGACTCCATGGCGCAGCGTCTGCGCAGCAGCGAAGCGGGACGCTCAAAAATAGCCGCCTGCCCTCTGGACGACTGCCCTCAGCGTTACACAACCAGCTCCACGCCGCCGCCTGCTCCGACCGCACACACTCACACACGCACACACACACACTCACTCACACTCACTCACACTCACTCACACTCACTCACTCACACACAGACACACAGACACACACACTCACACACACACACTCACTCACACACACACACTCACTCACACACCTCACTCACACTCACACATACACACACTCACTCTCACACACACACACGCACGCACACACTCACACACTCACGCACACACACACACACACACACTCACTCACACTCACACATACACACACTCACTCACACACACACACGCACGCACACACTCACACACTCACTCACACACAGACACACACACTCACACACACACACTCACTCACACACACACACTCACTCACACTCACACATACACACACTCACTCTCACACACACACGCACGCACACACTCACACACTCACGCACACACACACACACACTCATACACTCACTCACACACTCACACACACGCACACGCTCATACACACACTCACACACTCACACACTCACTCACACACTCACACACGCACACACTCACACACACACACTCACACACGCACACGCTCACACACACTCACTCACACACACACTCACACACTCACACACACTCACACACACACACACACACACACTCACTCACACACACACTCACGCTCACACACACACTCACTCACACACGCACATGCTCACACTCACACACACGCGTACGTCACAGCGCGGATTCCCTGAGAAACGTCGATCCGTCCTGACGTAACCATGGAGACGGTCAGGCACATCTGTGGTGCGTGCGTGCTCACACACGTTGGCGTGGGAGGCGCCGTGGCCACAGGCCAGCTTCAACTCCCAACGTGAACGAGCGTGACTCAGTCCTGGGGGGCTCTGGGGGGGCTGTTACGACACTCCAGTCTGTAATGCGACGGCGGCTTCCTGCTGCAGCGACCCGTCTGGTTCCTGTTTTCCACTCCAGCACAATGGGGTGTGTTCGGGGTGACGCTGAAGCTGCTGTTCGCCGGGGCTGCGTCTTCCTCCCGGGACGCTGCGGCGTTGGGCCGCGTGGACGCGCTTTCAGGCCGGCGGTGACGCGCCCGTGCGATGTTTACAGTCGCGCTGGCGCTGGCCGCAGGACAAAGCCTGCGTCCAACCTTCCAGAGCGTCAGGACAAAAGCCAGAGGTCAGCATCCACGCGCTCATTCAGCCGCGCCCGGCGGCCCCCGGTCAGCGCGTCAGCAGCCTGCCGTTGAGCGGGCGGCCTGAGGAGGGCTCCACGGGGCCTCCTGGGGGACAGGTTCATCATCTGAAGCCGCCACACGCGTCCTGAGCAGCACCTGGTCGCTCCTGTTGTCACCCCACACACACCCACTACAGGCTGCTGTCACTATCTTTGTGAGGACCTGCTCCTCAGGGCTGAGGCCACACCCGCCGTCATCTCGAGCTTTGACGAGATTCGCCTTTCACCGCGCGGGTGGACGCGGGTTCTGAACTTGAAACCGAACGGTGGAGTGTGGCGGCGCCGTGGCGGCGGGCGTGCAGGGCCCGGTGCAGCGGCGCCGTGCACGTGTGCCGCGCTGCCTGAATCAGAGCATCCACGTGGCTCCTGTCCTGCGCCCACAGGCCTACGAGCGCAGGTTCCCCACCTGCCACCTCATCCCCATGTTTGTGGCGAGCGACGTGATCAACGAGGAGACCAGCGAGGACGGCTCCTCCCACAGGATCGAGCGGCGCTGCGCCCTGGACGTGGACGCCCCCCGCCTGCTGAAGCGAGTACGTTGCTGCTCTGTGCACCTCTGTCCGTCCCGTGCAGCCGAGTCAGACGTGCGTATGTGGGGTTTCAGATCGCCGGGGTGGACTACGTGTACTTCATCCAGAAGAACACGCTGGACCGCAAAGAGAGGACGCTCCACATCGAGTCGCACAACGAGACCTTCTCCAACAGGGTCATCATCCACGAGACCTGCTGCTACTCGGTGAGTGCCCCCAGACTGGCCCGCAGCAGCGGTGAAGCGTTGGTGGTGAAGGACCCTCGGTTGTGCACACGTGGGCGCCCCCCTGCCGGGGCCCCTGCCGAGGCCCCTGCCGAGGCCCCCTGTCCCCACAGCCCTGAGCCTCAGTGTGCACACTCATTAAAGACTGTGGAGCTCTGAGATAATGAGGCCAAGCACATTAGCCCTCAAGCTACTGCAGTGCTAATATTATCTTAGAGATCAGCCACAGCGGATCTGACGCTGAGGGTAGCTTACACACGCACAATATACATACACACGTGTGTGTGTGTGTGTGTGTGAAGTCTGTCTGATTAAGAATGTGCGTGCGTCACTAAATGTAGGTCAACATTTATCATTGCTGGTATCATTTACCAACGTTCCTGTTTAAACCGGTTGATGTCACATGGATACTCACAACTCTCCCACTCGTTCGTTCTGGGAGGATGCCCCCTGTGCGCTTCACACTTTTGTGGTTTCCATGGAGACGCGGTCATCATGTTCCTTGCTGATAAATTCCTGCGTTTCCACAGGTTCACCCAGAAAATGAGGACTGGACGTGCTTCGAGCAGAGTGCCAGCCTCGACATCAAGTCCTTCTTCGGCTTTGAGAGCACCGTGGAGAAGATTGCTATGAAGCAGTACGCCAGCAGTATCAAGAAGGTATTGATCACCGCGCCATGTGATCAGATCATGTGTGGATCAATAACCAGGGGTCAGGCTGAGGCTGGGGAGCTGTGTTCACTTGGGGAGGGGCGCTCTCAGCCTCAAGGCTCCTGTGATGAAAGCCTTTCCCTGGTCCTCCATCATGGTGGATAAATGGAGTATTATCAAGTGTTCAGCTTGACCTTCTGACCTGGATCAACATGTGCTAACCCCCCATTCAGACTTTAACCTGGTTAAAACACACACAGAATCATGGGTAGTTGATTATGTTATGATTGTTGGAGGTGATGTGCAGTTTTTCCTCCCACACAAATGTCAAATACGGGTGAGGTCACGTGTTCTGGTGCATTGTGGGATGTCCTGAGTTTGTTTCATGTTGGTGATCAGCGTGCTTCAGCAGGACCTTTGAGGGACTTGTTACGTTTCCCTTCTCAGCTTTACTCTGACCTTTGTAACAGGGAAAAGAAATCATCGAGTTTTACCTGAAGGAGCTTGAAGATGAAGGGATCGACCATGTTCCACGCTGGACTCCCTCCCCCCCCAGGCCGTGTCCAGGCCCACCAGCCTCTCCACCAGCCCACCAGCGCCCCCCAAGCCCGCCGTCATCCCCAGCGTTTGTGTGTCGCAGCCCAGTGAGAGCAAGGACGCCACACCTCAGGACAGCAAGCACGACAGCGGCGCAGCCCAGGCTGACGGTCTCTCAGAAGTCCTGGCTGCTGCTCCTGAAGGTCCTTTAAACGGGGGGGGGCTGCCTGGGGGCCCCGCCTGGGGGCCTCTCAGAGCTTCTGTCTTACACCTTTCATACGTGTATCCAGTGATGTTTTTCTCTCTGAGCTCCTCAGAAGAGCAGAACTTGAAGGCCTGGTCTTTCCTCTGCCTGCAGATAAGCTGGATGCAGATTACATCAAGCGTTACCTCGGTGACCTGACCCCCCTGCAGGAGAGCTGTCTGATCAGACTGAGGAAGTGGCTTCAGGAGACACACAAAGGAAAGGTGGGTGACGCCACAGGCAGCTTCATGAAGGCCTCTAACGACAACTGGTGCTGCCGTTGGAACAAAAGTCTGTTGTGGTTGTTGTTGCTGCTGTTGTTGTTGTTGTTGTTGTTGTTGCTAAGGGCAACCGCTCTTCTGTGAACACTTCAGATCCCGAAGGACGAGCACATACTGCGGTTTCTACGCGCCCGAGACTTCAACATGGACAAGGCACGGGAGATTCTCTGTCAGTCGCTGACCTGGAGGAAGCAGCACCAGGTGGACTACCTGCTGGAGACCTGGAGCTCGCCCCAGGTTCTCCAGGACTTCTACACCGGGGGCTGGCACCATCACGACAGAGGTAGGCTCCTTCATGAGCAGCCAGAGTAAACACCACACACAGCTCTGGTGACTCATGCAGAGCTCTGCTCATATTTACTTTGTTAATTAGGGGAGTGACACGCACACACACACACACACACACACACTTCCTGAGGCCATTCCCAACAACACGCAGGTTTTAGTTTTGAAAGTCTTCCTAAGTCAGTCTGTGTTTGAGGGGCTCAGTGGGGTCAGACCCTGACGGCAGGCTCGGTGCCCACACACACACGCACACACACACACGCAGACACACACACGGTGTTCATTCATGAAGCCTCCTGTGAGGTGAAGGGTGTCCCCCGTGTGTCTGTTGCAGACGGCCGTCCCCTGTACATGCTGAGGCTGGGCCACATGGACACCAAAGGGCTGGTCCGCGCTCTCGGCGAGGAGTCGCTGCTCAGACACGTAGGTCACGCGCTCGGCTGAAGGTCAGCGGACAAAGGTCATGAGCGCTCGTCTCTGTGTGTCCTCACAGGTTCTGTCCATCAACGAGGAGGGTCTGCGCCGCTGTGAGGAGAACACCAAGGTGTTTGGGCGACCCATCAGGTACGTCGGCGCCGCCAGCTTCAGCTCACCGCCGTCGGGACACGTTGGTCAAAACCTGGGTTTAAACCTGAAGGTCAAATGACTGTCTCTGAGCAGCTCCTCTGAGCTGAGGCCCACACAGGGGCTCTGGTCCTCCTGTGGGCTCTGGTCCTCCTGTGGGCTCTGGTCCTCCTCCTCTGGGGCTCTGGTCCTCCTCCTCTGGGGCTCTGGTCCTCCTCCTCTGGGGCTCTGGTCCTCCTGTGGGCTCTGGTCCTCCTGTGGGCTCTGGTCCTCCTTTGGGGCTCTGGTCCTCCTCCTCTGGGGCTCTGGTCCTCCTGTGGGCTCTGGTCCTCCTGTGGGCTCGGTCCTCGGCCGGTCCTCCTCTGGGGCTCTGGTCCTCCTCTGGGGCTCTGGTCCTCCTTTGGGGCTCTGGTCCTCCTCCTCTGGGGCTCTGGTCCTCCTGTGGGCTCTGGTCCTCCTCTGGGGCTCTGGTCCTCCTCCTCTGGGGCTCTGGTCCTCCTCCTCTGGGGCTCTGGTCCTCCTGTGGGCTCTGGTCCTCCTCTGGGGCTCTGGTCCTCCTCTGGGGCTCTGGTCCTCCTGTGGGCTCTGGTCCTCCTGTGGGCTCTGGTCCTCCTCCTCTGGGGCTCTGGTCCTCCTGTGGGCTCTGGTCCTCCTCCTCTGGGGCTCTGGTCCTCCTCCTCTGGGGCTCTGGTCCTCCTGTGGGCTCTGGTCCTCCTCTGGGGCTCTGGTCCTCCTGTGGGCTCTGGTCCTCCTCCTCCTGTGGGCTCTGGTCCTCCTGTGGGCTCTGGTCCTCCTCCTCCTGTGGGCTCTGGTCCTCCTGTGGGCTCTGGTCCTCCTCCTGTGGGGCTCTGGTCCTCCTGTGGGCTCTGGTCCTCCTCCTTTGGGGCTCTGGTCCTCCTCCTCTGGGGCTCTGGTCCTCCTCCTCTGGGGCTCTGGTCCTCCTGTGGGCTCTGGTCCTCCTCTGGGGCTCAGGTTCTCCTCACAGGAGGAGGATCAGAGCCCCACAGGAAGACATGTGACCGGGAGGTGTTGCGCAACAACACAACCAGAATTAGCAGGTGTTGCTTATCACTTGAGCTGCACCTGAGGATACGAGGTGTTAAGTAGCTGGATCACCCGGTCTCGTAGAGGTGTTTGTAACGCGCTAATCCCTCCTGCACCCCTGTAGCTGCTGGACGTGCCTGGTGGATCTGGAGGGGCTCAACATGCGCCACCTGTGGCGCCCGGGGGTGAAGGCTCTGCTGAGGATCATCGAGGTGGTGGAGGCCAACTACCCCGAGACCCTGGGGCGCCTGCTCATCCTGAGGGCCCCCAGAGTGTTCCCTGTGCTCTGGACACTGGTGAGGCCCAGAGCTTCTTAACGGTTTAGCGGCCGGGCCAGGCCTCACAGGAAGTGACTGTGCTGGTGGGGCCGGAGCCACGGCGTCCTGCTTTACCCTCGTGGGATGTACGACCTGAAGGCGTGTCCTGAACTCCACAGGTGAGTCCATTCATCGACGAGAACACCCGCAAGAAGTTCCTCATCTATGCTGGCAACGACTACCAAGGTCCTGGAGGCCTGGTGGACTACATAGACAAGGAGGTCATCCCTGACTTCCTGGGGGGAGAGTGTATGGTGAGTGTGACCCCCTGAGCTGGTGGACCACCTTCAGGAGCAGGACGGTGAAGACACGCTGTGCGTGTGTGTGTGTGTGTGTCCCAGTGTGAAGTTCCAGAAGGAGGTCTGGTGCCCAAGTCCATGTACCGAACCCCAGAGGAGCTGGAGAACGAAGACGTCCGTCTGTGGACTGAGACCATCTACCAA
The DNA here is from genome assembly GCA_911728415.1 of Lagocephalus sceleratus. NCBI lineage: Eukaryota > Metazoa > Chordata > Actinopteri > Tetraodontiformes > Tetraodontidae > Lagocephalus > Lagocephalus sceleratus. The sequence continues at coordinate 532,243 of CAJVRN010000232.1, read as the reverse complement.
AGCGCCAGTGTCTTCAAGGGAGCCCCGCACGAGGTCAGAGGACGCTGAGTCCTTCACGCCTTAAACGGATGAACGTGAAGACAGAACGTGGCGTTAGGACCCTGATCCGAGCTTGACCTTTGACACTGAGCTCAGCGGTACAGCCGGCCGACAGCGCCGCCCTGTGGTCGATCAGGGACACGGCAGCAGAGCTGAGACGCGCGTCTCTTTGTGGCGCTCCTGAGGTGACCCCTCAGGTCGAAGAGCGAACCGCATTGCTTCGTCCAGACGGTCACACTGAGGGAAGACAACTGGTGGCGCCCTGAAGCAGACGAAAGCCCCCGTCATTTATTTACGCTTAGTCGAGTGTGATTGAAACAGTCGCCTTGGTAACGTACGGCGTCGCCTTGGTAACGTCCCGTGGTTCCTTCCTGTCTCCACCGCTCAGGTGCTGATCGAGATCATCGACGCCTCCTCCGTGGTCACCTGGGACTTCGACATATGCAAGGGCGACGTGGTGTTCAACATCTTCCACTCCAAGCGCGCCCCTCAGCTCCCGCGGAAGGAGCCTCTGGGGGCGCACGGCATCGCCTCCCCCGGGGGTCAACAACGTCCAGCTCATAGACAAGTCCTGGACCCTGGGGCAGGACTACAGCATGGTGGAGTCCCCCCTCACCTGCAAGGAGGGGGAGAGCGTGCAGGTGAGGGGGGAGCCCGGGGGGGGGCTGTCTGCGGGGTCTCACCTCTGTCTCCCTCAGGGCTCCCACATCACCCGCTGGCCAGGCTTCTACATCCTCCAGTGGAGGTTCCACAACACGCCGGCCTGCGCCGCCACCAACCTGCCCCGGGTGGACGACGTGCTGGCCACGCTGCAGGTGTCCTCCCACAAGTGTAAAGTCATGTACTACACCGAGGTGCTGGGCTCCGAGGACTTCAGGTAGCGCCCCCCGCCGTCGCCCTCGGCCCTCAGTCCGCTGGCGCCGGAGCAGAGTGAGGAGATGTCTCCATGTGAGGTGTCTGGGGGACGCGTCCCCCGTCCTCCAGCCTTTAATGCGGTGTTGTCTCTCTCTGACCCACCCCTGCTCACTGTCCTCATCCGGCCCTCCTCCTCCTGCTTTGTCTTCTTCTGTGAAGAACGGCTTGCTGTGATGTGCAGAGTGTGTAAGTGGCTCAGCGTGTGCCCCCTGAGTGAGCAGCAGCTGCTGCTGTGAACTCTGTCGCAGTCGCGCCTGCGCCCTGCAGACGCTCGTCTGCCTGCTCGCCCTTTGTCGCAACCTGGAGAGGTTCTTGGTGCTTTTCCTGTTCCTGCAGAAGAACGCAGCTGCTGCTTCAGTCGCTCTGCTGCATGACAAACATCTGGGTTATCACAGCTGGATACCCTCTGCACTCACACACACACACACACACACACACTACTCACACACACACACACACACACACACTCACACACACACACACACACACTCACCACACACACACACTCACACACACACACACACTCACCTCACACACACACACACACACACACACACACACACACACACACAGGCGTGCATTTACAGACTAATTGTGTTGGGATCTGCATGTTGCTCCGCCTGTCATTCACACCTCGATCTCAACCTCAGCTGGACAGATGTGAGTCTGTCTCACTCTGGTTTGTTTTGGTGAAATTCAGATTTAACGTGTGTGTGTGTGTGTGTGTGTGTGTGTGTGTGTGTGGTGTTTAGACGGCCAGGTTTGCCTCTTCGTTAACTCTTTCATGTTCTATAAAAACCCCGTACACTGCTTGCGGGCGCGTGTTCGTGTGCACGCGCGTGTGTGTTTGTGTGTGTGTGCGCGCATGTGTGTTTGTGTGCGCGCGTTTGTGTGTGTGTGCGCACATGTGTGTTTGTGTGTGTGTGTGCGCACATGTGTGTTTGTGTGTGTGCGCGTGTTTGTGTGTGTGTGCGCGCGTGTGTGTTTGTGTGTGTGCGCGCGTGTGTGTGTGCGCTCCTCTGTGCTGGTCTCAGGCCTCTGACCCATGTCTGTCCCCTCAGGGGTTCCATGACCAGCCTGGAGTCGAGCCACAGCGGCTTCTCTCAGCTCAGCGCCGCCACCACCTCGTCCAACCAGTCCCAGTCCAGCTCCATGATCTCCAGGTAGAGGGTGGGGGCCGTGGGACCTGGACCCCCCCGGAGCACACTCTTCCACTTCCTGCTCGTCTCCAGACCTTTGCACAGCCGGTCCCTCGTGGATCTGGAGCACGCTTGCACAAAAGAACCCAAAGTAGGAGACTGTGAGGCCGAGGCGTCAAAGGGCTGACCTTTTGCACAACCTTCATCTTCTCTGCCGCCGCGGCGCAGCCGGGCGGCGTGCCAACAGAATGTCTTCGTGGGGGGGTCCTCTGAAGCAATAGTCTGACCCTGGACACCAGGTGAAGACACTGGAGAAGCTGTTACAAATATGCATCCCGCCTGGATGCGCGGTCACAGGAACCACGCGCACAAACAAGCGTCTTGAAGGTCGCCATATTACTGAGCACTTTGACCCCCAAGGTCAACCATCTGTCCCTCTGGCGACCCCGTCTGACCTCTCCTGAGGGCTCCACCACCACGTGGACTCGATCCTCCGCTGAAGCAATAACGGGACTCTGACTTTGTACTGTGGGCGTCTTATTTATCACGAGGGCGGTCAGGTGCTGCAGGAGAACTGAGCCAATTAGCTTTGATCCTGGTTGTCATGGAGACGTCTTCTGGGCTTTACTCTGTTTTTTAGGTAGTGTAGGTTTCAGGCGTGTGTTGGGGACGAGTGCGGCCCTTTATCGAGTGTGGGCGGTGAGAGGGTGGACTGATAGAGCGTGTTCAGATTCATTTGAGTCACGTGTCAACGAAACCGTTTCAGCCTTTATGAGCGTGTTTAAAGAATCATTTGACCTTCAGCAGCTCACAGGGTCGTTTGGTTTGAGGAGAGACTGGACGAACTGATGAAGGTGGTGTGTGTGTGTGTGTGTGTGTGTGTGTGTGTGTGTGTGTGTGTGTGTGTGTGTGAGTGTGAGAGTGTGTGTGTGTGTGATTGTGTGAGAGTGTGTGTGTGAGTGTAAGAGAGTGAGTGTGTGAGTGTGTGTGTGAGAGTGTGTGTTGTGTGAGTGTGTGAGTGTGTGTGTGAGTGTGTGTGTCTGTGTGAGTGTGTGTGAGAGTGTGTGTGTGTGTGTGTGTGAGTGTGTGTGTGTGTGTGTGTGTGTGTGTGTGTGTGTGTGTGTGTGTGTGAGAGTGTGAGTGTGAGAGTGTCTGTGTGATTGTGTGTGATTGTGTGAGTGTGTGTGGAGTGTGTGTGAGAGTGTGTGTGAGTGTGTGGAGTGTGTGTGAGAGTGTGTGAGAGTGTGTAGTGTGTGAGAGTGTGTGTGTGAGTGTGTGTGATTGTGTGTGTGAGTGTGTGTGTGAGTGTGAGAGTGTGTGATTGTGTGAGAGTGTGATTGTGTGAGAGTGTGTGAGTGTGAGAGTGTGTGTGAGAGTGTGTGTGTGTGTGTGTGTGTGTGAGTGTGAGAGTGTGTGTGAGAGTGAGTGTGTGTGTGTGTGAGTGTGAGTGTGTGTGTGTGTGTGTGTGGTGTGTGTGTGTGTGTGTGTGTGCAGCTCTCCCTGAGGGCTGCCTGTCCACACTCCACCTGGCAGCTCTCTCCAGGTCCTGATGAGGCGTCACACACACACACTCCCAGTTCAGGCTCGTGTGCGTGACTCCAGCGTCAGCGTGAGGCCACGCCCCTGCTGCTCCCTCACGCCGTTTCTTAGGGTTTGTACGGTTTTTGGGGACTCCAGACAAACGAGGGCTACAACTGTTTGTACTCATCAGCTTCTTGTGACATATCTGTCCCTTCATGTCGGGCTGAAGACACTCGCCTTCTCATTTTCAAAGAGCATTAAACTTGAATTAAGACAACAGTCGTGTGTCTGTTTGTGGGGCGGAGGGGCGGAGCCTCGCCAAGGTACACCTGTTCTGAGACAGATCCTCAGGTGAAGGGGGGCGGAGCTACCAGCTCATCAGGGGAGGATCCTGAGGGGGCGGAGCTACCAGCTGATCACCTGCAGGAAGCGGGAGACTGGCAGGATCGTGGTGGAAGGAAACCTCGGGTCTGGGAGACGTTCAGGGGGACTGTGGAGGAACACCACCACCGTGGAGCTCCACCAGCGTTTCCTCTGGAAGAGGGAGCTGTTGACCCCCACCACACTGGACGGTGAGGGAACACCAGGAGGTCCTCTCAGGTGGAGGTCCTCAGGTGGAGGTCCTCTCAGGTGCAGGTCCTCACAGCTGCACACACACACACACTCTCACACAATCACACACACTGTCCTCTCAGGTGGAGGTCCTCAGGTGGAGGTCCTCAGGTGGAGGTCCTCAGGTGGAGGTCCTCAGAGGTCCTCAGGTGGAGGTCCCCAGGTGGAGGTCCTCTCAGGTGGAGGTCCTCTCAGGTGGAGGTCCTCAGGTGGAGGTCCTCAGAGGTCCTCAGGTGAGGTCACTCACAGTGTCCTCTCAGGTGGAGGTCCTCAGGTGGAGGTCCTCAGAGGTCCTCAGAGGTCCTCAGGTGGAGGTCCTCAGAGGTCCCCAGGTGGAGGTTCTCAGGTGGAGGTCCTCTCAGGTGGAGGTCCTCAGGTGGAGGTCCTCAGAGGTCCTCAGGTGGAGGTCCTCTCAGGTGGAGGTCCCCAGGTGGAGGTCCTCAGAGGTCCTCAGGTGGAGGTCCTCAGAGGTCCCCAGGTGGAGGTCCTCAGGTGGAGGTCCTCAGGTGGAGGTCCCCAGGTGGAGGTCCTCAGGTGGAGGTCCTCAGGTGGAGGTCCTCAGAGGTCCTCAGGTGCAGCAGGACCCCTCTCGGGGGGTCGGACCTGATCCCAGGTCCAGGCCCGGTTCTGCTCTCTTCTTCGTGTACTTCCTCTCCGGACCACGCGGGGGCAGCACGCGCCCGCCCGAAGGCGCCGTGACGCTGACGTTGGCTCCGCCCACCGGAAGTGCAGTCGCGAGGGTGGCGGTGGTCAAAGGTGCTGCAGAGGTTCCAGATGTTGGCTCCGCCCACAGACGAGCTGGTGGCGCGCTGGCAAAGGTGAGGAACACGCCGTCACCTGTCCCCGGGTGGACAGGTGAGGTTCCGAACACGAGTCCCCCAGAGTGGGGATGACGTCACCCAGAGCTCTGACGGTTCTGGGTGACGTCATCACCGATGACGCCAGTTCACGGGTGACGTCAAACGGTCTCTGCTGGTTCATCAGTTTACCTGAAGATCCTCTTTGGAAGAAAACGATCTTCTCCCTCACCAGCATGCTGTTGTTCCTGTTGTTGTTCCTGCTGTTGTTCCTGTTGTTGTTCCTGTTGTTGTTGTTGTTCCTGTTCCTGTTGTTGTTGTTGTTCCTGTTGTTGTTCCTGTTCCTGTTGTTGTTGTTGTTCCTGTTGTCCTGTTGTTGTTCCTGTTCCAGTTGTTGTTGTTGTTCCTGTTCCTGTTGTTGTTCCTGTTCCTGTTGTTGTTCCTGTTGTTGTTCCTGTTGTTGTTGTTGTTCCTGTTCCTGTTGTTGTTCCTGTTGTTGTTCCTGTTCCTGTTGTTGTTGTTCTTGTTGTTGTTCCTGTTCCTGTTGTTGTTCCTGTTGTTGTTGTTGTTCCTGTTGTTGTTCCTGTTGTTCTTTCTGTTCCTGTTGTTCTTTCTGTTCCCTATTGTTGTTGTTGTTCCTGTTGTAGTTGTTCCTTTTCACTTTTTACTTATATGGCACTTTTTCATCCATCTCGTAATGCAAAGTGCCTCACAAATAATAAAAACCACAAAGAAACACAGAAAATCCAACAGTAGAAGAATAAATAAGCCATGAAAATATAGAATATAAAAGCACACACACTCGTACACACAGACCACACATGCATACTTACATACACACAGACACTCAACACACACACACACACAAGAAAGCTGAGACATGGCCGGGCACCTAGACCTGAGACGAGGGAGACGCCACCTTTGGGGGGCCAACCAGGCCGAGGGAGGCCACGATGATCCTGGGGGGACCGCCACAGAGAACCACCCCGACCCGGGTGGACAAGAGACTCCGCACCAAGGCACAGAGCCCCCAGGCCCCCCAGGCCAGAACCCCCAGGCCCCCCAGGCCAGAGCCCCCAGGCCCCCCAGGCCAGGGCCCCCAGGCCAGAGCCCCCAGGCCCCCCAGGCCAGAGCCGTCCCAGGCCAGAGCCCCCAGGCCCCCAGGCCAGAGCCCCCAGGCCAGGCCCCCCAGGCCAGAGCCCCCAGGCCCCCCAGGCCAGAGCCCCCAGGCCCTCCAGGCCAGAGCCCCCAGGCCCCCCAGGCCAGAGCCCCCAGGCCCCCCAGGCCCCCCAGGCCAGAGCCCCCAGGCCCCCCAGGCCAGAGCCATCCACAGGACAGCCCCCCAGCAGACCGGATACACCCCCAGCCTGGCAGACCCCCATGAGGAAACACTGGAGCTAAAAACTGAAGACTAAAACAGTAAAATGAGATAAAAGGTGAAATAGCTACGAACTGGGGGATTAAGAGTAAAAGTGAGTTAAGAATAGTTAAGAATAGTTAAGAACAGGACATAAAAACACATAAGAGAAATAAATACTAAATAAATAGATAAATAATTAAATAAATAGTTAGGTAAGAAGCATAAATTAGTCAAAGGCCTGGGCAAAAAGATGTGTCTTGAGCCTCTTTTTAAAGATCTCAACAGTCTCTGAGGCCCTGAGGTTCAGGCTGTTCCACAGTCGGGACCAGAATACCTGAAGGCCGCTTCCCCGTGCGTTTTAGAGCTTACGTGTGGGATGGTTAAGAGGCCAGTGCCGGAGGACCTCAGAGTCCGTGAGGGTTGATAGAGTAAGAGCAGGTCGGATAAATAAGTCGGCCCAAGACCATTAAGACATTTAAAAACTATTAAAAGAACCTTGAAATCGATCCTGAAACGCACGGGTAGCCAATGCAGCGATTTTAAGACTGGGGTGATGTGCTCCCGCCCTCTGGTCCTTGTCAGCACCCTTACAGCTGAGTTTTGTAGTAACTGAAGAGTAGTGATATTCTTTTTGGGAAGACCAGAGAGCAGGGCATTACAGTAGTCTAAACGACAGGAGATAAAAGCATGCATCAGCAGCTCCGTGCTGGCCTGAGAGAGAAACGGGCGGACTCTGGCTATATTCTTCAGGTGGTAAAAACCTACCTTTGTCATGTTTTTGATGTGTGGGATAAAACTAAGCTCAGAGTCGAGGATCACGCCCAGTTTCCTTACAGATTGAGATGGTTTAAGATCCTTTCATTTTGGTAAAAGTTTCTCTCTCTGACCTTCAGGACCAATGACTAAAACTTCTGTTTTGTCCTGGTTGAGCTGTAGGAAGTTTTCTGCCATCCATGACTGGATATCTAAAATGCAGTTAAAGAGGGCATCAACTGGCCCTGTGCCATCAGGAGCAACGAACAACTTCCTGTTGTTGTTGTTGTTCCTGTTGTTGTTGTTTCTGTTCCTGTTGTTGTTCCTGTTGTTCTTTCTGTTCCTGTTGTTGTTTCCTGCTGTTGTTGCTTGTTGTTGTTGTTGTTGTTGTTGTTAGTTACACCCTAAATAAAGTACTGCAAATGCTCTCTAAAATGAAGTCCCAAATCTGAGTCTAAATGCTGCTTTTGATTCCTCTCTTGACCCCTGCTTTGATCCTGGCCTTGATCTCTGCTTTGACCCCTACTTTGATCCCTCTCTTGATCCCTGCTTTGATCTCTGCTTTGATCCCTCTCTTGATCTCTGTCTTGACCCCTGCTTTGATCCCTGTCTTGATCTCTGTCTTGATGTATGCTTTGATCCCTGTCTTGACCCCTGCTTTGATCCCTGTTTTGATCTCTGCTTTGATCCCTCTCTTGATCTCTGTCTTGATCCCTCTCTTGACCCCTGCTTTGATCCCTCTCTTGATCACTGTCTTGACCACCTGCTTTGATCCCTGTCTTGACCCTTGCTTTGATCCCTCTCTTGATCTCTGTCTTGTTGTATGCTTTGATCACTGTCTTGATCTCTGCTTTGATCCCTATTTTTATCTCTGCTTTGATTCCTCTTTTGATCTCTGTCTTGTTGTATGCTTTGATCTCTGTCTTGATGTATGCTTTGATCACTGTCTTGATCTCTGCTTTGATCCCTGTTTTGATCTCTGCTTTGATCCCTCTCTTGATCTCTGTCTGGGACCTGCTGCAGCGAACAGGACCAGCTCAGGCAGCAGCTGCTGGAGGAGGACACGGAGGACTGGCAGAGGAGGACAGACTTCTCAGGGCTGGAGAGGGTTGCAGGGGTGGACCTGTCCTTCATCAAAGGAGACCATGTCAATGCCTGCGCACAGCTGGTGGTGCTCAGCTACCCTGAGCTGGAGGTGAGGACATCTGAGCTCAGATGGACCTCCTCTGGGTGGACCTCCTCCTGGGTGGACCTCCTCCTGGGTGGACCTCCTCCTGGGTGGACCTCCTCCTGGGTGGACCTCTTTCATGGTCCAACAGCAGAAGTTCACCTGCCTCCCCCCCGATGTCCTCCAGGTTCTGTACGAGGACAGTCAGATGGTGTCCCTCACAGCCCCCTACATCGCCGGCTTCCTGGCCTTTCGGGAGACGCCGTCCCTCCTGGACCGTCTGAGGAGGCTGGAGGAGAACCGCCCGGACCTGCTGCCCCAGGTGACCCCGCCCTCGCAGGCCCCGCCCCCACGCGGTACTGACGCTCGTCCTGGTGTCCACAGGTGGTGTTCGTGGACGGGAACGGCCTCTTCCACTACCGAGGTAACCTTCGCCCGTCTGCCACGCCCAGGGTGTGTCCGGCGGGGCGTGACCTTTGACCTCTGCGGCAGAGTTCGGGCTGGCCTGTCACCTGGGGGTGCTGTCGGGGCTGCCCTGTGTGGGCGTGGCCAAGAACCTGCTGCAGGTACAGGGAGTGGTCAGGAGCGACCAGCACCAGGCCCAGGTGAGCAGACGTGCAGGTCACGTGCACGCCCGCCAAACGAGCTGGATTAATCTGACCCAGGATCAGTTTGTGTGTTCTGAAGAAGAGTGTAAAGAGTGTGTGTGTTGTGTGTGTTTTGTGTATGTGTGTGTGTTTGTGCATGTGTGTGTTTGTGCATGTGTGTGTGTGTGATGTTGTTGAGCATCCTTTCACTCCCATGTCTCTGATCTAATTAAAGAGCTCACCAGACTATTAGCTTCACCCACTGAATTTAAATTGATTTTTGCTTTTACACACACAGAAGTCACACCTGATGAAAAGCCGCATGCGTCTATGTTGTAAGAAGAGATATTTACACAGACTTTTGAAAACGTTTCATTAAATGCAATGTAACAGTGCAGTATCACAGCAGTAGCAGTGCAGTATCACAGCAGTAACAGTGCAGTATCACAGCAGTAGCAGTGCAGTATCACAGCAGTAACAGTGCAGTATCACAGCAGTAGCAGTGCAGTATCACAGCAGTAACAGTGCAGTATCACAGCAGTAACAGTGCAGTATCACAGCACTAACAGTGCAGTATCACAGCAGTAGCAGTGCAGTATCACAGCAGTAGCAGTGCAGTATCACAGCAGTAACAGTGCAGTATCACAGCAGTAACAGTGCAGTATCACAGCAGTAACAGTGCAGTATCACAGCAGTAACAGTGCAGTATCACAGCAGTAACTGCAGTATCACAGCAGTAGCAGTGCAGTATCACAGCAGTAACAGTGCAGTATCACAGCAGTAACAGTGCAGTATCACAGCAGTAGCAGTGCAGTATCACAGCACGAACAGTGCAGTATCACAGCAGTAACAGTGCAGTATCACAGCACTAACAGTGCAGTATCACAGCACTAACAGTGCAGTATCACAGCACTAACAGTGCAGTATCACAGCAGTAACAGTGCAGTATCACAGCACTAACAGTGCAGTATCACAGCAGTAACAGTGCAGTATCACAGCAGTAACTGCAGTATCACAGCAGTAGCAGTGCAGTATCACAGCAGTAGCAGTGCAGTATCACAGCAGTAACAGTGCAGTATCACAGCACTAACAGTGCAGTATCACAGCAGTAGCAGTGCAGTATCACAGCAGTAACAGTGCAGTATCACAGCAGTAACAGTGCAGTATCACAGCAGTAACAGTGCAGTATCACAGCACTAACAGTGCAGTATCACAGCAGTAACAGTGCAGTATCACAGCAGTAACTGCAGTATCACAGCAGTAGCAGTGCAGTATCACAGCAGTAACAGTGCAGTATCACAGCAGTAACAGTGCAGTATCACAGCAGTAGCAGTGCAGTATCACAGCACGAACAGTGCAGTATCACAGCAGTAACAGTGCAGTATCACAGCACTAACAGTGCAGTATCACAGCACTAACAGTGCAGTATCACAGCAGTAACAGTGCAGTATCACAGCACTAACAGTGCAGTATCACAGCAGTAACAGTGCAGTATCACAGCAGTAACTGCAGTATCACAGCAGTAACAGTGCAGTATCACAGCAGTAGCAGTGCAGTATCACAGCAGTAGCAGTGCAGTATCACAGCAGTAACAGTGCAGTATCACAGCAGTAAGAGTGCAGTATCACAGCAGTAAGAGTGCAGTATCACAGCAGTAGCAGTGCAGTATCACAGCAGTAGCAGTGCAGTATCACAGCAGTAGCAGTGCAGTATCACAGCAGTAAGAGTGCAGTATCACAGCAGTAACAGTGCAGTATCACAGCAGTAGCAGTGCAGTATCACAGCAGTAACAGTGCAGTATCACAGCAGTAAGAGTGCAGTATCACAGCAGTAAGAGTGCAGTATCACAGCAGTAGCAGTGCAGTATCACAGCAGTAACAGTGCAGTATCACAGCAGTAACAGTGCAGTATCACAGCAGTAAAAGGGCTGAGCAGGGCTGCTAACACCACTGAAGTCTTCTTGGGTCTCAGAACGGAACGGCCTCCGAATGTCTTCGTCACACTGTCTCAGTCTCACTTTCGTTGTCTCTCTCAACATCACTTTCGTCTCGAGGCAGATGTGCGCTTGTGTTGTCCTCTTCATCGGTCAGCCTTTGGAGACCCGCTGGTGATGGTGGATCTTTCAACACTCCTCCACACTGTCAGGATCCACCGGTAGACATCAGCAGCTGCTGACACACACGGCGTTTTAGTGAATGATTCCCATTTCGGGAATTTCGTTGGCCCGCTGTGACCAGGCAAAAACACGTATTGTGTGTGTGTGTGTGTGTGTGTGTGTGTGTGTGTGTGTGTGTGTGTGTGTGTCCTTTTACTCCCTCCTCTCTCATCTACTGCCCCCTCTGTCTCCGTTCATCTCAACACTGTTTGAGGACGGTTGTAGGTCTGTTCTGACTGTTCAGCTACAACAGTCTATCTTTGCTGGTGGAGGTGCTTGTCCAGCTGTACCGTCCTCCACCACATCTGTACCAATGACTGGCTGAATCCAGATGTGCAGCAGGGAGATGATCAGCAGATCCAGGCCAAATGAAACAAATGACACTTTGACTTGATGAACCAAAACACTTTGTGGAGACGATCCCCCCAAGAGTCAGTCTGGGGGGGATTTGAAATGTTCTGCGTGTGTACATCCATTCTCTGGCATGACCACAGTCAGAAAACTACACATATTCAGCTCTATTTGAAGACCCTTTATTAATGGTGAAGGTGGAGGGGAAGGGCAGAGGTCAAGGTGAGGAGGGGGAAGGAGGACGAAGATCGGGCTTCAACTACTTCTTCTTTTTCCAGAAGAAGCAAGACCACAAAGAAAACTTTTTCTTCTTCTTCTTCTTTGTGTTCTCTTTGCAGGACTGCTGTAAAAAGAAGGACAACATGTTTTAGACGGAACCAGCTGACATCTTCTGACCTGAGACAGAAACACGTAGAGGAACTGTCGTAACGTCTCACCTGGAGCTGGACTACTTCCTCTCTGAGGCCTCGTATGACCTCGTTACGCGACGCGGCCTCTTGCTCCCACATGCGCTCCTTTTCCTGGAGCAGGTCTTCCAGCTTTGAGGAACATTGGGCGAAGCTCTCTTCCCTCTCCTCCCACTTCTGGCGCAGGTTGGACAGCAGTGTCTCCGACTTCTTGGTGGTCTCAGCTACGGCCTCCATGAAGATCTGCTCCTTTCTCTGGAGCTCCTGCTGGTACATCTCCCGCTCAGCACTCTGCTTTTGGGCAAGTGCAGCTTCCAGAAGTCCACACTTGTCCTCCTGCTCTTTGAGAGCGTTCTTGGTGCTGGCCAGTAGGGCGATGGTGTGGGTGTGGGCCTCCGTCTGCCGGCTGGCCTTTCTCTCCACCTCTTTGAGGAGCTCCTCTTTCTCACTGAGGAGCTCTTTCAGCTGGCTTTCTTCCTCCTTCCAGCCCTGCTCTGTGGTCTGAGTGCCTCTGGAGCTCCTGGAGTCCTGAGAGGCCCTCAGCTCTTCCAGCTCTTTCTCTCTGGACTGAAGGGACCTCTTCATTGACAATAGTTCTGTCTCCCTCATTTCAGTTCTTCTCTCAGCCTCCTCCAGTCTCATCCTCATCGTGCAGCAGGCCTCCTCAGCTTGACCACATCGGTCCTCTAGAGTGGAGAGCCTGCGCCAAAGAGCCACAATGACCCTGTCTTGGTGGTCGTGGTCCGAGGCCTTCTGCTGGTGGGACCTCGTCTCCTCTGACTGCTGCTCGTACCAGTGGGGCTCCACGTTCTTGGGGACCTTGGTGGGGGCATCAGCTGTGGTACTCAGCTTCTTTCGCTCCGCAAACTTGATGGCCGCCTGTTTCATCACATCTGCCAGTGCGCTGGCAGAAAACTGGAGAAACAAGAAAAAACATAGTTTCAAACATTTGAAATAACGACTAAATAAGAGGTGGTCAATAAACATGTGGTCATGTTCACCCAGGAGCCCTGATACAATTTAGGGCACAAAAACGTGTTGATCTTTAACTTTAAAGACGCACCAAGGAGTAATAAGGTCAAGAGATGCTTCCACGTGTTTTCTACTTTTACAAACCCTCGTGGTGACTTCAGTCCACAAATATCAGACTTGAACACGTTACCTTACTGGCTCCTCGCTGACTTGACATTTTGTTTGAAAATGATGTCGTAAAGTGTGAGTCTAAGTCCAGGTTGAGTTTGTGCTGTTGTGAATCCCTGAGGAGGCTGACCAGACTGTAGCAGGTAACCTAGAGTCCTTTAAACTCTGCTTTGATCGGCTTTGATCATCTTTTATTATTTCATCTCCTTTGATGTGCCCTGGGGTATATGGTGTTGGCACATTCACCAAGCATGTTTTGTTGCCATGGTTACCATAATCATTCCATTTCCATCGTATGATAAAGTGATTTTGAACACATTCATTTGAATCTTAAACTGTTTTATTATTTTAAATGTTGATTTAAAATGTGTGGAGCTCTCATGAAGACGAAGGAGAGGAGAGATGTTGTGAAGAAAAGTCCTGAAATGAACACATGACACACACCTGTGTCTGTGTGTGTCTGTGTGTGTGTCTGTGTTGAAGGTCCACAGAGGTTGAAGGTCTCACCTTCTCCTGTTGCTCCTCAGATCGCTTCTCTGAAGGAGGGAGGAGACAGCTTCCCGCTCACCGCCGCCTCTGGGAAAGTGCTGGGGAAGGTGAAGGTCATCATCAGGTCGTGAAGGTCATGGACCATCAGGTTGTGAAGGTCATCATCAGCCTGAGTCTGTTTCAGGCGCTGAGAAGCTCCAACAGCAGCTCCAAACCCATCTACGTGTCTGTTGGACACAAGATCAGCGTGGACACAGCCGTAAGACTCACACACTCCTGCTGTCGCTACCGAGTCCCAGAGCCCATCAGACAGGTACACATACACACACACACACACAGGTACAGGTACACACACAGGCACACACACACACACTCACAGGTACAGATACACACACACACACAGGTACAGGTCCACACACACAGGTACACACACACACACACACACACAGGTGCAGGTAGACACACAGGTACACATACACACAGGTACAGGTACACACATACAGGTACAGGTCCACACACACAGGTACAGGTCCACACACACAGGTACAGGTCCACACACACAGGTACAGGTACACACACACACACACAGGTACAGGTACACACACACAGGTACACACACACACACAGGTACACACACACACACACAGGTGCAGGTACACACACAGGTACACGTACACACACACAGGTACAGGTCCACACACACAGGTACAGGTACACACTCGACCAAACACACAGCAGACAGAAGCTGTTGGTGTTGTAGAAGTCTGTCTTCCAGCCACTAGATGGTGTTGTACACCTGCTGCTGCCTGCAGACCTGCGAGAGTGTGTCTGTGCGTGTATGTGTGTGTGTGAGTGTGTGTGTGTGTTTATATATGCTTTTGTGAGTGTCTGTGCACGTGTGTGTATGCGTGTATGAGTGTATGTGTGTTTGTGTGTTTATGTGCGTGTCTGTGTGCGTGTATGTGTGTGTGAGAGTGTGTGTGTGTATGTGTGTATGAATGTAAACATCAGAGAGACTGAGGGACACCTCCCATTGTCCAACAACTGATGTCTTCACAGGGACCTTGTCCCTCTGTCCCCCTGTCTCACTGATTCTCTGTGTTGGTGACATCACAGGACGTCTCCGTCTGTTGACGTCACTCTGTTGGACGCTTCTCGTCCCCCCCGTCCCCCCCGTCCTCCAGACCTCTGAAGCTTCAGCCACAGCTGCTGGATCAGAAAATGAGAGAGGAGGGTTCAAGATTCTGACTGGGGAGAACGCACACATACACACAAATACACACACACACGCACACAGATACACTCTCACACACACACACTTACTCACTCACTCACACACACACACTCACTCACAAACAAACACACTCACTCACAAACACACACTCACTCACAAACAAACACACTCACTCACAAACACACACACACTCACTCACAAACACACACACTCATAAACACACTCACAGACACTCGCAAACACAGACACTCCCTCACACACACACACATACACACACATACACACACACACACACACACACACACACACACACACACACACACACACACACTCTCCCACAGCTGATGTAATGGTGTCAGAACCACATTCCTCATGCAGACGTTCTTCTCAGATGTTTGAGGATCCATCAAAGATTCTCTTTCTGCTGCGGCTTCATGAATTTCTTGGTTTTCCCGATCGTGCGTCATGGGTTCGTGTCCCGTTCACGGCTCCTCCAGACCACGTTGTCTCCCCTATCCTCCTCCTCCCTTCCATGGGGACGCCCCCCCCCCCCATGGTGGGGGATGAAGGCGATGACATCACGGCTGCGTCCTGCAGCAGCTTCTTCTGCAGGACTCGCTCCCTCTCAGCGGCGCTCCGCCACATGAAAGCCTGGCGCTCCCTTTGTTCTCCATGCTGCCACATCCGACGCTCCCGCTCGCCCATCGAGGGAGTCAGCAGGTCACGTGACCACGCTCTCCTCCACCCTGTTTCTAATACGTCGGGAGAACAGTGTTACCAAGGTTCTCGACAGTCCCCAACACGTTATGAGGCGTGTGTGTGTGTGTGTTTCTAACATCTTCAGCCCCAGATCTTCTCAAACCTTCATAAATAATCACAAATGTGAAACTGACACGAGAGGAACCTTGAGTGGGGACCAGAGAAGATCATCTCAACTGGAGTCTGTGGACCTCTGGATCTTCTGCATGTGAGCAGGAGGGACCTCCTGGCTGCAGGTCCCTCTCTAGGTTCCTGTCTAGTTTCCTGTGTAGGTTCCTCTGTAGGTTCCTGTTTAGTTTCCTGTCTAGTTTCCTGTGTAGGTTCCTCTGAAGGTTCCACTCTAGGTTCCTGTATAGGTTCCTGTGTAGGTTCCTCAATAGGTTCCTGTGTAGGTTCCTCAATAGGTTCCTGTGTAGGTTCCTCTCTAGGTTCCTGTATAGGTTCCTCTCTAGGTTCCTGTGTAGGTTCCTGTGTAGGTTCCTCTGAGGGTTCCTGCAGTGCAGTGGTCGTTCTCTCCAAACTGAATCCAGCACTCCTTCACTCACACTGAGGGGAGGATGTAGACCAGTAGAGGAGGCTCCCCCCCAGGCAGAAAGAGCTGGGCTCATGTCCAGCTGGATGTGAAAATGTCCAGGCTTCAGTGACATTCAGCAGGATGAGAAGGTCAAGAGGTCAAGTCACTCTGGAGAACTTGGATGGTGCACGTTCACTCAAAACGACAGCCCAACCAATTGATCACAGAATCACTGATGCAGTGAACCACTCAGCAGCAAATTAGGAGGAAAAGATGATTTATGAAAGAAATCACGACTCTAATAACGACAGGACATTGGTGAGGTGATGTCTTCTCCGTGATCCTGGTTCTTTGATGTCTGAATGACGTTAGTAACGTTCTTTGGTCTAAAAGTGAAGGTTTGAGCTCAGACTCTGAACACACCAGTTCAGCCTGCTCAAGACGCTCTGGCTCCGCCCACAGACGATCTTTGCCCCACCCATCTCTTCTGCCAGGGGAGGGGGCGAGACCCTGTACAGGTACCTGTGGGAGGAGTTACCCTGTGTGGGGGCGGGGTTATTCAGGTCAGTGGTAATGCAACAGTAGGGAGGAAGTGGAAACGGAGCGTTTGGAGACACAATAAGACAAGGACAATTTAGTGAACACTGAAGAGGACAACAGTCGCAACCCAACAGTCAAACAGTCAACCCAACAGACACAAACCAACAGTCAAACAGTCACAACCCAACAGTCAACCCAACAGTCAAACAGTCAACCCAACAGACACAAACCAACAGTCAAACAGTCACAACCCAACAGTCAACCCAACAGTCAAACAGTCAACCCAACAGTCACAACACAACAGTCACAACACGACAGACAACACAACAGTCACAACACAACAGTCAAACAGTCAACCCAACAGAAACAAACCAACAGTCAAACAGTCACAACACAACAGTCAAACAGTCACAACACAACAGACACAAAACAACAGGCAAACAGTTAACACAACAGTCACAACCCAACAGTCACAACAAACAGTCACAACAATCACAACCCAACAGTCACAACACAACAGTCACAACACAACAGTCAAACAGTCAGCCCAACAGTCACAACCCAACAGTCACAGCCCAACAGTCACAACACAACAGACACAACACAACAGCACAATACAACAGTCTCAACACAACAGTCACAACACAACAGTCAACCCAACAGACACAAACCAACAGTCGAACAGTCACAACCCAACAGTCAAACAGTCAACCCAACAGTCACAACCCAACAGTCAAACAGTCACAACACAACAGGCAAACAGTCAACACAACAGGCACAACCCAACAGTCACAACCCAACAGTCGCGACACAACAGTCACAACACAACAGACACAACACAACAGTCTCAACACAACAGTCAAACAGTCACAACCCAACAGTCACAGCCCAACAGTCACAGTCCAACAGTCACAGCCCAACAGTCACAACTCAACAGTCATAACTCAACAGTCACAGCCCAACAGTCAAACAGTCACAACCCAACAGTCACAACCCAACAGTCACAACCCAACAGTCACAGCCCAACAGTCACAACTCAACAGTCATAACTCAACAGTCACAGCCCAACAGTCAAACAGTCACAACCCAACAGTCACAGCCCAACAGCCCAACAGTCACAACTCAACAGTCACAACCCAACAGTCACAACCCAACAGTCACAACTCAACAGTCACAACCCAACAGTCACAACCCAACAGTCACATCCCGACAGTCTGACACACTCCTGTGTTTCATGATCAGCTTCCTGGAGGCCCTCAGAGCCTCATGCTGATGTGAGGATCCACCACTTTATTCCAGCCGTCACAAACTACAAAGCCCCGCTCTTTCTCCTCTCTCTCTTTCTCCCCTTCTCCCCCCTCCCAGTTCCCCTCATCTCTCCATTATCTTCCTCTTTTCTTCCACAGGCCGACCATCGCTCTAGAGAATACCTGCGCTTACACTTTCCTGCAGCACGAGCACAAAGCTGAGGTGAGGGATGGGTACAGCCCCCCCTTCTGCGCCCCCCCCCCCACTCCCCCTTCTGCCTCCCCCCTCTGCTCCCTCTTCTGCCCCCCCCCACTCCCCCTTCTGCCCCCCCCCACTCCCCCTTCTGCCCCCCCTTCAGCCGTTGTTCTGTTGTCTTCCAGGCGTCATTCCGTGACCACCAGAAGCCTCCAGGACTCACCTGGCCTCCGATCAAACATGCTCCGAACCAGACAGTCGTCTCCTGAAGACGCTGCACACGTGTGATCACAGGCAGGGGCACCAAGGCCCCCCCAGAGAACTGGCCCCTCCCACATATGCTCCTTCCCAAAATACCCCCCCACCCAGATGCCCGGCCCCAGGGGGGCATGGACACATGATCACATTATCCCTTAATGTGAATACCTTTGACAGTAACGCCCCCCAGGACATCAGTGTGATGGTGCCTTGGTTTCCATCAACCTGTTGAACGTCTGTGTTTCTGAGGCGACTCCTCAGAGTCACTGTTGATTAGAGCGTCATGAGAGAATGAGAATAATGACGTTTTAATCAGCTTCCAACCCTAACGCCACCACTGCTGCTGCTGCTGAACAGGTAACAACAGGTAGTAACAGGTAGTAACAGTAACAACAGGTAGTAATACGTAACAACAGGTAGTAACAGGTAACAACAGGTAGTAACAGGTAACAGCAGGTAGTAACAGTAGTAACAGGTAACAACAGGTAGTAACAGTAGTAACAGGTAATAACAGGTAGTAACAGGTAACAGCAGGTAATAACAGTAGTAACAGGTAACAACAGGTATTAACAGTAGTAACAGGTAACAACAGGTAGTAACAGTAACAACAGGTAGTAACAGGTAACAACCGGTAGTAACAGTAGTAACAGGTAACAACAGGTAACAACAGGTAGTAACAGGTAACAGCAGGTAATAACAGTAGTAACAGGTAACAACAGGTAGTAACAGTAGTAACAGGTAACAACAGGTAGTAACAGTAACAACAGGTAGTAACAGGTAACAACCGGTAGTAACAGTAGTAACAGGTAACAACAGGTAACAACAGGTAGTAACAGGTAACAACAGGTAGTAACAGTAGTAACAGGTAACAACAGGTAGTAACAGTAACAACAGGTAGTAACAGGTAACAACCGGTAGTAACAGTAGTAACAGGTAACAACTAACAACAGGTAGTAACAGGTAACAACAGGTAGTAACAGTAGTAACAGGTAACAACAGGTAGTAACAGTAACAACAGGTAGTAACAGGTAACAACCGGTAGTAACAGTAGTAACAGGTAACAACAGGTAACAACAGGTAGTAACAGGTCACAACAGGTAGTAACAGTAGTAACAGGTAACAACAGGTAGTAACAGTAGTAACAGGTAATAACAGGTAACAGCAGGTAATAACAGTAGTAACAGGTCACAACAGGTAGTAACAGGTCACAACAGGTAGGAACAGTAGTAACAGGGTTGTATTTACAGGTGAATACAGGTGATCATGTCAGATTAAACTCATCCACCGTCCATAGTTCAGGTTTTATTGATCACATTTCGTGGTCAGACGCGTTGATTCAGCCTGAAGTGCTGCTGGAGGCACATTTAAATGTCAGTGCGGCGCTGCTGCATTACCCACAATCCTCCGCTCCAACCCCAACACGACCACCATGACGAAGCCCTTCCTCAGCCCTCCCACCATCCACCCTCTCCCCTCCCAGTGTTCCCAATTCAGGGCTCATCTGTGTTTGGTGGGCTTTTTTACTTTGGCAGTGACAGTCGCAGATATTAAGCAGATGGTGT
>CAJVRN010000232.1:505000-507500 GCA_911728415.1 Lagocephalus sceleratus | reverse complement strand
TCATCCTCATCCCCATCTTCATCCTCATCCCCATCTTCATCCTCATCCTCATCCTCATCTTCATCCTCATCTTCATCCTCATCCTCATCCTCATCCTCATCTTCATCTTCATCCTCATCCTCATCTTCATCCTCATCTTCGTCCTCATCCTCATCTTCATCTTCATCCTCATCCTCATCTTCATCCTCATCTTCATCCTCATCCTCATCTTCATCCTCATCTTCATCCTCATCTTCATCCTCATCCTCATCTTCATCCTCATCCTCATCTTCATCCTCATCCTCATCTTCATCCTCATCTTCATCCTCATCCTCATCCTCATCTTCATCCTCATCTTCATCCTCATCTTCATCCTCATCTTCATCCTCATCCTCATCTTCATCCTCATCCTCATCTTCATCTTCATCCTCATCCTCATCTTCATCCTCATCTTCATCCTCATCCTCATCCTCATCTTCATCTTCATCCTCACCTCCTCCTCTCTTCCTCTTCTCTCCTCTCTCCTCTTCCTCTCCTCCTCTCCTCCTCTCCTCTCTTCTCTCCTCCTCTCCTCTCTTCTCTCCTCCTCTCCTCCCCTCTCCTCCTCCTCTTTCTACCCCCCCCCTCCAGATGTTCCTGATGTTCATCTCCTGTCCTACAGACAAGATTCTGGTTCTCTTGATGATGTCATAACTGATCTGCTCACTCTGGGATGGATTGGTTATCCTACCGTGTGGTCTGAACGGCGTTCCCATGTTCTTCCGATCTCCGAACCTTCTTCCACGTGATCCTGACGTCTTCCTCAGCCTGAAGCTCTCCGGATGTGAAATATGGAGTGTGTGTGTCTCGCAGGTATACCAAAGATTGTGGAGCACTTTTGAGCTGGATGAAGATTAAAGGGGAGACAGCGCTGAGATCATAGAGGGGTCTGCTGGAGAGGAGAACAGAGGAGAAGATCTCCCTTTGAGCTGCTCCCTTTGAACACCCTTTGATCATTAGGGCCACTGTGATCGTCCTCAGGTGAGTGTGTGTGGAGGATCCCTCAGGTAACATCAAGGAGGCCTGAAAGCACATTTACTGAGGCTCCATCTGCATCTGCTCTTCCTCACATCTTCTGCTCCTCTTCCTCACTCCAAGACGTCTGAGGGGTCCATGGAAGGCCCCGAGGTCAGAGGTCGTTATCGAGATGTCATGTAGCAAGGTCATGTCCTCCACAAAGATCAATTACTGTGACCATCTTCAGCTCCTGCTTCCTCCACACACACTACACTTTAAAGTTTAAGATCCTCTTTGAAGTTGTGCAAGAAGGAAGTGTGTTAAATAAGTAAGTGTGTGAGGAGTATGAGGAGTGTGTGAGGAGTGTGTGAGGAGTGTGTGAGGAGGAGGTGTGAGGAGTGAGGAGTGTGTGAGGAGTGTGTGGAGGAGGAGGAGGTGTGAGGAGTGTGTGAGGAGTGTGTGAGGAGGAGGAGTGTGTGAGGGAGTGTGTGAGGAGGAGTGTGTGAGGAGTGTGTGAGGAGGAGGAGTGTGAGGGAGGAGTGTGTGAGGAGGAGGAGTGTGTGAGGAGTGTGTGAGGAGTGAGGAGTGTGTGAGGAGTGTGTGAGGAGGAGGAGTGTGTGAGGAGTGTGTGAGGAGTGTGTAAGGAGTGAGGAGTGTGTGAGGAGTGTGTGAGGAGTGTGTGAGGAGGCTGTCAGGAGGTGGTTGGACGAAACGCAGACATGCAGCAGCTCCCTCAGGATCTCCTCACAATCTCAAACCCACACTCGGAGGAGTCAGTGTTCCTTCACCTGGTCAAGAGGAGAGGAGGAGAGGAGGAGTGGAGAGGAGAGACAAGGAGAGGGGAGGAGATGAGGAGAGAAGAGAGGGGGAGGAGAGAGGAGACAAGGAGAGGAGAGGAGTAGAGGAGAGAGGGGGAGAAGAGGAGGAGAGTAGAGAAGAGGAGAGGGAGAGGAGAGGAGAGGAGAGGAGAGGAGGAGGAGAGGAGAGAGGAGGAGAGGAGGGGAGAGGGAGAGGAGGGAGAGGGGGAGAGAGGAGGGGAGGAGAGAGAGGAGAGGAGAGAGGAGGAGGAGAGGAGAGAGGAGGAGACAAGGAGAGGACGAAGGAGCATGTTTAAAAAGCCATGGTTCATCTTTCTCCGTCTTTCTAAATCACCTCAAAAACAACAGTCATGAAGGTGGACTCCTCTCCTCCTCTCCTCTCTTCCTCTCTCCTCCTCTCTTCCTCTCCTCTCTCCTCTCTTCCTCTCTCCTCCTCTCTTCCTCTCCTCTCTCCTCTCTCCTCTCTCCTCCTCTCTCCTCTCCTCCTCTCTTCCTCTCCTCTCTCCTCCTCTCCTCCTCTCTCCTCCTCCTCCTCTCTCCTCCTCTCTCCTCTCTCCTCCTCTCTTCCTCTCCTCCTCTCTCCTCTCCTCCTCTCCTCCTCTCCTCCTCTCTCCTCCTCTCCTCTCTCCTCCTCTCTTCCTCTCCTCTCTCCTCCTCTCTCCTCCTCTCTTCCTCTCCTCTCTCCTCCTCTCTTCCTCTCCTCCTCT
>CAJVRN010000232.1:492500-497500 GCA_911728415.1 Lagocephalus sceleratus | reverse complement strand
CCTCTCTTCTCCTCCTCTCTCCTCCTCCTCTTCCTCCTCCTCTCCTCTTCTCTCTCCTCTTCCTCCTCCTCTCCTCTTCTCTCTCCTCCTCCTCTCCTCTCCTCCTCTCCTCCCTCCTCCTCCTCTCCTCCCTCCTCCTCCCTCCTCCTCCTCCTCCTCCTCTGATGTGTCCTGGTGCAGCAGACGTCTGACCCCAGGTCAGGTCAGAGGTCATGAGGGAGCAGGTGAAGGAGGAGAGACGAGTGGAGGCGCTGTGTGTCCAGTATCACAATTTTATTACAAAAATTATAGTGTTCATCTGTCATGGGCCATGCTGGGAGCTGGAACATCCGGTAAAAAACCCCGACCCAGAAGGTAGGAAAGCCCCCCCCCTCCCCTGCCCCGCCCCCCCCCGCTCCGGTCCATGCTCACAAACACGGGGACATTCCTAAGATACAAACGCCTGCATGAGGACGAGCAACTGAGATGAGTCGAGTCCAGAGGGACGACGTGGACGTGGTGAAGCAGCCAAGGCACCAGGCAGGACCGCCACGACGGGGGGGCCGCGACGGGGGGCCACGACGGGGGGGCCACAGCCCCCACACCCCCAGGCCTCCGCTCTGCACAGTGCAAGTTCCGTGTGGGGGGGGTAAGGGGGGGGGCAGAGGAGGTAGGGGGGGTTAGGGGGGTAAGGGGGGGGGGGGTAGAGGAGGTTGGGGGGGGGGCAGAGGGGGGCTCGCAGGAAGCCATAACATGTAAGACATCACTTCACGGCGCCAAACACCGACAGAAACGGGACTGGCAGCGTGAGCCCCCCCCCCCCCCTCTTCGGGAGAGGCTGAGAGCGGTTACGTAATTCCTCACTTGGACCGTCGGGCGTCCCAACATAAGGCGCAGGACACGGAGCTGCCAGCCCCAACGAAACACGCCAACGAAACACGCCAACGAAACACGCCAAAGGAAGCTTTGTGCGGTCACCAGGAGGTGAAGGTGGGAGGACGTCCTCCCTCGGGGACATGAAGCACGGAGACGCGGAGATGAGTCCGGGCTGAAGCCAACAGAAGGACACACACCACACAAGCGCACACACAAGGCCGTCGCCCAACGCCACGCCTCAGTTGAGCGAGCGGCACGCCTCGAAGGTCCATTTGGTGGCTCCGCCGAAGATCTCGATGTTGCTCTCCGTCCAGGAGAAGACGTTCCCGGCCGGGGCGGCGCTCGTGCAGGTCGCCAGGTTCTTGATCTCCGCCAGCGACAGCTTGCGGTTCCAGATGTTGAGGTTGGCGAGCTCGCCCACGTAGGCCTGCGTGGCGTCGAAGCCTCCGCCCAGCGTGTCCTGAGGACCCAGAGAGGGCGCCGTTACCGCCGCCGCCCGCCGCCCCCGCCCCGCCGCCGCCGCCACTGACCTGCTCCTGGCCCAGGACCAGCACGCCCTCGGGCTTGATGGGGTGGTAGGGCGCCAGGTTCTCGCCGCTGCCCCGCATCAGGCCGTCCTGGAAGGCCTCCCACACGCCGTCCCTGGTGGTCCAGGTCACGCACAGGTGGTGCCACTTGCCGTCGTTGATGAGGAACGGGAGCTTGGCCACCTGAGGGACAGCATGCACCAGGACCACGCCTCTGGACCGCCTCACCTGGGCCCCCCAGTCACCTGGGCCCCCCAGTCACCTGGGCCCCCAGTCACCTGGGCCCCCCCCCCCAGGACCCCGCCCCCAGTCACCTGGGCCCCCCCCGCCCCCCAGTCACCTGGGACCCCCCCCCCAGGACCCCCGGCCCCCCAGTCACCTGGGGCCCCCGCCCCCCAGGACCCCCTGCCCCCCCCAGTCACCTGGGACCCCCCCCCCCAGGACCCCCTGCCCCCCCAGTCACCTGGGGCCCCCCCCCCAGGACCCCCCGCCCCCCAGGACCCCGGCCCCCCCAGTCACCTGGGCCCCCCGCCCCCCAGGACCCCCCTGCCCCCCCAGTCACCTGGGGCCCCCCGCCCCCCCCCCCCCCCAGGACCCCCCCCCCCAGTCACCTCGGCCCCCCAGTCACCTGGGCCCCCAGTCACCTGGGCCCCCCGCCCCCAGGACCCCCGGCCCCCCCCCAGTTACCTTGTCGTTGATGAGGATCTCCATGGGGTGGTTGCCCCACTCGATGAGCACCAGCTCGTTGGCCTGCCCCGGGACGGCGTAGGAGAAGGGCGTGCCCACCCCGGGGGAGGCGTTGGACTTGATCCACAGACACACGCTGAAGGACACCATCTCCGGGAGGCTCCGGCGGGCGCGCGCGTACATGTAGTTGGTCCTGAGGGGGAAGGTGAGCTGGAACCTGTCCCCGGGCCTGGACTCCTTCCCTGTCACGCACACGCCCTCGTCAGCAGCGCGCACGCACGCACGCGCGCATTGCGCTCGCATTGCGCAGTGCCAGACGCGCCCTGCGAGTTTGCGCGCGTGCGCTGCGCGCGCCCCGCGGCCGCCCGCGCCCCCCCCCACGCACCTTGCTCCAGGTCGGTGACGCGGTGGTGCAGCGCGGTGAGCGTGGACTCCACCTGGTTGCGCTGCTCGCTGTCGTTCCTGGACGCGCTCTTGGAGTCCTCCAGCGTGTGCACGCGCGACAGCACCTGCTTCTCCACGTCGTCGATCTTGTTCTGCAGCAGGTCCTTCAGGCTCTTGGTCTGCGCCGAGCTGTTGCCCCGGCTGAGCTGCTGCGGGGACACAAGACAGGACAGCGGCTCTGAGGTCAACTTCCCCGGACGGAGCCCAACTCGCTCCGGAGCCGGAGGCGCGCCCGCGCCCGCGCGTACCTCCAGGTTCTCCAGCCTCTGCTTCAGCGTCTGCAAAGTGTGCCCGAGCTGGGCCAGGGTGTCCGAGGTGCCCCGGGACACGTCCCCCATGGTGTTCTTGGAGCCCGGGCGCCGCGCGCCGGGCCCCCCCCCCTGGCCCTCGCAGCGGCTGAGCTTGGCCGTGAGCTCCCGGATGGTGTCCCTCTGGTTCATGATGGTCTCCTTCTGCTGCAGCACCGTCTCGCGCAGCTGCATCACGGTGGTCTTCAGGTCCTCGGCCGGCCCGCTGCTCTGCATCGTGCACAGGTCCACGTTCTGGGGCACCGACGTGCAGACGAAGCGCGCCTGCTCCTGCGCCGCGCCGAGCGCCGCCAGCAGACCCCACGCCAGCAAAAGTTTCCGCGGGAGCGCCTCCATGGCCGGCGCGTGCGTGAGGTGCGTGTGAGCGTGCGTGAGGTGCGTGTGAGCGTGCGCGAGGGCGCGTGCGGTGCGGGAGCAGCGGGGCCGTCAGCGCGTCTGAGCCGGCAGCGCCGCTCCGCGCGCCTTTATAGCGCAGCCGCGCCGCATTAATGAGGGGGGCGGGGCCCGGGCCGCGGGAGGCCACGCCCCCTGCTTAAGGTCGTCCTCGCGGCCCGGCCGCGGCGTCGACGCCGATGTTCCGCGGACTTGGACAGACGCCGGAGTGTGCTGGCGGTGCAGAGACGGACCCACTGAGACGTTCGTCAGGCGGCCGTGAGTCGTGAAGCAGGAGGTGTGCGGGGCCGCGGAGGAGCGGCCGCACTCTGTCCCGCGTCTGAGGCGCTGCTGCGTGACCTTGGGCGGCAGGTCCACCTTAACGCAGCTCCGCCTGACAGCGGAGCCTCACACTCGCTTTTACCTCTTCTGATGAAACTGAAACCTTCAAGGGGATAAAACAATAAAAGAACTATTGTTTTGGGAGATAATTAAATAAATAGTTACGCAACGTTCCCCTGGTGGTCCTGGCATGAAGAGAAGTAAAGCTCTGTAAACAGCAGGAGCACGTCAGGACAGAAGATGACCAGAAACAGAAGAAAAGAAGATTTAAAACCAAACTGAGTCTTGATCTGGTCAACATCCATCAAGAAGAGGAGGAGGAGGAGGAGGAGGAGAGGAGGAGGGGAGAGGAGGAGGAAGAGGAGGAGGAGGAAAGAGAGGAGGAGGAGGAGGAAGAGGAGGAGGAAAGGAGAAGGAGGAGGAAAAGGAGGAAGAGGAGGAAGAGGAGGAGGAGGAGGAGGAGAGGAGGAGGAAGAGGAGGAAGAGGAAGAGGAGGAGGAAGAGAGGAGGAGGAAGAGGAGGAGGAAGAGGAGGAGGAGGAAGAGGAAGAGGAGGAGGAGAGGAGAAGGAAGAGGAGGAGGAGGAAGAGAGGAGAAGGAAGAGAAGAGGAGGAAGAGGAAGAGGAGGAAGAGGAGGAAGAGAGGAGGAGGAAGAGAGGAGGAGGAGGAAGAGAGGAGGAGGAAGAGGGAGGAGGAGGAGAGGAGGAGGAAGAGGAGGAGGAGGAGAGGAGGAAGAGGAGGAGGAGGAGGAGGAGAGGAGGAGGAGGAGGGAGGAGGAAGAGGAGGAAGAGGAGGAGGAGGAGGAAGAGAGGAGGAGAGAGGGAGGAGGAGGAGAGGAGGAGGAAGAGGACGGGAGGAGGAAGAGAGAGGAGGAGGAGGAGGAGGAGGAAGAGAGGAGGAGGAGGAGGAGAGGAGAGGAAGAGGAGGGAAGAGGAGGAGGAGGAAGAGAGGAGGAGGAGGAGAAGAGGAGGAAGAGGAGGAGGAGGAGGAGGGAGGAAGAGGAGGAGGAGGAGGAGGAAGGAGGAGGAGGAGGAAAAGAGAGGGAGGAGGAAAGGAGAAGGAGGAGGAAGAGGAGGAAGAGGAGGAGGGAGGAGGAGGAGGAGAGGAGGAGGAGAGAAGGAGGAGGAAAAGGAGGGGAAGGGGAAAAGAGGAGGAGGAGGAGGAGGAGGAAGAGGACACTCTCCCACACACACTCACACACACCTCACATTCTCTCACACACATTCACACACACACACACTCACTCACACTCTCACACACTTCACTCTCTCTCTCTCTCACTCTCTGTCACTCTTGTAGTCGATCACTAATTGATCACATCTGAGCTCGGCCCCTCTTGCTGGTCTGGGTCAGAGCTCCAGTCCAGGTGAGGAGAAACAGCTGGAATCCAGAAGATCAGCCTCTGAGGCTGAATGACGCAGAGCTCTATGACAGAGGCCTGGTGACACACATCACGACTGCATGTG
>CAJVRN010000232.1:415000-487500 GCA_911728415.1 Lagocephalus sceleratus | reverse complement strand
AGCTGGCAGACCAGAGGTTAGACACTCGGCAGATGCTCGTACAGATGTGAACCATCAAAAAGTCATTGTCACTCACAAACAAAGTCATCTGGAGAGGCTCTGTGTAGAGGTTTGTCTGACACGACCACGCCATCACAACCATCCCAACCATCACAACCATCACCACCATCCCAACCATCACCACCATCCCAACCATCACAACCATCACCACCATCCCAACCATCACAACCATCACCACCATCCCAACCATCACCACCATCACAACCATCACAACCATCACAACCATCACAACCAACACACCATCACACCCAACACAACCAGCACCACCATCCCAACCATCACAACCATCACAACCAACACAACCATCACAACCATCACAACCAACACACCATCACAATCAACACAACCATCACAACCATCACCACCATCACCACCATCACAACCAACACACCATCACCACCATCACCACCATCACACCATCACCACCATCACACTGTGAGAGCATCATTTCCTTTCCTTTCGTTCTGAGGCGATGTACAGCCCTACCTGCTATTTGATGCTTACTCTTCTAAAGCTGTGAGGCTGCAGACACATTTGATTCTTGTCAAAGCTGACTTTTTATTTGATTAATGTTGCACGAGCCAAGGACTTCAATGGACCTGCATAATTCTGTTTCATGTGAAAGTAAGCCCCATTGATGGTTTCCTGTTGTAACAGGTGAAAACAGCAATGAAACATCAACAGGCTTCTATTCATACTCAAGTTCAGGCTCTAGTGAGAGCAGACCTCTGGCTCCCTGAGGGGCCCTTCGCCCACCTCTCACCCCCACAGGTCGGTTTGGTGGACGTGAAACCTCAGATTTGTTTTGTGAAGGAACTGGGTCTGATTCTCGTGAAAGCAGCTCGTAGATGAAACCAGGACATTCTCAATGAGCCTGAAGCACACTCATTCCTGTGGGAGGAGGAGACGCCTTCATCCATTCACTTGTCTGGTAGGAAGGCATTGATCAGGAGGAACATGGAGAAGGTGTTCTCCTGAATGGCCACGACTCAGTCAGTGTCATTGATTCTGCTGTTCCAGAGTAATCAGAGGACAGAGATAATTTATACATGTCTCACCAGTGATTATTGACGGAGGTGTTTGGTCACTTTTAATCAGCCCCAACACCATATCTGACTGCCTCTTCTTGTATTTATGAAACATTAATCTGTCTGACGGCGCTGTTGTTTTAGTCATTGTTATTGAATCTTGGCCTGGACGCATCACAGACAATAATTCTTAATGAATCTTTTATTTATTTATGAAGGTGTGATGAATACACCTGACAGAAGAATTTAGAGGTTACCACAACTCATGCAAGAAAAGATAGATTCCTGATGGTTTGATAGTGCAGCTCATCAGTGCAGCATCGTTGAGGGACCTCTGAACGGCAATTTACAAATATTATTTATTTATTTCAAGTCTTCCAATTCATTAAAAATTGTCTCCTTTCTGGAACAGAGAGAAACGTGAAGAATAAAACTGACCTGGGTGCAACAAGAGCTGCAGAAGTGAAGAAGGTGCATCGATGGAGCGTCTCCTGTTCTGGTCAGTGCCTGAGATAAAAACCACCCGTCTGTCTGTGACTTCAGCAACCTCAACCTGTGCAAGCCACACCCCCTGTGTGTGTGTGTGTGTGTGTGTGTGGGGGGGGGCTGCGTGAGGGTAACCTGACTGACCTTTGGTGGTGTCTTCCTGTACCAGGAGATGGAGATGGGAGATCTTCCTCAGCTGGATCCTCCTGAGAACTTCTGGGCCTCCTTCACAGCCTCTGAGGCGTCAGAGCTCCCTTGCAGCTCCGCATGCGTCCACGTGCTCACCCAGGAACCTGAATTTGACCACCCTCCCAACAACCTCCTCATGAATACAGATGGGATGTAGATCAGACTTCCTCCTCCAGAAGTCTGGATTTATGGCAGTGATGTCAGCAACAGCACAAACAGAATTACTTTTCCATCCTTGCTGCTCTGGACATGAGGAACACTTTGTAATAAGCATAGTCGTTACACAACCCCATCAACAACACAATTGCTGACACAACCGTGTGACTGGAAATACTAATACTAATATACTAATATATTCATATACACAAGTATTTGTGTTCTTTCCTGCACATCTGAAAAGAGCTGCATCAAGTCCAGACTGTAACGACACGTGCTGATTCATGTGTTCAGTTGTTAAACAGGAAGTGGGGGGGTGTTACACAGGAAGTGGGGGGTGTTACACAGGAAGTGGGGGATGTTACACAGGAAGTGGGGAGTTGCTGACCACCACATCGTTGGACAGTGGAAGGAATACCAGGATCTCCTGAATCCCACTGACACAAGGATCAAGGGATCAACAAAGTCATGAGGTGGTTGAGAAGCTCCTCAAAGACTCTAGTCAGACAATCAGTCAGACAATCAGTCAGACAGCCAGTCAGACAGACAGACAGATGGTCAGATGGTCAGTCAGACAGACAGTCAGTCAGACAGTCAGACAGACAGACAGACAGGCAGACAGACAGATGGTCAGATGGTCAGTCAGACAGACAGTCAGTCAGACAGATCAGACAGACAGACAGACAGGCAGACAGACAGACAGACAATCAGTCAGACAGCCAGTCAGACAGACAGACAGATGGTCAGATGGTCAGTCAGACAGACAGTCAGTCAGACAGTCAGACAGACAGTCAGGCAGACAGACAGACAGACAGACAGACAGACAATCAGTCAGACAGCCAGTCAGACAGACAGACAGATGGTCAGATGGTCAGTCAGACAGACAGTCAGTCAGTCAGACAGTCAGTCAGACAGACAGACAGTCAGCCAAACAGTGAGACAGACAGACAGACAGTCAGATTTCAGGTGTTTCCAGGAAGCATGATTGTGCTTGTCATCTGAATAAACCAACGGTGATGATGAGGTGTTCATCAGAAGTAAATGATGAAGAGGAGCAACAACCTGAGTCTGTTGGAAGAACCATCATCATCCTCACATCAGATGATGACATCATCTCAGCATCCAGCAGGCAGCAGAGCTCCCCCGTCTTACCTGTGGTGACCTGGGATGACCTCAGGACAAACTAACTGTAACTAACTGTAAGACATGTTGGATAGAAAATTGTTGGTCTGAACGGTGGTCACTCACGTCTGTAGGTGTTTGTAGGTGTGATTGTAGGTGTGTTTGAAGGTGTGATTAGGTGTGATTATAGGTGTGATTGTAGATGTGATTGTAGGTGTGTTTGTAGGTGTGATTGTAGGTGTGTTTATAGGTGTGATTGTAGGTGTGATTGTAGGTGTGTTTGTAGGTGTGATTGTAGGTGTGCTTGTAGGTGTTGTAGGTGGTAGGTGTGTTTGATTGTAGGTGTGTTTGTAGGTGTGATTGTAGGTGTGTGGGTGTGAGGTTGTAGGGTAGGATTTTTGTAGGTGTGTGTAGTGTGTTGAGGTGTTTGTAGGTGTGTCTGTAGGTGTGTTTGTAGGTGTTTGCAGGTGAGTCATTGTTCCTGTCAGGTTGTTAATTGGTTTTAGGACATTAGAAGGTGGACACTTCCTCACAGCTGCTCCGTCTCCTGTTTCCTCTGTCTCAATCTGTCCTGTCTCTGAATCACATGATTGCAAATCCTCCTCACGAAACACTCAGTTCCTTGCATCTGTCCATCCATCACCTCCCCCTTTTTTCTTTTCCTAGTTGCAATCACTCCTTAAAGCTGATTTTCCTTTTTCTTCCTCTTCTTTTGTGCCTCCTTTCATTTAGCTTTGGAACACACCTTCTTGTCATGATGGAAGGGTGGGTGTTATAACATGAGACTGATCTCCTCCCCCTTGTCCTCCCAGCCCTCCTGTCTGCGCCCCCCCCAGTGGGGAGATCAGATTAGTTTTCATGGTTCCAGGAGGTGCCAGAGGAGGAGGAGACCTTACTGATGATTGCTAGGCTGGTAAACTCACTGAGAGGGAGGTTTTCAAGTCTTCAGCCATCTGCTATTCCACTTTCATGTTTTCTGATGAACCACATGAATAATACACTTCTAAACACCACGTCCAACACACAGCCTCATGTTCCGTATATACACTGATATATAACGTCCCATAGGGCTTTAATTAAAGCATCAATCACGTTTACAGTGTCGGTGGCTGGAATCTGAGCACACATTGCTCACAATAAGTGAACCACCACCAAAGCAGCTAATTATTCACCATGCCATCTCCAGAAACTTCACGCCTCTCACATGCTCGCTGGGAACCTGCTCTCGCCCAGGAACACAACAACGGATTCATGGGCCTCGGTCTTAATCGCCTCTACGGTTTCTTCTGAGACTAAACTATCGTGATTATAATATGATACATCATCATGTCAACCAATTCAGCAGTGGTCAGAAACATCCTCAGACATCGTCTGGCTGAAGGAGCAAACGTTCAGCCTGGACGCTGATGAGTTTGCAGCACATGAAGCTTCAGCTTCTGCTGTCACAGAAATGGGTGAAGCGCCTGAGAGCAGAGCACCGCTGCAGTAACTCCACCAAAGAGAGGCTTGTTTTAGACAAGGCTAAGACAAGAGCAGAGATCAAAGCATCAGATCAAAGATTAAAACATCCGATCAAAGATTAAAACAACAGATCAAAGAATAAAACAACACATGAAACACCAAAGAATCATATCAAAGATTGAAACATCTGATCAAAGATTAAAACAGCAGATCAAAGAATAAAACAACACATCAAACACCAAAGCATCATATCAAAGATTAAAACAACAGATCAAAGATCAAATCATCGGATCAAAGATGAAAACATCTGATCAAAGATTAAAACAACAAATAAAAGATCAAAGCATTGGATCAAAGATTGAAACACCCGATCAAAGATTAAAACAACAGATCAAAGATCAAATCATTAGATCAAAGATTAAAACATCTGATCAAAGATTAAACAACAGATCAAACATCAAATCATTAGATCAAAGATTAAAATATCTGATCAAAGATTAAAACAACAGATCAAAGATCAAATCATTAGATCAAAGATTAAAATATCTGATCAAAGATTAAAACAACAGATAAATGATCAGAGCATCCAATCAAAGATTGAAACACCCGATCAAAGATTAAAACAACAGATCAAAGATCAAAGCATCAGATCAAAGATTAAAACATGAGATCAAAGATCAACGCATCAGAACAAAGATTAAAACATCCGATCAAAGATTAAACAACAGATCAAAGATTAAAACAATAGATCAAAGAATAAAACAACAGATCAAAGCATCAGATCAAAGGTCAGACTAATTATATACTAGCAGCTCTATTCAGAATAATCTTCGTTTTCTTTCATCCATCCATCCTCCATCATTCATCCATCCATCATCATCATCCATCCATCCTCATCCATCATCCATCATTCAGGGTCATTGTAAAATTGTGGATGTGAGGAATCAATATGGTTTCTATGGTTACCAGATGATCAGATGCAGATGTTGATAGATGTTGCTGAACTCTGAACTCACCAGTTTGAGAGGTGAAAGTGTGAAGTTGATGAACAATCATTGAATGAATAAAGACACTGATGAGGAGTGTGTGAGTGTGTGTGTGAGAGTGTGTGTATGTATGTGTGTGTGTATATGTGTGTGTGTGTGAGTGTGTGAAGAGTGAATGGAAGAGTGAATCTGCAAAGAAGGTGAAGAAGTTGGAGATGGACACACACGCACACACACACACACACACACATACACACAGACACACACACACACACACACACACACTCATACACACTCATACACACTCATAGACACACAGGTCAGATATAGGTCCAGAACCAGAACCTGTCATGGTCTCTTGTTTATATTTGTTGTGTGTGTGTGTGTGTGTGTGTGTGTGCATGCATGTGAGCGTGTGTGCAAGTGTGTGCAAGTGTGCATGTGTGTGTGATGACGTCAGCCCCTCGGCTGCGGCGCTGCATTGTGGGTCCGTCCCAAGATGGCAGCGCCCTTGTGGAGGTGGTGAGTGTGTCGTGTTCGGAGGTTCCAGCTGCTCCGGGTCAGGACGGGCTCCGGGTCCGCACCGGCCCCCGGGTCAGCACCGGCCCCCGGGTCAGCTCCGGCCCGGCCCAGGAGCGCCAGCCCCGCCCCCCGCCGCGGCTGTGGCAGACTGTGTGTGCGAGGATGGGCCTGCTCGTCCGGTAGCCTCCAGAAGCCTCGGCCTTTCCTACCGCCGCGCCCCGGCCCGCGGCTCCGCCGGCCCGCTGCTGCGGCGGCTCTGGGCGCTCCCGCTGCACCTGCTCGCCCGGCTGCTCTGCGCCGCCCTGCCGCTGCTCGTCCGGAGGACCGAGGCCGCCCCGCCCCGCGCCGCCGCCAGGTGCGCCCCCGGCCCGGGCCTGGACCAGGGTGGACCAGGGTGGACCAGTATGTAGACCAGGACCAGTATGTAGACCAGGGTGGACCAGTATGTAGACCAGGACCAGTATGTAGACCAGGACCAGTATGTAGACCAGGGTGGACCAGTATGTAGACCAGGACCAGTATGTAGACCAGGGTGGACCAGGGTGGACCAGTATGTAGACCAGGACCAGTATGTAGACCAGGACCAGTATGTAGACCAGGGTGGACCAGGGTGGACCAGTATGTAGACCAGGACCAGTATGTAGACCAGGGTGGACCAGTATGTAGACCAGGGTGGACCAGTATAGACCAGGGTGGACCAGTATGTAGACCAGGACCAGTATGTAGACCAGGGTGGACCAGTATGTAGACCAGGGTGGACCAGTATAGACCAGGGTGGACCAGTATGTAGACCAGGACCAGTATGTAGACCAGGGTGGACCAGGGTGGACCAGTATGTAGACCAGGGTGGACCAGTATGTAGACCAGGGTGGACCAGTATGTAGACCAGGGTGGACCAGTATAGACCAGGGTGGACCAGTATGTAGACCAGGACCAGTATGTAGACCAGGGTGGACCAGTATGTAGACCAGGGTGGACCAGTATAGACCAGGGTGGACCAGTATGTAGACCAGGACCAGTATGTAGACCAGGGTGGACCAGGGTGGACCAGTATGTAGACCAGGACCAGTATGTAGACCAGGGTGGACCAGTATGTAGACCAGGGTGGACCAGTATGTAGACCAGGACCAGTATGTAGACCAGGGTGGACCAGTATGTAGACCAGGGTGGACCAGTATGTAGACCAGGGTGGACCAGTATGTAGACCAGGGTGGACCAGTATGTAGACCAGGGTGGACCAGTATGTAGACCAGGACCAGTATGTAGACCAGGACCAGTATGTAGACCAGGGTGGACCAGTATGTAGACCAGGGTGGACCAGTATGTAGACCAGGGTGGACCAGTATAAACCAGCAAAACTCTCAGTTTGATCAGGAGCAGCACATTAGCTCCGTTAGCGGCCGGCTAACTAGCCTGGCTAAAGGTGCCTCAAACTGGTCTAACTGGGACCACTGGTCAGCTCTAACTGGGAACACTGGGATCTCTAGTCAGGTCTAACTGGGAGCTCTGGTCCTCCAGGTCTAACTGGAGTGCCTGGGCTGGTCTAACTGGGGTGACTGGGGTGACTGGGCTGGTGTAACTGGGGTGACTGGGGTGACTGGGCTGGTGTAACTGGTCTAACTGGGGTGACTGGGCTGGTGTAACTGGTCTAACTGGGGTGACTGGGCTGGTGTAACTGGTCTAACTGGGGTGACTGGGCTGGTGTAACTGGTCTAACTGGGCTGGTGTAACTGGGGTGACTGGGGTGACTGGGCTGGTGTAACTGGTCTAACTGGGCTGGTGTAACTGGGGTGACTGGGGTGACTGGGCTGGTGTAACTGGTCTAACTGGGCTGGGTTCATGGGGAACAGCTCATGTCACCATAGACTCCTTTAATCTGGTCAGGTGACTCCAGAAGTCTTTGATGTCTTTGAAGCGCTGGCCCAGCCCCGGGGTCAGGTGGCCTTTGATGTCTTTGAAGTGCTCAGACGGGGTGCAGCAGGCTCCTGGACTGACGCAGGCTGTCGCCCTGTCAGGGCCCTGATGAAGATGGAGGCGGAGCTGATCCACGCTCCAGCTGCGGGCCTCTCCGAGGAAGAGGAGGCCGACATGAACGACTGGAAGCTCCCGCTGGCCTTCATGAAGAAACGACACCTGGAGAAGATCGAGGGCTCCAAGGCCCTGGCCCAGAGCTGGAGGATGAAGGACAGGGTAACACACACCCTCCTCCTCCTCACACACTCCTCTTCCTCCTCAGACACTCCTCTTCCTCCTCAGACCATCTCCTCTTCCTCCTCAGACCCTCTCCTCTTCCTCCTCTTCCTCCTCAGACCCTCTCCTCTTCCTCCTCAGACCCTCTCCTCTTCTCCTCTTCCTCCTCAGACCCTCTCCTCTTCTCCTCTTCCTCCTCAGACCCTCTCCTCTTCCTCCTCTTCCTCCTCAGACCCTCTCCTCTTCCTCCTCAGACCCTCTCCTCTTCTCCTCTTCCTCCTCAGACCCTCTCCTCTTCTCCTCTCCTCCTCAGACCCTCTCCTCTTCCTCCTCTTCCTCCTCAGACCCTCTCCTCTTCCTCCTCAGACCCTCTCCTCTTCTCCTCTTCCTCCTCAGACCCTCTCCTCTTCCTCCTCAGACCCTCTCCTCTTCCTCCTCTTCCTCCTCAGACCCTCTCCTCTTCCTCCTCAGACCCTCTCCTCTTCCTCCTCAGACCCTCTCCTCTTCCTCCTCAGACCCTCTCCTCTTCTCCTCTTCCTCCTCAGACCCTCTCCTCTTC
Organism: Lagocephalus sceleratus; assembly: GCA_911728415.1. Lineage (NCBI taxonomy): Eukaryota > Metazoa > Chordata > Actinopteri > Tetraodontiformes > Tetraodontidae > Lagocephalus > Lagocephalus sceleratus. The sequence continues at coordinate 478,741 of CAJVRN010000232.1, read as the reverse complement.
CTCCTCAGACCCTCTCCTCTTCTCCTCTTCCTCCTGAGACCCTCTCCTCTTCCTCCTCAGACCCTCTCCTCTTCTCCTCTTCCTCCTGAGACCCTCTCCTCTTCTCCTCTTCCTCCTCAGACCCTCTCCTCTTCTCCTCTTCCTCCTCAGACCCTCTCCTCTTCCTCCTCAGACCCTCTCCTCTTCCTCCTCAGACCCTCTCCTCTTCTCCTCTTCCTCCTGAGACCCTCTCCTCTTCCTCCTCTTCCTCCTCAGACCCTCTCCTCTTCCTCCTCAGACCCTCTCCTCTTCTCCTCTTCCTCCTCAGACCCTCTCCTCTTCTCCTCTTCCTCCTCAGACCCTTTCCTCTTCCTCCTCAGACCCTCTCCTCTTCCTCCTCAGACCCTCTCCTCTTCCTCCTCAGACCCTCTCCTCTTCTCCTCTTCCTCCTCAGACCCTCTCCTCTTCCTCCTCAGACCCTCTCCTCTTCCTCCTCAGACCCTCTCCTCTTCCTCCTCAGACCCTCTCCTCTTCCTCCTCTTCCTCCTCAGACCCTCTCCTCTTCCTCCTCAGACCCTCTCCTCTTCTCCTCTTCCTCCTCAGACCCTCTCCTCTTCCTCCTCAGACCCTCTCCTCTTCTCCTCTTCCTCCTCAGACCCTCTCCTCTTCCTCCTCAGACCCTCTCCTCTTCCTCCTCAGACCCTCTCCTCTTCCTCCTCAGACCCTCTCCTCTTCTCCTCTTCCTCCTCAGACCCTCTCCTCTTCCTCCTCAGACCCTCTCCTCTTCCTCCTCAGACCCTCTCCTCTTCCTCCTCAGACCCTCTCCTCTTCCTCCTCAGACCCTCTCCTCTTCCTCCTCAGACCCTCTCCTCTTCCTCCTCAGACCCTCTCCTCTTCCTCCTCAGACCCTCTCCTCTTCCTCCTCAGACCCTTTCCTCTTCCTCCTCAGACCCTCTACAGACAATAAGACCAGAAATACTCACATCTCTGTTCAAGAATTCCAGTTGAGATGCTGATATGTGATTTAAATGAGCCGTTCAAGCAAATCTTTGGAAATTTATCCAAAAGTGAAAACAATTAGAAAATTAGATTTGTCTCCGTTAAACAATTTGAGTGGATTTGGAACCATAAAAGTGAAATAAAAGTGAAATGTTGAGATAATCATGCAGAAATGAGGATGACTTTATTTCTCTTCACATTAGTTATAATTTAAAATCCTTCTTCCAACCCTTAAATTGCAGTTTCAATTCTTTATTTTGGTGCTCTCAAATGGTCATAAAGCAGGGTGATGGAAACCCAGGTAGAGCTACTAAAGGTTAACGGCTGACTTTCACACACACACACACACACACGCGCGCGGGTATGTGTGTGTGTAAGTCATGGTGTGTGTCCTCTTGGAGGTTAGGAGGTGGTCCGTGTCTGTGTGTGACCTGACTCATTTTCTCGTAGCTGCACGCCTCGTAGAGTTTGTGGTTTGTTGATGGGAGGACCGCGTCAGCTGAGGACGCAGCGTCGGGTGTTGCAGGTCCTCCAGATGTGTCTGCAGCACATCTGTCCTGCAGCAGCCAGCGTGGGCCGGTGTGATCTGCGTGATGGTCCCGGTTCCTGTGATTCGGGTGGACTTCCCTCCTGAGTGAGCAGAGGGGGGCTCAGATGTCTGAACGCTGTCCTGGATGGGCCGTACGCCCGTCGGCCTCCTGGCTGCGCTCACCCGTCACCCCCGGTGGCGTGCGTGCGCTCACCCGTCACCCCGGTGGCGTGGAGCCGACAGATCCGGGGCAGCCTGATGTTGACCTAAAGACCTGATGGGGTTGCTGGGAGGGCCGGCCTGTCAGAGGTCCTGCTAGAGCAGCAGCTGCCTCACCTTTACTGCCTGTGTGTGTGTGTGTGTGTGTGTGTGTGTGTGTGTGTGTGTGTGTGTGTGCGCGCGCATCCCCGCTGAGATGGAAGCTGTTTAATGCTGTTCTGAAGTGTGTTCTTGTTGAGGACGTTAGTGTGGCTGGATTGCTCCTACTTATGTCTGTAGATACGCTGGGCTTCAGCCTCACCACCATGTTGGTGAATCAGGGTTAGGGTTAGTGCGGGTGGGTTAGGGTTAGTGCGGGTGGGTTAGGGTTAGTGCGGGTGGGTTAGGGTTAGGGGGGTGAGTGTGGGGCTGATGTCCACAGAGACGCAGCACCAGTCAGGCGGAGGCTCGCTTTAGGACGGCTGGTGCTTCAGAAGCTCCAGCAGTTATGTTGTAGTGCTGCTGCTGTGTTGTGTGTGTGTGTGTGTGTGCGTGTGTGTGTGTGTTGTCTCAAATGTGACAGCAACACACCAGAATGAATTGCACAATTTCAGTATGAAGACTCACTGGAATGTTCGAATGTTTGAGGCGTGAACTGAGACACTCTCCAGTCAGTCAAGTCGGTTTTGAAAGTGAGGATGAAGTGAGTTCAGAGTTTACACACCCAGATCATGAAAAGGTTCAGACAGTGGAGCTAACACTGCTGTCTGTCGGCAGACATTCAGCTGGAAGCTCAAACATGACCTTTGACCTGTTCAGATAAGTGTTTCCAGCGCACAGAACCACTTATCAAGTATTAGGCAACTGTTGCTTCTTCACCTGAATGAGGTGCAGCTTATGTAAGGTTGAGCTGCTCTTAAGATACGTGTAATGATAACTAGTCTGGTAAAATTCTCTTTTCTGTCCATAACTGGTGTTTATCAAACATAAAAGTACAATTATTCTGACTGCAGGTTATCACCACACAATTCAAAGTAAATACAAGAGCGCATTAGTCAGGTTTCCACTGAAGTGTATCCAACAGTGTGTCTGGCTGTAGTGTGTCTGGCTGTAGTGTGTCCGGCTGTAGTGTGTCCGGCTGTAGTGTGTCCGGCTGTAGTGTGTACGGCTGTAGTGTGTACGGCTGTAGTGTGTACGGCTGTAGTGTGTATGGCTGTAGTGTGTATGGCTGTAGTGTGTATGGCTGTAGTGTGTATGGCTGTAGTGTGTACGGCTGTCTGCTGATGTGCATCTACGGCTGTGTAATATCTCTGTACAGGTTCAACTCTGCAGTAGTTCCTTCATGGTAATCGCAAACAAGTCTTATTTCTGAACAAGTGTTTTCTATAAACTCTGATCTGCATAATGTGGTTAGAACATAAAAAGAGTGAAACGGTCTGAAAATTCAGTTCAATTCATCTTTATTTATGCGGCTTCTGTTAAAGTCAGAATTGTCTGCAGGCGCTTTAGAGGGAGTCAGAGAGGAGGGGGAACAGACGTCAACAGGCAAAGACTCTAATTACACTGAGCTGTCAGGGCTGGACCTGAGGGTCAGAGGTCAGTGGGGGGGTGGTACCTGTGGATGGGGGGAGGGGGGGGAGGGACAGAGACGAGTCTGGTCCAGAGCAGATAGTCATGAAGGCTTGGAGCCCCGCAGCACCATCAGCTTCACACCTGGACAGGAGCTGCCTCACAGCAGGGGGCCTCAGGGACACAGGCCCCGCCCCCTTTCTCCTGGCGAGTGTCCTGGTGGTAAACCAGTGGTCTCCTGGGATGGGGGGGCTCCTCCAGGCAGGACGGATCTGGGCCTCTGAAGAGGCACTTTAAAGACCATTCTGGGTCTGACGGGCAGCCCCTGAAGAGAAGCCGGAGCAGTCATGTGACCTCTGTTGTCAGCCACGCCCCCCCTGCTCTGTGTGTCCTTGTGCTGTCCTCAGGTGGAGGACCAGGGCTCCATCACAGCGTGCCTCAGCAGCACCAGCCGGCCCAGTTCTGCTGTGGGTGCTGAATCAAGTATTGATCAGTTAGTAGGACTGTGTAGCCTCCGCAGCCTCCACACACACACACACACACACACACACACACACACACACACACACACACACACACACACACACACACACACACACACACACACACACACACACACACACACACACACACACACACACACACACACAGAGCCTGGAGCCTGATCATCTTTGGAGCTTTTTGATCAGTTTCAGGAGAGTGTGAGCCGTTGAGAGGACACACCAGATGTGTTTAACTGTGATCTACGCTTCTGGACTTCAGCTGGCTCCTGTAGCAGCTTCAAACCTGCTTTTCTGTGTGAAAACACTGATCTGGTTTGCAGTGACGGGCTGCCGTATGGCGCCCGCGTCCCTGATGCTCTCACTTGATTTGCTGCCTCTCTTCATGTCTGCGTTCACCTGCTGGTTTTCTGTCCATATATTATTTGTTGAAGGATCAAAGTTCAGCTTGTCTTCTGCATCATGAGTTGGATATGATTGTTTTCCACAGCTCATTAGGAAACACCTTCCGGCACACGGCAGTGGAAACAAACTGCCATAAACTCAGTTCTTCTTCGACTGGCCCTTGAGCAAGGCACAGAGGAGGCACGCTGCCTGAAATACATATTAAATACTGGTATCACGTCCAGGTTGCGTTGAAAAACTTGAAGATTTTCATCAGTGATTTTGTTGAATGAGAGACTTTATTGAAATGCTGATGTTTCAGTTCACACTCGGTCATAATTTAGAAAGAGGTAGAGGATGGCGCCACCCCCCCGGGCCTCATTGAGACAGGGTTAACACACACCTGCGCTCACACCTGCGCTCACACCTGCCTGACCTGGGCCAGTCACACCTGCCTGACCTGGACCAGTCACACCTGCCTGACCTGGACCAGTCACACCTGCCTGACCTGGGCCAGTCACACCTGCCTGACCTGGACCAGTCACACCTGTCTGACCTGGACCAGTCACACCTGTCTGACCTGGGCCAGTCACACCTGCCTGACCTGGGCCAGTCACACCTGTCTGACCTGGACCAGTCACACCTGCCTGACCTGGGCCAGTCACACCTGCCTGACCTGGGCCAGTCACACCTGTTTGACCTGGGCCAGTCACACCTGCCTGACCTGGGCCAGTCACACCTGTCTGACCTGGGCCAGTCACACCTGCCTGACCTGGACCAGTCACACCTGCCTGACCTGGACCAGTCACACCTGTCTGACCTGGACCAGTCACACCTGTCTGACCTGGACCAGTCACACCTGCCTGACCTGGGCCAGTCACACCTGCCTGACCTGGGCCAGTCACACCTGTCTGACCTGGGCCAGTCACACCTGTCTGACCTGGGCCAGTCCGACCCAGAGGTCCGGTTCAGGCTGCAGGATGTTGTGGTCCTGCTACAGATGGAACCAGTGCTGCTCCCTCCCTCCAGAAAGGCGGGCTGAGCCTCCATTGTTAACGTTTGTCTCTCAGGATTTGAGTCAAGACAAAGTACCGCACATCTTTTTCTCTGTCAGTTGTCATGGAAACGGGAAGCTCTGCCAGTGGTGTGAACACAAACTGCACCAGCTCTTTTACAACCTGCTTTTACGGGGAGGCGATTACTGATGCGTTACACAGAAGTAAAGATAAGAACCACGTACACCAACGCACACACACGCTCAGGCAACAACACACACTCGGACGGCAACACTTGGACACAACACACACTCGGACGCCAACATTCAGACACCAACACACACTCGGACACCAACACTTGGACACAACACACACTCGGACACCAACACTTGGACACAACACACACTCGGACACCAACACTTGGACACAACACATACTCGGACACCAACACTTGGACACAACACACGCTCGGACACCAACACTTGGACACAACACACACTCGGACACCAACACTTGGACACAACACATACTCGGACACCAACACTTGGACACAACACACGCTCGGACACCAACACTTGGACACAACACACACTCGGACGCCAACATTCAGACACCAACACACACTCGGACACCAACACTTGGACACAACACACACTCGGACACCAACACTTGGACACAACACACACTCGGACACCAACACTTGGACACAACACACACTCAGACGCCAACATTCAGACACCAACACACACTCGGACACCAACACTTGGACACAACACACACTCGGACACCAACACTTGGACACAACACACACTCGGACACCAACACTTGGACACAACACATACTCGGACACCAACACTTGGACACAACACACGCTCGGACACCAACACTTGGACACAACACACACTCGGACGCCAACATTCAGACACCAACACACACTCGGACACCAACACTTGGACACAACACACACTCGGACACCAACACTTGGACACAACACACACTCGGACACCAACACTCAGACACCAACACTTGCTGATGGGGGTTCAAGCCCAGAGCTCTGGTGGCTGGTCGTGTTCACCTGGTTGCCTTGGTGATGGGGTTCTGTCCCGACCCGGGACCGTGTGCTGCCTGACCTGATCACACAGCTCCACCTTGAGTCCACCCCCTCTCCTGCGACCTGTTGCTGCCTGATGCAGCCGGAGCAGATCAATGCTGTCCGCTGCTTTAATAACTGTCATTTATGGCTGGCAGATGGGACCATTAGGACCATTGATTGATGCAACAGGCTTCACTGGGAGCTGCAGCGTCCTGCAGAAGGGACGTGGTGAAGGGTCTCCAGGGATTATTAATTCTGAGAGTGACAGTGGGGGGGGCAAGTTACAGATGTTCAGGTGGAACCTTTGCTTTGTCCCTTAGCTGCTCCCCAGTCAAATGAATCCACATCAACACCACATATGCTCCAAAGCTCATGATTGATTGATCGATTGATCCAAAGGTGCTGAAGTGAAATACTTAATTCCAGGCAGACAAGAGCAGATCTAATTTTCTAGTTTACCTGTTAGAAGGGAGCGTTGGAGGCTGATTTACTAAAACCACCACAGGCGTGTCATTTACAAATCTAAATATTGTGGCTGGCTGCCAGTAGTCACATTCCAATGTAACTCCCTTGAATGAGGGGGGTGTCTGTAGGTGAGGTCATGAGATGCTCCTCCACCCGTTCACACATGAGAGGCTCAGACGCCCGAACCTGTTCGGCTCTCTTCAGGATCCTCCTGGTGAGTTTAGTCCACCTCTGGCCCCCATTGTGTCTCCTTCCTCTTCTGGGCTCAGCTGCTGTGTTTAATTTGCCGTTGAGCGAGTTCCTGCGTCAGTGCAGGTTGATAAATCTGTATTTTTAGTAGCTGTCAGGGAGGAGGTTGCCTCTGACATTTAGTTTTTTATAAAAGTGATGTCTTCTCTCTGTGGACTTTGCATTTAAAGAGGCACACTATTGTTTCACCTGTTGTATTTTAAAGGGCATTTCCTCCCCGTTGACTGTTCCTTGTCTCCAGTTTCTTTCACTTATCACCGCTTTATTTATTTTTTTAGCTCACGTTTTATAGTTGTTTCCTGGAGAAGATTGCAGAGCTGTGAGTCCTTGATGTCTAACTGCGCTGGTGGAAGGTGTCCCCCCACCTTTGAAGGAGCTGGCGTCTCCAGTGGATTTCCTGAGCCTGGGGTCCAGAGTGGGTGTGAGAGGACTCGGGCTTGTCCCAGAAGGAGGCCCCCAGCTCTTTAAAGGAGAGGAAAGGGAGAGCTCTTTGACCTGTGTCCCCAGAAACCTCAGTCAGGCTTGAAACCTCTTTGTAGTGGTCATGAGATGATTGTTTTATTCAGAGATGCCGGCAGAGCCTCGTACCAGCGCACAGGCTTTTGTTATCTGCTCTCTGTTTTGGCGTCTCTCTCTAATTAGTGTCGCCTTCTCTTGCAGATAATTGATGCAGATTCTGTTAAACGATCAGAGAGAACCTACAACAGCGTTAAAGACCTTTCTCAGTTTCTCTGATGTTCTCCCCTCCACCCTCAAACACACTTTAGCGCTGAACAAAATGAAACGTACACCAGCCTCACCACCATGTTTCCAGCCAGCGCTCCGTTGTGACGCGGGTGAGGCGAGCATTCGCTGGTTTTTGATACGCACGTTCTTTGAAGTGGGTCCTCAGAATGCTCCCGTATGGACGTAAAGAGGGCAAAGTGAAGAGGAAAACAGCAGTTATGTGTGTCTGCCACCCCAACATACACACACCCTGACCTTCTCCTGTTCGTGGGGAGCAGGGTACACCTTAATTACCAGCTCCTGGCCCGCTGAGCCGGGGTGTCACGTCATCTACTGTATGTAGGTTAGCCCTGCTTCACCTCCGCGTCCCACCGCCGTGACGGCGCCTGTAAAGGCCACTTCACACTGTTCGTCTGACCTACATCACACCCTCAGGGCTTTCTGCCGCTGCAGCTTTCTAGTTTTTATGCAGATGAAACAGACTTTGGGGGACTTGAGTGGGTGAACGGTGACTCGGGCCAGGGCAGAATGTGCCATTTAGATAAATGTCACTGGTGGCATGTTGATTGTTGAAGCAGGCTGGAAGGACCTACACCAGTGAGCTGATTAATCTGCTCAGTTGAGTAATATTGACCAGCCGGGGCTGTTTCATAACCATGTGATGCTGATAAATCATTTGCATTGATTTGATTGTTCACATCAAGACATGAAGGATGATGCAGGAAGTCCAGTTTGAATACTGGGAAGCAGCAGTGTTGGTGTATGATGATGTCCTGTGTCCTCATGGGGGTCTGAACACAACTCAATGCGATTTCCATGTGTGATTTTTAAAAAATGTGTAATAAATCTGAGTTTGCTAATCAGTCCTTACTTCTGTGACAATCATTAAAGGAAAGCAACAGATGAATTATCTTCTGTAATCATTTAAAAAGAGAAAAAGCTTTTTTGTCACAAATCTGACTTTGTGTGAACAAAAGAATAATAAATGCAGCTTTCATTCCAACACAATAGAAAAATGTGTAAATATAAGCAGATTATTTTTTCTTTCTAATCTTTAAAGAAAGTCATTAAAGAAGAAGCTGCTCTTGGTCAATTAGAGGAAAAAGAGTTAAAACAGGAAACCCTCCTGTTATTGCTTATAATTAATCCGCACACACCCGAGACTAAAACGAGAATTCAGCTCTGATACAAACCAGCCAGCGTTGGTCAAAACTTTGGTTTGGTCGCACTCATTTAATATTATTTATTATTTATTTTTAAGATGCCAATGATGAACTTTTATCTCTTCAGATTTCCTGTGGTCTCACCACAATAGTTAGTTCTGTAAAAGCGCTCCAGTACACAGCAGCACCTCCATCGCTGACGCTCCAGAGTCGGTACCCAGCAGGAGAGCGAACACAGGAGTCAGAACGAGGCTTCGGTGGTAGAGCGACAGGTCTGACCGGGTCAGGCAGGACCGAGCTCCTGAGCTGATGAACCACGTGGACCTTCATCTTCAGTCACGTTCACAAGACCTCACGTTCTCTCACGCCAGCTCAGGAGAATTCAGGCTGTTGCTGTTTCTCTCCTGCAGATGAAGACTGTGAGTGTGGCCTTGGTGTTGTGTCTCAATGTGGGAGTGGACCCTCCAGATGTGGTCAAGACCTCCCCGTGTGCCAGGCTGGAGTGCTGGATAGGTGAGTGTTCAAATGCTTTTCCTTTGTGATTCACACCGACCACAGAGGCCCCCAGGGCTGGTGTGGTGGAAGGCTGAGGCAGCACACTCACAGCATGGGTCAAGCCTTCCTCCTTCCTGTCCCCACGGACAGAGATGGACGGTGCCCTGGGATCCGAGGAGGTGGCGTTACACCTTCGGAGCACTGCTGAGGTGCCCCTGAGCAAGGTAGTGAGCCCTCCCAAGGCTCAGGGGTCCTCACCAGGAGCCCCGCCTTCAGCCGTATGAAGATGGGCCCCAGCAGCCTCCCAAAGACCCCGCAAGAGAATTAGACAGGAAAAAGGCCCAAAGGTGGTGCAGTGTTGAAAGGCTGACTTTGAGGGGAGTACTTAAGGATGAAGCTGAGGAACGGTTCCTGTGAGGTGTTTTGAGCGACTGTGGGAGGTTTCCATTTTCATGCCTCCCTCCACAATTGTTCATACATGTTTCTGCTCTCTCTCGAGCGCAGTTTGATCGGTCCTCAATCCATAGGCTGCTATTCTTCATGCATTATAGATCTGCTCATCAATAGTTCATCCTGAGGGTTGTTTTCTCCTCAGTTGACCCTTCTGGGATGCTCTCAACTCTTAGTGCTGCCGAGGTTTAAACTGTTTGATTGTTCCGCGCTGAAGCTCTTGATGGTGACTGTTGTGTCTCTCTTTACGCTGCAGACCCTCTGTCAATGAGTCCCCAGAAGGCCCTGGAGACCATTGGAGCCAACCTTCAGAAACAGTATGAGAACTGGCAGCCCAGGGTGAGTGTGCACGTGAAGCACTTCTGATGAATGCTCTTATTTCACATCTCAAAGGTCAAACCGCTCCACACACACACGAGCATCCGCTTGAAGGTGTTTTGTTTCGACTCTCAAACATCTTGCAGGTTTCCTGATGTTCATCACCTCTTCCGTGATTTTTAAACGCTCTTCCCTTTAACTCTCTAAAATCAAACTTTGTTCAGACTACATCGCTTTCATTTATTTCACTTTGCTTGAATCCAGACTTTCACCCAGCAGTTTATTAACCTTCCAGGTTTCCTGTCAGCAGTTTTCACTGTTGAAAATATTAAATCAGATAAGCTTTATTAAAGTTTATTTTCAGGTCAAGTTCAAGAGGGAAAAGGAAACAACCTGGTCTACTGCTCCTGAGGAGCTGGAGCAAAGACAGTAAAAGCAGGTCGCTGCTCAATCAACTCAAGTTTTTCATTGTAAAGTCTGAGAGCGTCCAGATGTGGAGCGTCCAGATGTGGAGCGTCCAGATGTGCAACACTACTTTTGGAAAACTTAACGTAGTAACAAAACTCCAGACTTACCAGGAAAAAGTCCCGAGTGCAGCTTCAACACTTCAGACAGGCTGCGGCGTATGCTCATTATATCAGGGCTGGGGGGGTCGCGAGGCCGCCGTGTGATTATCTCGCACCGCCGCCTGTCGGGACACGTCGCTGCAGTAAGGAATGGAGCAGCTCTGTGGTGGAGGCCAGGAACAGAAGCTTTTAACTCCAAACAAGGCTGTCAGGAAGCAGCACATTTAGTCAAAGTGGTTCCGTCAGGGGGGGGCTTCACACATGGACTTGAGATGGCCGCGAGGCGTGGAAGTTAACGCTTGTGCTGCTGCTGCTGATCCTCAGACACCCCTGGCCTCTTCACTTGTGTCCTTCCATGTGGGACAGGGCAGCGTTTGAGGTGTGGCGTGGTGGAGCTGACGGTCAACGTCAGCGTTCTCAGATGAAGGAGATGTTGGTGCTGCTGGAGGAGTCAGAGCGCCGTCGTGGGATGTGGGCTTGGCCTCTGCCTGACCCTCCAGGCCAGCAGCTCACGCTGGTGGGAGTGCAGAGGAGGAGGAGGAGTGGGAGGGTGAGAAAACGCTCCAGCCTAAAGATTCACAGCTCACTGCAGCAGCCTTCGCCAACACACCAACCTTACATAAAGCGCCGTCCACAGAGCGGCTGGCTGCGCCGCAGCTGCTGGGCTGCTGCAGCAGCGCGTGTTGCAGGTACGGGTGCTGCTGCATGTCAGCCTCCAGGTCCTGGCAGGTTCCTCCCCCTGCCTCTCTGCTGCTTGGTGCTTTTAGCTGCTGTCACGATTCCTCCAAACTCTGACATGAACCGTCTTGTGCAGAGAACACAGAGCCAGGCGCTGGTGCCCACTTGCTTTTCCTACCAACACTCATCCCACTCTCAGACCGGCTCTGAGGCTTCTGCTGCTGCACACTTGATCAGTTCCACAGTCAAGGTCCGTCTGTGGAGGCTTTTCAACGTGCAGGGGCCGATAGGGCAGCAACCAGGGCCCTCGGTTAGGTCAGTGGGTCAGAGACACAAGAAACAACTGGTCATGTTGAAAGATGTCATTTTTATTTTAACAAGAAACCTCACCTGGAAAGATGTGGAAAGATCCAGCATGTGAGCACCAATCCAATATGTGAAATACATGGTTTCCAGGCTCTGCTGCCTGTTTCCAAGCTATTTCCAGCCCGTTTCCAGGCTCTGCTGCCTGTTTCCAGCCCGTTTCCAGGCTCTGCTGCCTGGTTCCAGGCTCTGCTGCCTGGTTCCAGGCTCTGCTGCCTGGTTCCAGCCAGGTTCCAGGCTCTGCGGTCTACCATCTGGTTTTGCATTATGTCAACATCTGACATTAGATGTTTGCGGTTTTCAGCCGTGACTCTGGAAGTACGATTAGGAGTTCGTCAGTTGTGTGTCAGAACTATGTTGTGTATCACATTCAATCGGTAAAGGAACATCTGCTCATGTCACGTCACATCAGTATGAATGTGTCTGTTCAAGTGTGTGCATTGTTCCTGTAAAGACAGAGGCTAACTCACTTCCTGAGGAAGAGAACCTCGAGGTGTTCCAGCTCCTCCCCAGTTCAGTGTGATGCTCCTGACTGGACTGAGCTGTTGGGAACACTGAAAGTACCTTCAAACTAATCAGGAAAGTGAACATTACTGCACGGCCATTTGGACATTCAGATTTCTATTTTGAATATCTAATGATGAAAAATGTCTTGATTCTGGTGTTTATAGACCGTGGCCTCCTCTAAACTCATTACACCCCCCCACCACACACACACACACACACACACACTCTCACAGCTGCAAAATCAATTGAATCCCATTTGACTTCAATTAATGACCAGTATGAGCTGGAGGCAGTAGAGTGGATAACATGATGTGGAAGCTGTGGTAATGATCTCCACTTGGTCCTGCGCGTGTCCAATAAGTGCTGCCCCATGAGCCTGCTGGAGGTCTCCTGGACGGGGAGGAGGTTTCACTTCCTCCTGGGTCACTGCTCATTGAGTGCCTTTTTCTGGAGCTGATCACCTTGTAAATTCTCCTCTTGACAACGGTTAAACCATTAGAAGTGAAGATTAGATTGAGATTAACAGCAGATGATAACGATAGAGAATCGTTAAGGCTCCTAATGAACTACCCCAACAGTCCTCTGGAACCAGAACGCTGCCTGAAATGTGGCTGTGGAACGTGGTCCATCATCGTCCCCGTGGAACACACCACATCGACTCCTGTTTTCACAGAAATATGACCTTCATCAGATTACAGAGCAGGTCTGTTGGCCTTTCATCTGAAGTTCAAAGCAGCGCAGCAATCACACTTAATCAATAACGACTGATAAAGCTAAATTAATAAGAGTGAGCACAATAAAGCTTTCACTTATCTTCTTATTGTACGACTCTGCACCATCATAAAACACAACAATTACAACGTTCACCTGCATCTAAAGGAGACGTGATCACACATGACGTCTATGTGAAGAGACGTGCGTTCATGTAGGCGCTGAGCCTTGGATCCTCACGAGTGCAGCTTTGGGCTCTGATCAGAGCTGGAGGATGAGACGTACAGCATGCTGGAACACACTCTTAATCTGTGTGTGAGTGCGTGCGTGGTTTGATGGACGCACGAGTGTTCATCACTAATGTGTTGGTGAGTGTGAGTGATGCTGGAGGTCCTCAGGGGGCCGAGGAACCTGCTGAAGCCCTTCAGAGCTCCGTCGGACTCCAGCTGCAGGTTTGAGTCATGAAGGTTTTCAGGCTGTGTTGACCTCCGTCATTAAAACTTCTGTCAGACGTGTTTCAGGAACTTTAAGTCCGTGTTTTGTTTAAGCTGGTGAGTGAAGTCTTCCTCAGAAGGTGGCTGGTGGGGTTAATGGATGATCGTTATCGTCCTGCTCATGGTGGAGCTGGTGGTCCTTCTCCAGTTAGATGTTTGCTGTCTGGACTCTTGTTCTGTTGTTTTCGTGGTTCCTTTGCTCTGATGACAGGAGAACTGTCTGTTCAGATGTCCACAGGTTGATGGTTCAAGCCTGGTTCTGCTCGTCAACGTCTTCGTGGTGCTGAAGGGTCTTCTGGGCTGAAAGAGAACCGCACATTTAGAGCTGCAGTTTCAAACTTGGACTCTTTTAAATGACCTCCTGAGGGAGCTGCTGTGGTGGGTGTGAACCCCAGTAACCTCTACAGGGTGTTTGCTTTGTTGTTAATAGGAACAAGAGGCCTGACCTCTGACCTCTGTGAGCAGGTCTTCTTTCTGATGTTTGCAGCTCCGTTGTGCCTCATCAAACTCATCTGGGAAGTTTTCATGAATTATTTTCATTTCAACATTTGGATTTACAAATTTAGAAGCATTATTAATGAAAACCCTCACATGAAAAGTGAAGTTAAAACTACAATGTGGATCTTTTGGACAACACTCTGCTTTTGTTCTTGTTCTGGGACGACGGCTCCACATCACCTTCCCTTTGGTCTTTATATCGTCTCTTTTTGAGCCTCGTTCTTGTTCTCTCTGGAGGACCGTTTCTTAAGCGACTCATGGAGCTCACCTACGTTAGAGGACAGGCCCCCCCCCGCAGACACACACACACACACACACACACACACACACACACACACACCCCAGGAGCAGGGTGGTCAGGTCGGGGCCTGTGGGAGGGGCCCGGCTGGCCTCAGAAGGGCCGTAGCGCTTCAGTACCTGCAGAGGTCTCAGGTGGGCCGGTCTGGCTGTCCTTGTGGTCCTGACCTCTTCAGCCTGGTGGACATGCGGGGAAATGTCCAAGACGAGACATCTCTCAGAAGGTTGAGGTCAGACACAGAACACGTGTACATTAGACCCACAGACACACACACGTGAGCGAACATGCTCTCAGGTTAAAGTGTGACAGTAGATACAGATGGACATCGATTCACTTCTAAATACGTCCGCTCCACCTCTGTGGCGCTGCTCCTGACTGATGATGAGACTGGGGTGGTCGATGCAGGCTGGGAATCCACTGTGTGTGTGTGTGTGTGTGTGTGGGTGTGTGTGTGTGTGTGTGTGGGGCGGGTGAGTGTGGGGGGGGTGTGAGTGTGTGTGTGTGTGGGGGGGGGCGGTGAGTGTGTGTGTGTGGGGGGGTGTGAGTGTGTGTGGGGGTGTGTGTGGGGGTGTGAGAGAGTGTGTGAGTGTGTGTGAGTGAGAGAGAGTGTGTGTGTCTGTCAGTGTGTGTGTGTGAGAGAGAGTGTGTGTGTCTGTCAGTGTGTGTGAGTGTGTGTGTGTGAGAGAGTGTGTGTGTGTGTGTGAGTGTCTGAGTGTGTGTGTGTCACAGAAACAGTACCCCGCTCCACGTGACCCCTGGGAAAAGGCAGCACATGTTTTAGCATGACACACATGTCAGACATCCTGTGTGCCTCATATAGCACCAATGAGTGTGTGTGTGTGTGTGAGTTGAGTAATACCCGGGTGGATGTTTGGTCACGTATAGCAGCTATTTTTAAAGGATCCTGATTGATCACAGCCCTGCAGAACTCTATCTGCATCCACCTTGATGTACTACTGCACATGTCAGAAGTCAGATGATAAATACTCATCTTACTGTTACTGAAACTGTGTGTGTGTGTGTGTGTGTGTATGTTTGTGTGTGTGAGAGAGAGAGAGATAATTAACCCTTTGGGGTCTGAATGATGGGAAGCTTCTGTATCTGTATTTAGCTGCACTAAATCTGGAATCTCTGGAAATTTGGTGATGTTGATAATTTCCATAATCCAGATGACTGGATGGAATAATGCTGCTAATAACAGGAGTGCTACTGATAACAATAATGATGCTGATGATGATGGTGGTGGTTGATGATATTATAGTTTCAGCCTTGCTCCCCCTCTCCTGCTGAGCCTGTAAAGGCGTCCTGAACCCGTAAAAACCAACAAGCCTGAGTGAGTCTGATGACAGGAAAGGGGAAGTGTGTGTGAACTGGAAAAACACAGAGGAGCAGACGGTTTTCAGGAAGTGAGTTGTTAGCCTTTATTGATTTTCCCAGCTCGTGTTTCATGTGGACATCTGAGCACCAGAGAAGGTGGAGCAGCACGGAGGCTGTGGATGTGAGCGCAGCTCCAGCGTGCTGGCGTGGACCGTTTTCCAGATCTTTGTGGTCAGATGGGACCTTCTGGCTGTTACATAAGTCGTGTCACTTAGTCAACGTAGCAGCAGTGTTCTGGGCCCTGATGCTCTCTTCCAGCATCCGTGAGGAACGCTGCGGCTCTGAGGACACCCTGTGCTCAAACAACAGATCATTGATGTTCTCAGGCTTTGAACAGGGTTTTTGTGATCACCCGCTACTTTAGAACCGAAGTTTGTCTGAAGTCATGATTTAATTAGCTTTAACAGGAGGAGTGTGCGGGCAGGAGGAGACGACGTGTCATCTCCCTCTGCTCCATCCACCCTGCCGTGAGCTGACTCAGCCTGGACGCGCTGGCCTCAGCGGGGCTGCTGTCGCCACACAACGCAGACGCTCGCGCTATCGCGTCCATCTGAGCACGTGCACGCCGGCCAGGGGCAGACGATGGTTGCATGGTCGGAGCCTGCTGCTGGTGCAGGTGGGCTGGGACCGGGTCCTGACGGGGGCGGACACATCAACCAGCGTCTGCCCAGTCAGAACACGTCTCTTCAGGAGTGTGACGCCACTGCTCCTCACACCCAGAACAAGGAGCTTCTCAGAGGGAAGGAGGTGCTTTCATGTCCCATTGTTCTCTGAAGATGTGGTGACGCACCGCCGTCCCAGCCTCCTGCTGAGAGGACCGACGGCAGACCGACTGCGGTTCTCCTCTGGAGGATCTCCAGAGTCAGCTCGTGCTTTATATGGAGACAGGTTGGATGTTTGCTGAGTGCTGAAGCATGCCCTGCACCAGCACTGCTGGTTCTGTTCAGCAGGGTTCTGAGTCTGAACTCCTTTGGAATGTCTGTTTAGATTGACCACGTTAAAGGCTCTTCATCTCTGCTCCCTGGTTTCCGCTGTCGTCCTGAGGTCATCCTTAAAGGAGTGATGATTTGGCCCACTCCTGCTGGTCTTCTGGAGGAGGACCTCTGACTCTGGGTCTGAAGCTCTGCTGCTCTGGGCTGTGACCTGAGCACCTTCTGGTGTCACTTTGATTGTGCTGGTTGTTGTTGTTGGAGGGAAAAGGTCAGCTCTTGTGATGAGTGGACCTGGTGATGGAGAGCCAGGGAGATGGTTTGGAGCAAAGCCTCTCAGAGGAGTTGTTTGCTGTGGCCTTGATGGATATGAAGCAGTATCATTATTGAGGCGTGTGAGGTCAGTTTGTGTGTGAACAGGATGGCGCTCGCTGCCCTGCTTCATCTTGAGCACATCACACAGTTGGGGTGCTCCCCACACACCAAGCACCCAGATGCTTACATTTAATTTGTATCTTTGCATCAGCTCTGTGAAGACTCCAAACGAGGGGATTCTAGAACAGAGGGGAGCAGATGAGTTCAGCCCCCTCTCAGTCTGATGGATGCGTTCCCCCTCCTTCACTCCTGTTCCTTCATGCTACATTATTGTGTTTGGATATCACTTGATATGGCTGGGATGGGTGCTGCCTCATGCACACTCTCATCTGATCAGGCCCTAATCACATCACCAGAGCTGCAGCTCCTCCAGCCGGGGAACACCGACTCCTCGCTCACCATCGCCGTCAGTCTTCGGATGAATAACGTGAACAGGGATTTGAGGAGCCGGGTTTCTGGTGCAACATGTGCCATGTCTCACAAATGAGACCAAGTTATCCCAAAAAGGGTCGTTTCAACTCCTTGTATGTCCTGAACTGATGAACCTCTAAAACACAAACACATGTGGTGAACACAACCTTTAACTACTGCTCAGCAGAGAAAGGAGTCTGAGCTGGAGGGTTCGTGGCCCCGCTCGCTGTTGTTGGGTGTGCTGGTGCAGCCACTGGGTGTGCTGTGCAGCCACTGGGTGTGCTGTGCAGCCACTGGGTGTGCTGGTGCAGCCACTGGGTGTGCTGGTGCAGCCACTGGGTGTGCTGGTGCAGCCACTGGGTGTGCTGTGCAGCCACTGGGTGTGCTGGTGCAGCCACTGGGTGTGCTGTGCAGCCACTGGGTGTGCTGGTGCAGCCACTGGGTGTGCTGTGCAGCCACTGGGTGTGCTGGTGCAGCCACTGGGTGTGCTGTGCAGCCACTGGGTGTGCTGGTGCAGCCACTGGGTGTGCTGTGCAGCCACTGGGTGTGCTGGTGCAGCCACTGGGTGTGCTGTGCAGCCACTGGGTGTGCTGGTGCAGCCACTGGGTGTGCTGGTGCAGCCACTGGGTGTTCACAGCCCTGCTGGGGGCCTTGGGAGATCTTTAGTGTTTCAACAGTTTGGAGGTTTGGAAGTTGAAGCTGAAATGTGGCTTCAACGGGATTCAGAGCCATTTGACAGGTGGCGGGCGTTATGTAAGCGCGGGGCCTTGGCGAGTGTGATCATGATTCAGAGCAGTCTAACTGGGCATTTCCATTGCATAAGGAGTTGACACCTCTCTCTCCCTCTTGTTCTCTCGCTCTCTTTCTTGTTGCAGTAGATAACTGAAGCTCTATGTGAGGCTGATGGCAGCTGGAACATGAACTGCTTTGGGAGGTTTCTCTGAAAACAACCTGTTGTCCAGCTGATCACTTAAAAGCAGGGATGATGGCCTCATTTTGAGATTTCACACCTCCACCAGCATCACATCTCCTTTTAAAAACCATCCTCCTCCTTGGTTTTCTCCTTTGGTTGACCATGTGAGCGCACTCATGCCACCGTCTCCGTTTACAGTTCTGGTTCTTCTGGATCCTTTGGATGTTTGAGCCTCAAACCAGAAGACTAACTTCAGTGGTTTATTACACACCAACACATTTACACATGCTTCTGCAGGTTGAAAGTTGGGCTTCAAACGGGCCCATGGTCCTGGTCAGCTGCTACTTAATGATGAAAGGACGCCCGTCATGTTAAACCTTTAACTGATGAGGAGTTATTTCGATGCTGCTGCTGTTTAACACTTGGTGCATGTTCATACTAGGACTGGGTTGGAAGAGAGGAAAATAAGGTTTTCTTAAAGTCTGCTGTCCTCTTCGTCCTGTGTGAGTGTTGACAGAGAGGACCTGGTCTGCTTAAAAACGAAAGACGTGGTGAAACGTGACTTATGTCATTGTTAAATGGCTGACCGGCTGCTGTGTGTCCTTCAGGCGCGTTACAAGCAGAGTTTGGACCCCACAGTGGATGAGGTGAAGAAGCTGTGCACGTCCCTGAGGCGCAACGCAAAGGAGGAGCGCGTCCTCTTTCATTACAACGGCCACGGGGTGCCCCGGCCCACCGTCAACGGGGAGATCTGGGTCTTCAATAAGGTAACACACTCACACACACACACACACACACATACACAAGCAGCTGCTCCTGCGATGGCTGGTCTGGAACAAGCTTAACTGGACAAATGCACGTGTCCCTAAGATGATATGGTGTTCATTAAGGCTCTGAACGCCTGGCTGCAGCTTTGGCTGTTAGTGGTGTGTGCAGCCTCAAGAACCATGTTGTACTTCCATAGCTGCCCTCCACAACAGACACATTCAGGGGCTCTTGTGTGTCCCAGTGGTGCTTTGATGTATTTACATGTGACTCTAGAGAGGACCTGCTTCTGTTTGTGCACGTTTGAAGCCTCATTTTCTTCTTTTCAGAACTACACTCAGTACATCCCCCTGTCCATTTACGACCTGCAGACCTGGATGGGCAGCCCGTCCATTTTTGTGTACGACTGCTCCAACGCAGGCATCATCGTCAAGTCTTTCAAACAGTTTGCCCTGCAGAGAGAGCAGGAGCTGGAGGTGAGTGGCTGCAGCAGCAGGTCAGCAGACGGTTCTGTTGACCATCCAACACAAGAACATCAAACCTAACAACAATTAAGATGCTTTTTATCCACCAGCATGAAGCTGCCTCTCTTTGAATTGATCATATTTGATGTGAAAGTACTGTAAAAGAGTCATGGTAGTTTTACAGTAAGCTCTCTCTCTCTCTCTCTCTCTCTCTCTCTCTCTCTCTCTCTCTCTCTCTCTCTCTCTCTCTCTCTCTCTCTCTCTCTCTCTCTCTCTCTCTCTCTCTCTCTCTCTCTCTCTCTCTCTCTCTCTCTCTCTCTCTCTCTCTCTCCCCCTTTCCCCCTTTCTCTCTCTCGCACGCACACACACGCACATGTGCGCGTGCTCCATCTTTTTATTATGTTTTCACTCTCCCAGCTATGACACGATGTGTGAATCCCTAATGAGGCTGCGCTGTCATTCATCTCAATTATTCATGCTGAATTATGATTCAGCCTGTACATTAGCTGCGATGAGCAGCTCTGAGGAGGAGAGATGGAGAAGGTAGGGCCAGTCAAAGATGTGCTGCGAAAGCTGCTTTGAGGGAAGGGTGAAGGCAGCAGCTAAAATGCTGAGTTGCTCCTATATTTGACAGAAATCATGTCAAGTTTCTTCGCTCCCTCAGCTTTTCTTGCTTATTTCTGTTTGCCCAAGTCGGGTCTCATCAGGACTCCAGTCAAAACTTCTTTCTTTTTCTTTCTTCCTCGGTCAACTTGTGGTAAATTTCACATTTTTTGTCCGTTCAGTTGCAGGTAGAACTACAGCAAAATTCATGCTTTCACAGTCTTCACTGTCAGATCATCTGGTTGGTACACTGGCAGCTATACACGCCCTAAAAATATAAAATAAATGAACACTATTTAAAACGTCAGTCTGTAGCTGGCGCCCTCTGCTGGTCGTCTTTGGAATAATAGTGGCTGTTGCTTCAGGGTCCAGTTGTCCATTTAACTACCTCAGTTTATTTATGCAAGACTCTAACCAGGGTACAGTAGCTGGTGATGAAGATGATGATGGTGATGGTGATGAAGGTGATGAAGATGATGATGGTGATGATGATGATGGTGATGATGATGGTGATGATGGTGATGGTGATGAAGATGATAATGGTGGTGATGATGGTGATGATGGTGGTGATGATGGTGATGATGATGGTGATGGTGATGATGATGATGGTGATGATGGTGATGATGATGATGGTGGTGATGATGATGGTGATGATGATGATGGTGATGATGATGGTGGTGATGATGATGGTGATGAAGATGATGATGGTGGTGATGATGATGGTGGTGATGATGGTGATGAAGATGATGGTGGTGATGAAGATGATGATTGTGGTGATGAAGATGATGATGGTGGTGATGAAGATGATGGTAGTGATGATGAAGATGATGGTGGTGATGATGAAGGTGATGGTGATGATGATGATGAAGATGATGGTGATGATGAAGATGATGGTGATGGTGATGATGACAGTGATGATGAAGATGATGGTGATGGTGATGTGAATGAAGATGATGGTGGTGATGATGAAGGTGATGGTGATGATGAAGATGATGGTGATGATGAAGATGATGGTGATGGTGAAGATGATGGGGATGGTGATGATGATGGTGATGGTGATGATGAAGATGATGGTGATGATGAAGATGATGGGGATGGTGAAGATGATGGGGATGGTGATGGTGAAGATGATGATGATGGTGATGATGATGATGGTGATGGTGAAGATGATGGTGATGGTGATGATGATGATGATGGTGATGATGATGATGATGGTGATGGTGAAGATGATGGTGATGGTGATGATGAAGATGATGGTGATGATGACGGTGATGATGAAGATGATGGTGATGATGAAGATGATGGTGATGGTGAAGATGATGGTGATGGTGATGATGAAGATGATGGTGATGATGAAGATGATGGTGATGAAGATGATGGTGATGATGATGGTGATGATGATGATGATGATGGTGATGATGAAGATGATGGTGATGAAGATGATGGTGATGATGATGGTGATGGTGATGATGAAGATGATGGTGATGATGAAGATGATGGTGGTGTGTTGTCAGTCACATTATGACCAGTTTGCGTCCTGCTGCATCAAGACAAAGCAGAAATGTATCAACTTGATCATCAGTCTAGCAGAATGAAGGTGGGGCACAAAAAGTTAATTATCTTCAACACATAGTGTGTGTGTGTGTGTGTGTGTGTGTGTGTGTGTGTGTGTGTGTGCGCGCGTACGTGTGCATGTTCTGTGTTCTGCTGTGGTTCAGTGATGAAGACTGCAGCACAGAGAATAGCTGCTGAATGGAAGATGTAAAGGGAGGGGAGGGGGTGTTTTGTCATCCGGCTCCCTCAGTCCATTCATGGAGAGCGTGCACGTGTGCGTGCACTAAGTGCTCCATCCTTGGGCCACTTGCATCCTATTAAATATCTCATCACTTCCTGCCTGCACTCTCCAGCACATTAGCTGCCAGACCTGCGTGTGTGTGTGCGTGTGTGCGTGTGTGTGCGCTCCGTCGGTGGTCACATGACCCAGGTGGTGTCGGTGTGATGAACAGGTACTACACGTGTGTACCTGGGCTGTTTAACCAGCCATCAGCAGGATTAGTTTCCTGATTTGTGCCAATTTGAGGAAGTTTCCAGAAAATGAGATTGTTCTCTGATATCCAGAGAGCGAGAAAACAAAGCTGTCATTGTGATTTCCATGGTAATTTGGGAGATTACAATATGCTAATGTGATAATTAGAGTGAAAGCGTGGCATTAATCAGCTCAGCTGCCAGCGTGCTGTGTTTGCCGTCAGGATTACTGTCACAGTTCCTCCAGATTTCTTCCAGGGGAATGTTCTTCTTAAGTTGACATAAAAAGAAGCTTTGAAAACGTGCTGAGCCTAATTTGTAATGTCTGTCACGGCGTGGCTCTCATTACTATTGAGAGAGGGAGATTACGCCCCCCCGTCATTATCCCACTCACGCCTGCAGAGACTCAAATGCAAAACAAAACCGTTCCATTTATGTGTTCCAACCCCAAGAACGACTGCTCCGTGTCTTCAACACCATTTGTTCCAGTGTGTTTAGTATTGTAATGCAGAGGTCTGCCCCCCCCCACACACACACACCCCCGACCTGATTACCCTGACTTGCATCACATGCTGAGGAAGAGCTCGCCCTGAGAGGGACGCCTCAGGAGCAGTCTTCTTCAACATAATTGGCGCTCTGATTCTGCTCCCTGCTGGTTGTTGTACGACTGTTGTGTTTCTCCTCAGACTGGAACAAACGCTCCGTTTCCTTTCGTGGGGGGGTTTGGTCGTCATTAGTGGTGCTAAATGGTGATATAAGCGCTTTTGGGCTAAGTGTGGATAAAAGGTATTTTTTCAAGGTTAGAACACCTTCAACAGACCAGAGGGATGTGTGTTCCTGGATTGTTGACCCCTGCTCAGGAAAGTGTGTCTTTGTGAGTCTGTGTCTGGAGAACTTCTTAGTTCTCCTCCTTTCAGCCTCGTCCTCGTCTGCCCTGACGAAGGCCTGGCTGTCTGGAGCAGTGTTCTCTCAGTCAAGCACAGTTCTGTAAATATCATAACTCTCCCAGCTTTAGATGTTTAAATGATTTATTCGCCGTCTCTGCTAATATCAGAAAGTTAGGAATGAATGTTGCAGACTGGTGAAAGCCATCAACAGTTTGTCACGTTGTAATTTCTAAACATGTTGTTTTATTGTGCCTTTTGTTGGATGGTGTGTAGCAGCAGACTTAACTGATTCCTGCGTAGATGATCTGTCTGTATTCAGAGTACGTGTCGTGTCGATGCAGGGAGTACATTCTTTGAAGCTTACTTTAATGTACTCAGAGCTAATATTATCACAAATAAGACCTGCTCCCGGTTGTGCTTTTAGGATTAGAGGGCGTGAAGGCTGACACATTGTAGAAGGGAGCAGCAGGTCCACAGCGCTGCCAGATGATGAAGTGGGGTCTTGATAGCTGCCTTCATTAAGGCCCACAGCTCGTTAAAATCTACCAGGCAAATGAACAGCGAGCAGCAGCTCCCAGCCAACACATCAACACCGCATCAGCTCCAAAACCTAATGCAGGCTTTCCATCATTTGGAAGCTGCTGCAGCGTTTGCTGGGCCTGGAGCGGGCGGCCCGGGAGCTGCTGCTGCTGCTGTCCACCAACGGGAGCAGCAGTGACCCGTTCTTCACATGCCAGCAAGCTCAACTGGAGCAGCTGGGAAAAGCTGCAGTGGAGCCATGTGGCCAAAGGGTCCAGCCTGAGGCAGTAAAATCCACATTTTCCTACAACCAGTTGGGTTTGTGTGTCAGAGGGACGTCTGGTGGTGTCTTCTGCACCACGGACCTGAAGTCCTCCAAACATAATCGTCTGTGATGTCCTGTGAGGGCCAGATGTCCATCGTCATGGTGATCAGAGCACGTTTCCCCTCCAACAGTGGAGGTCCTCTCCTGTGAGCCTGCTGGGCCTCCTGATGTTGCTGTGTCTTCCTGTCCTCGTCTCACCTGAGAACCTGTCCTGTGGCAGCGCACAGACACAGACGCTTGGAAGAGGCAGAGGTTAAACGGCGAGTGCTCGCTCATTTCCTCCATCAGCAGGTCACGTTGCAGCCTAATAATTCAGTTCCTCACCCCTCCGTTTGGTTCCCTCCAGAGCTCTTCCCTTCCTTCCTCGGAGGCCACCTCTGCGCTCTTCTGCTTCCTGCTGTGTGTTGCAGCTGAAACGCTGTCCTGTGCTGTGTGTTCAGGTGGCGGCCATCAATCCCAGCCACCCGCTGGCCCAGATGCCCCTGCCCCCCTCCATGAAGAACTGCATCCAGCTGGCTGCCTGTGAGGCCAACGAGCTGCTGCCCATGAACCCTGACCTCCCAGCCGACCTCTTCACCTCCTGCCTGACCACGCCCATCAAGATCGCCCTCAGATGGTAAAGCTGCTTTTGAACCTCATAGACTTGTGATCTCTCATCACCTCTGACTGACAACGCCGCGCTGGCAGTAGATGGCGCTGTTCCTCTCGCTGCCTGTACCGGTAGATGGTAGGAAAGAACCGCCTGTCACGGTGTTGGACTGGTGCGTCCATGTTGGCCAGTCAGGTGGGCTGAAGAGGGTAGCAACAGTGTCAGCGACTGATGCTTCAAAGGGTGTAGGATGCCTCAGCTGCAGGTGCAGTTGTACTTATAACTGTTCGTAATTAGAGTGATTGTTTTAGTGGTAAGTGTAGTTGCAGCTGTTGCTGTAGGTCTGTAGTTGTAGCTGTAGGTCTGTAGCTGTAGGTCTGTAGTTGTAGCTGTAGGTCTGTAGTTGTAGCTGTAGGTCTGTAGTTGTAGCTGTAGGTCTGTAGCTGTAGGTCTGTAGTTGTAGCTGTAGGTCTGTAGTTGTAGCTGTAGGTCTGTAGTTGTAGCTGTAGGTCTGAAGGGGTAGGTCTGTAGTTGTAGCTGTAGGTCTGTAGCTGTAGGTCTGTAGTTGTAGCTGTAGGTCTGTAGCTGTAGCTGTAGGTCTGTAGTTGTAGCTGTAGGTCTGTAGTTGTAGCTTTAGGTCTGTAGGGGTAGGTCTGTAGTTGTAGCTGTAGGTCTGTAGGGGTAGGTCTGTAGTTGTAGCTGTAGGTCTGTAGGGGTAGGTCTGTAGTTGTAGCTTTAGGTCTGTAGTTGTAGCTGTAGGTCTGTAGCTGTAGGTCTGTAGGAGCAGCAGCAGCAGCCACAGCCCGTCCTTGGTGCTGAGGAGTAGAACTCTTAACTAAAGTCAAGCTGAAGTAAGCGTATGATCTGCTGCTCTGTTGCTTTGGGAACATCAGTGGGAACATCGGTGGGAACGTGCTGGTGCAGCTGAAATCATCTCTGACAGCCAATGCAGCATCATGTTCTAGGCTCGGTGTGGGCCTTGCACAGCCCGGCAAAGGTGGTTGCATCACGTCATGGTGTTGACACCTTTGAGTATCAGTCATGCTCATATGCATGGAGGACGCTTTCTGGACTCTGAGAGCTCATTAGAGCAATTCAGGCTGTGGTGAATCACAAGTTTAAAGTGAAAACCTTTGATGCAGGACTCGGGTCTGGCTACTTTGGACTCCATTTCAAATGTTAATGTTTGAAATGAGACAGATTCATGAGTGGCTTAAAGGTTTGTGAAGCATATTTTAATAAATAGTGAAATATTCAGTTGTCCACCTTTAGAATCAGCTCCTGAACAAGTCGAGTTGAAACCTGAGGTCATCGGTCTTCAGTGTGTAGAGGTTGTCCCTGGTGTTCATCATCATTAGTGCTGGACCCACAGTGTGGGTCTCCCAACGTCCCCGCTGGTCACGGTCATCATTTTAACTCCCACATGTGTGACACTTTTGGTGTTGTGTCCCTCTGTAGTGTGTTGTGTCCCTCTGTCGTGCGTTGTGTCCCTCTGTCGTGTGTTGTGTCCTTCTGTAGTGTGTTGTGTCCCTCTGTAGTGTGTTGTGTCCCTCTGGTGTGTGTTGTGTCCCTCTGGTGTGTGTTGTGTCCCTCTGTAGTGTGTTGTGTCTCTCTGTAGTGTGTTGTGTCCCTCTGGTGTGTGTTGTGTCCCTCTGGTGTGTGTTGTTGTTGTGGAGCTTGTTAATACATCTCTTCCTTCTATTAAACACGGGGCGTCTCTCCAAACTGGTGTGTTAGTGAAACAGTGTGTGTTTTCAGGTAAATCTTGAAGTCAGAGCCCAGATGTGCAACAGCTGTCACTGTTCCTCTTTACTCTGGTTTTGTTTTGTATCACCTCTTTTGCAGTTTAAGGGCACTAAAACGTAAGAAACCAAAGGATGTCCCACGTTAGGGTTAGGGTTAGGTTACCCTTCATTCCACACCGTTAGGGTTAGGGTTAGGTTACCCTTCATTCCACACCGTTAGGGTTAGGGTTAGGTTACCCTTCATTCCACAAACATTAGGGTTAGGGTTAGGTTACCCTTCATTCCACACCGTTAGGGTTAGGGTTAGGTTACCCTTCATTCCACACCATTCCACATGTGTTCGCTCTGGCACAACAGCTGAAATGTAATTTTCCTTCCTCCTCTCTGAATCCACATTCCATCCTGACCTTCAGGATAATGAGGTCTCAGTATTGTGCCATTAATATTGATATGTCTAAGCAGTATTCCACACAGAGGATAAGTAGCTCACAGCATGATGGGTGGGATTGACAGAGCTTTAACTTCAATGCTCTTCCTCCAGAAGCAGGTGAAGGTTGGGCCTGCTCATCACTCGCACGCTTACCTGATGCTTTACACCTGATGCTTTACACCTGATGCTTTACACCCGATGCTTAACACCTGATGCTTTACACCTGATGCTTTACACCTGATGCTTTACACCCGATGCTTTACACCCGATGCTTTACACCCGATGCTTAACACCTGATGTTTTACACCTGATGCTTTACACCTGATGCTTTACACCTGATGCTTAACACCTGATGCTTTACACCTGATGCTTTACACCTGATGCTTTACACCTGATGCTTAACACCTGATGCTTTACACCTGATGCTTTACACCTGATGCTTTACACCTGATGCTTTACACCTGATGCTTTACACCTGATGCTTCTTTACATGCACACTTTCCAGTTCAGGTCAATTGTAAATTAATTACAGATATGCTGGAAAATACAACAATCTCAAATAAGAAACTAAATCTTCCAATGTATAATAATAAAAACAATATATGTCTGATCTTTTGGCGATGCGGTCATTTACCGACATTTCTTGACCAGTTTACGGGAATCAATAGAATAAGCCACAACGACATCATTCCTGGGACTCCACTAAAGCCATTTTAGGGGAATTGCAAGCATAAAATGTTATAAAATGAAGCATTAATGTCTACTGGAAGTGAAGGAAGATCAGTTTTCATGAGATCTTAAGGGTAGGGTGTTTCAGTAATGGTGTTTCATTCATTGTTTTCTTCTGTGGCTAAAGACTTAAATTAAGGAGGAAGTTGGTATGTCCTCCATCCTCCTGTGTTCTTCTGATCATTTTGGAAAACTTTAATGAGACTTGTAAAATTCATCACTGTCATAGCAGTAATGAATGTAAATCATGCCCTCCTGTGTAACGTGTGTTAATTAACTGTATGTTTGTGCCCGGGAGCCTGGTAGCTGTTACATAAGCTTCCAACCTGTGGCTCTGGAGCTGACAACCCTGGGTGTCACGGGCAGGAACAGTACCACTTCCACACACAACTTTAAGCTTCTGTTTATTTTCCACCTGTCACATTTGAGGGAAAATAGTCTTTGTGCTGTAGAACATTTTAAATGTAACTTAACCCAGCAGGTTGTGGCCCATAGCTACATTATAACTTCCTTATATCTACCTTATAAGTACATTATAACTACACTATACAGTATAACTACATTATATCTACATTATATCTACCTTATAAGTACATTATAACTACACTATACAGTATAACTACATTATATCTACATTATATCTACCTTATAAGTACATTATAACTACACTATACAGTATAACTACATTATATCTACATTATATCTACATTATAACTACCTTATAAGTACATTATAACTACACTATACAGTATAACTACAGTATATCTACAGTATATCTAACTTTATCTGCATTAGAACTACCTTATATCTCCATTATGTCGTAGGTTAAGCTGCTCTGCTGAGGCCTGGAGCTGCCGACCAATGCGACAGTTTGCTTTCCTCTCCAGCTCATTTATTATTTTCTAATTCCAGCTACACCAGCTTGTCTTAATTGGAGCCCCAAAGTGAAAAACAAAGGGAGCGACAGTGATAAGATGAAGTCTTAACGAGGAAGTGCGGTCAAATGGAGACGTTCAGCGGCGCGCCCTCCTCTCTGGGCTCTAAATCTTTAACAAGCGTTGAGGAATGGCTGGTGAGGTTTACAGAGGCTGGCAGACTGAGTGCATGTGTACCTTTCATTGCTCCACAGAGCAGAAAATCATTACTGATGGAGCGCCATCTTCCAGGGGTTTCCCTGATGCTGTGATGGATGGGGAGGGATGGAGGAGATGTCTGGAAATAGAAGGGAGGGAACTGAAGGACACTGTGGGATTAAAGTGGAATAGATGAAAAAAGCCCGGTATGATTACAGCTGGTCCCACGGTGGTGGTGTTCTGCTGGTCCTGTGGTCGCTGATGGATGACCAGTGGATTCCCTGCTCCGTGGGGGTGTTTCCTGTAATCCAGACGGAAACATACAGTTACAGATATCTATACATACGGTTTCCTCTGAATGAGTCCAACACGATGTGTGTATCAGCACCAGAGATACGGGGCATTAAAGTCACACACGGATTTAATTTAGTGTGTGAGAGTGTACATCAGCGCGCTGTCAGTCAGCATGTTGAGATTGCAGCTCTTTCGCCACACAATGGTGGATGGAGAATGAATAATTAGTTCGGAGTGTCACTCCATTACAGCTTTACTTTAGAGGAGTGTCACTTCAATGTTGTGCCTGCATTTAGACCGAAACAGTAATTTGTGTAAATATTCTTTGTTTCTTGAGTATTGTGTAAATGATCATGATTGAGTCACACTGATGTGTGTCAGACCTGCATGTGCGTTCAACATAAATATACATAAATATAGGCTCTCATCAGGTGGACATGCTCTCTGTGATGGGCGTTCTCTCCTCCAGCTGTGAGGACACAGATGTTCCTCTTGTCCTCGGGCTGCTGCTGCTGATGATGAAGATGATGAAGATGTTACATTGTATGAGCAGAGGCAGACGTCCTGACCGTGACACCTTTGTGTGTGTGGAGCAGAGAAGTGGCCGCATCGCCGCTGCCGCTCCTCGTTCCCACTGGCAGTCCAAGAAATACTGAACACCCACAGGAACTGGCATGTTGCTCTAACACACACACACTCACACACACACACACACACACGTGAGCTTTAAAAAAATCAAATTTGCTTTAGAAGAGTCGACGCATAAATGCTCCAAAGTGTTGCGTAACCTGAAAACACTGAAGGGATGAAAACAAACATTCTTTGTTCTCTGAGGAAGAAGAGGCTTTGATCCTCAGCCGTAGTAGTTTGGAGGTCCTGATCAAAACCGTGATGGTACCAGAGACCTGCCCGACCCACCTGTGCTGGAGCTCAGATGTGGTTGTGGGGGGGGCTGGTCCTCATGTGGGTGCAGCCTCATGGAGGGTGGAGCTGGGAATGGAGCCTCTTGCTCCAGGAGAGGACCCAGCCTGAGGACATGTCTCCTGGGTGTCTCCTGGGTGGTGTGGTCTGGTCTCTGCTCTCTCTCCTGTAGGGCCCCACCTCAGCCTTCACCCTGCAGAGCGTCCCCCCAGTGAGTGAGCGCTGCCTCGCTCTCAGACGAGGACTCAGATCCTCCAGCTGTCTGCAGCGGCGCTGCTTCTGGGGCCGCGCTGCAGCCGTCCCTCCCCCTCAGCCGCCCCGGGGGGGTGGCAGCTTCATTTCCCTGCTCCCTGTTAAATATGGAAAAGCCCCGTTCTCCCCCAGAAGCCACACTCTGGCGGCCTCCTTCATTCCCTCGACATCTCTGCCCCCGGCGCTGGCGTGGCTCCTGCCTCTGCTGACCTGGAGCTGCACGTTCCCCACATGTCTACCTGGGCCTCACTGCTGCTCACACCCCCGGGGTTGAGGTGATGAGAGATGACTGTGAGAGCTGGACATGTGAGTTCAGCCTGTAACGCTGGTGTTTGTGACTGTGTCACCACCACACCCTGATTGTTCCTCACATACCAGAGTGGACTATAAATATAAGAAACTTGCTCTTATCAGGCTGATGAGGGCACTGACCAGAACATTCTCAAGTCTGATCACGTTGATCCTGAAGGGTGGGTGCTTGTATGTGTATGAGGAGGACCCCCTCTTCCATCACCTCGGCCTTGTGCTGTGAACAACCTGCTCAGTCTTCTCTCATGTGCTCGTTCCCACCGGTCCATGCTGTGGTCAGGAGACTTTTCCCCATGATCACTTCTGCTTTAGACGTTTTACCTCGTTATGTTGAAGAGGTTTGGAGACCTTCTGGGACACACAACCAAAGACTGAGACCCAGGGTGAGGTATGGGGCGCTGAGGGACAGTGCTGATGCTGCATCCTGCTCTGGCCACACGTTCTTGTTTATCTGGAGCGTTCCCTAAAACGTGTCTCTGAGGGAACAGCCAGGGCCGCGCTTCTGTCGGTCTGGAGCTTCTGCTCTCCATCGGTCACCCCTCAGACGTGAAGTTCACTCCCCAGGACAACACCAGCACTTGTTTAGCTTCAAAGACGTGGTCTTGACCCTGGTTCTGTCTTCTCCCTGTGGGGCGTCGTGGTCCAGCAGGGTTCAGGGCACAGAGAAGAAGGTCCAGTCAGCCCAGTTCCTGGTGCTGCTGGACCGCTGCCCCCCTCACACCCCCATCCTGAACCACACCCTTCACCTGTCCGGGGGCTGTAACTTTCTGGTCTGTGTCCCTGTGGCTGAAGGTGAGTGTTGGTCTGTGAGTGTGTTCTAACCTTCACCTCTTTGTGTGTTCAAGGTTTTGTATGCAGAAAAGTGCCAAGTTGGTTCCTGGAGTGACGTTAGACCTCATTGAGAAGTAAGTGCACTTTGTTACTGTCCTGAAGAAGCCCCTCTCTGGAGCCCCTCTCTTTCCTCGGGGTGGTGAAGTGTGAAACTCCTGATTGTGTTTTCCTCGTGTCGTCTGTCTCATCAAACCCGTCAGTCTTGTTTTGTGTCTGGCAGCACGACTGCGTTTGTTTCCCCTTATAGCTAAACTGACAGGCTTTGGGAGATTTAAAGCGCCACGTTGTGTCAAAAAGGGAACCTGAGGGTGTCGAGTGGCTCTGCACAGAACAGATCTTGCTCTCAGGCTCCAACTATCAATATGCTTGTCGTTCCCAAAGTTTAAGTGATTCCCCAGAATTGCTGGTGTGACTCCTCCATTGAGTGTGAGAACAATAATAAATGTGCCCATAAAGTCGTCTGAAGGTTTAGAGCTATAACTTAACGTGGAGCCTCTGTCAAATCATGGCAGATGGGACATAAGTCAGGCTGGAGAACACCCGGGGGTGCTCACGGGTCACATGTTAAGCTGCTGGGTACTGTACAGTCAGACCACATGGACTCCTCCACAACGGCTGGATGAACACTACACAGCTGGTCTTCTACTGAAGGCCCCTGAAAAGGTGTTTAATTTGGTGTGTGGCTCTGGGAAGAGCCTGCAGCGCACTGAATCAACCAGATCCAGATGTTCAGATGCTCAGATGTCCAGACTCACCGTTGCTCCTCAACACCTGAATCCTGGAACAAACCTGCACAGGGAGGTGGAAGGAGGACACAGCTGAGGTTAAGGCAAACAGCTCGCACACACACACACATGCACACACGCTCACACACATGCACAC
Organism: Lagocephalus sceleratus; assembly: GCA_911728415.1. NCBI lineage: Eukaryota > Metazoa > Chordata > Actinopteri > Tetraodontiformes > Tetraodontidae > Lagocephalus > Lagocephalus sceleratus. Next base: position 446,866 of record CAJVRN010000232.1, on the reverse strand, counting down.
ACACGCTCACACACACACTCACACGCACACACGCTCACACACATCTCTATAGGGTTGTCTCTGAGCTCGCTGCATGTCCAACACACTGCTGAGGGTTAACTGTTGACTCAGCTCATGTCCTCAGTTCAATAATGGATGGAGAGAAAAGAAGTCACATCTCACCATCACAGCCCAGTCCTGTGGACCGGGACCAGCATTCAGACTGGAGCCCCTCCTTCTCCCTCTCTCTCTCCCTCTCTCCCTCCCTCTCTCTCTCTCTCTCTCTCTGTCTCTGTCTGTCTGTCCGTCCGTCCGTCTCTCTCTCTCTGTCTCTGTCTCTGTCTGTCTGTCTGTCTCTGTCTGTCCGTCCGTCCGTCCGTCTCTCTCTCTCTGTCTCTGTCTCTCTGTCTGTCTGTCTGTCTGTCTGTCTGTCTGTCTGTCTGTCTGTCTCTGTCTGTCTGTCTGTCTGTCCGTCCGTCTCTCTCTCTCTGTCTGTCTGTTTCTCTGTCTGTCTGTCTGTTTGTCCGTCGCCTGTGAATGATTAATGTGAATCCATTGTTGGTCTACCATCGTCAACAAGCTGATCTGAAACATGAAAACCTGTAGAACATCTAGAGGGGCTGACAGGGAGTGAGAGCAGAGCAGAGAGCGTGCGCGCACACACACACACACACACACACACTCTCGTGTTTATGTTGCCCCACTACTGTGAAGCTGTGAGACATTCTGAGCTGCAGCGTGGCTTACTTCCAGCCATAGTCAGAAGTTTTGGAAGTTGGATCGTTCCTAAAATAAAAAAAATCCTTTTGGACAGACTTTTTCTGGCTTTGCCTCCTTTGCCATCATATATCTGTTTTACATCTACATGTAGGTGAGCACAGGCATTTTCACATCACTTTTGTGGTGTTTGTTTTTTATTTTATCACTCCGCTCCCTGGAATTGTGATTTGAACTCCTCTAGCTCTCCATCTGTGAGTCCTTCTGTTTGGACCTCCCACATATCGTACATCCACCATGTTTTGGAGATGTTGGCTTACAATAGCCTTTTAGTCATGATGCTGAGCCGGGGTGGATTCTATTTGCACAGCGGAGCTGAGCGTCAGGCTGCAGCGTCTCACTGTCCTCTTGTGTCCGTGAGCGTGGGGGGGCGTGGGGGGGCCGAGTTCTCCTCCCAGAATCTCTGCATCCTTCAGTGTGATCGTCTGACAACACGTGAGAGCTGCATGATGCAGAGGTCAAGGTGATGGGAGTGAGGGAGCTCCTGGTTGTTCACAGCTGCTGCTGGTGCTCAAAGGTGACCTATCGTGCTAATGAATCAACATTTACTTACTTTTGTGTTGACGTGGTGTCATCTCCGCGCGCCTGTATAACACTATTTCATGGTGAACTTCTGCAGCTCATGAGGACAACTCCAGGTTGGACTGCAGAGATGAAACCAGGAACCTCAGGGATGATTTGTAGTGTTTGAGATTAGAAGCACATCATCCCCTCAGCTCCAAGTTGAGGAGAAGGCTTCAATATCTGCCTGAACCACGGTTATTCCAGTAACGACCACCTCTGGTGACTGTTGGCGGTCACCACCCTCATCTGTACATCACAGACGAGTGTGCTTGGTGTCTTATCGACCGATGCAGACGTCACACCTACAGCTGTGACTACACACCTACAACTGTGACTACACACCTACAGCTGTGACTACACACCTACACCTGTAACTACACACCTACAGCTGTGACTACACACCTACAACTGTAACTACACACCTACAGCTGTGACTACACACCTACAACTGTAACTACACACCTACAGCTGCGACTACACAACTACAGCTGTGACTACACACCTACAGCTGTGACTACACACCTACAACTGTGACTACACACCTACAACTGTGACTACACACCTACACCTGTAACTATACACCTACAACTGTAACTACACACCTACACCTGTAACTACACACCTACAACTGTAACTACACACCTACAGCTGTGACTACACACCTACAGCTGTGACTACACACCTACAGCTGTGACTACACACCTACAACTGTGACTACACACCTACAGCTGTGACTACACACCTACAACTGTGACTACACACCTACAGCTGTAACTACACACCTACAGCTGTGACTACACATTTAAAGCTGTGACTACACACCTACACCTGTAACTACACACCTACAACTGTGACTACACACCTACAACTGTGACTACACACCTACAGCTGTGACTACACACCTACAGCTGTGACTACACACCTACAACTGTGACTACACACCTACAGGTGTGACTACACACCTACAACTGTGACTACACACCTACAGCTGTAACTACACACCTACAGCTGTGACTACACACCTAAAGCTGTGACTACACACCTACACCTGTAACTACACACCTACAGCTGTGACTACACACCTACAACTGTGACTACACACCTACAACTGTGACTACACACCTACAGCTGTAACTACACACCTACAACTGTGACTACACACCTACAACTGTGACTACACACCTGCTGCTCCCCTCAAGCTCTCTGTTTTAATAGTTGGAGGGTTCAGCTCTCTCATGTTGTATCTTTGTAGCTGCTCACATGGTTTGTAGCAGACTTTCATCACAACATTTCAACAGTGAGCAACGGCTGTAGTCTTCAGCTGCCCGCTGTAATCAAACGTCCTTAGTCTATCTGACGCCGTAGCGCCGAGATGCTCCCAGCTCGAGCCGTGAAAGTATGAAACGTGCACGAAGGGTAGTGAGTCAGGGTGTTGGGAGGTGTAAATGTCTTCAGTAAATACTACAGCGCAGTCGCCACATTTGCTGTGAGTCAGTGCTGCGACATGCAACAGGCGCCGCTGACACGCTGCCATCTGTGTCGCCTTGTGTGCCGCAGGATCCCAGGAAGGCTGAACGACAGACGCACGCCACTCGGAGAGCTCAACTGGATCTTCACCGCCATCACCGACACAATCGCATGGAATGTGCTGCCCCGAGGTGAGCGTTCACAATGTATTCACAGTATTCTGACGTTGTAGCCGAATAAACTCACAACACAGCTTCACCCTCTTAGAACTGAAACTGCTGCTCACAGCCACCAGCTGAAGGTTGTGAGTGTCAGCTGATCTCAGATCAGCCAATCAGCGAGAGGAAGACATGAACAATCGGTCACACGGAGCTTTAATCTGTTTGACACAAACACCCAACCCGAGACAGTCAGACCACAGACAGCTGCAGCCAACAGTCACACCAGAGACAGTCACACCAGAGACAGTCACACCAGAGACAGCTGCAGCCAACAGTCACACCAGAGACAGTCACACCAGAGACAGTCACACCAGAGACAGCCGCAGCCAACAGTCACACCAGAGACAGTCACACCAGAGACAGCTGCAGCCAACAGTCACACCAGACAGTCAGATCAGAGACAGTCACACCAGAGACAGCTGCAGCCAACAGTCAGACCAGAGACAGTCACACCAGACAGAGCTGCAGCAAACAGACCAGAGACAGTCAGACCAGAGACAGTCAGTCCAGAGACAGTCACAGAAGAGACACGGTCAGACACCCACACTGTATTCCACCTGTAATAGCAAAACAGAAAAGCCAACACCAAGAATCCCTGCTCACCTCAGCATGTGCGCACACACACACACACACACACACACACACACACACACACACACACACACACACACACACACACACACACCCTTAATAGTGACCTGACGCCTGTCTGTCCTGTGTTCAGACGTGAGCTGTGCTGGTTCCTGCAGCACCGACTTTGCTCTCATTGTTTAATTTCTGCGTCCTGGTGCTCACAGCCTCATCCCCCTGTTGTATTTTCACCCATCTGCGACTGTCTTCTTTCTGACTGACACAGTTTCTGCCTGTCTTTAGATCTGTTTCAGAAGTTGTTCCGTCAGGACCTGCTGGTGGCCAGCTTGTTCCGTAACTTCCTATTAGCAGAGAGGATCATGAGGTCCTACAACTGCACCCCTGTCAGCAGTCCACGCCTGCCCCCCACATACATGCACGCAATGTGGTAAGACACGCCCAGATGTTTGAGGTCGAACAGATGTGCCTATAGGGTAGGTTACAGGTGGGTCAGCCAGCGGCGGTGTGGATGGAGATCAGGAGATCAGGACAGCTCCAGAAAATAAAATAAATAATAAACGAGCTGTGGTGTAGAAGTGGTCACTTATTAAATTGAAATTGTCACCAACACAAACTTCATTCAAATCTCACGGCCACATTCATTTTCACAGAATCACTGTTTTGCTCTCATATCGTCTTAATATGAGTTGTAAACATGTGTTCCCTTGAATAGTGATCACATATAATAATATACTCCCAACACTAGATTTATGTTTGTCTTCACAAAGATGAAACAACTCAGTGGTTTTCTTATAAAGATGTACTTATTTCACATGTTTATCTCATCTTGTACATTCTTGTTGATGCTGATGGGGTCGCCAGTTTTCAACCAAAGTTACAGTCGTCAACAGTCGGTGGCGCTGTACAGTCAGCCCAGCGTCCCCCGCAGCACCGCATTACAGCGACCCAACATGACAGAAAAATGCGACATCGGTGAAAATCACTGGTGATACTGGCTCTGGTGGGTCCAGAGTAGGACTGACTCTAGATCAGGAGACCCCAGAGAGAACATGATCACTCAAACCTCCTCAGGTGTTGTGTCCAACACAAAGAAACACGACTGAGGAGTCAGTGTTGAAGGAACATCAGTGTTTCTGCTTCTCTCCTCTAATACATGCGTACAACCCATTTATGCTAAATATACATTCTGGTTTTATGTTTTTAGTTATTTCTGCTTATTAATTTCTGGCAGAGTTGCTGTTTATGTTGCTCAGGCCTTTGTGGGAGCATCTTCAACAACACACACACATGCACACACATTCACACACACACACTCACAAACACACACACTCTCACACACTCTCTGTCTCACACACACACACACACACACACAAATTAAGCTGTAAGAGGGAGTTAGAGCATCTTTTGCTGCTGCTTCCACCTCCGCACATACAAAGCTTCTAACTTCTTTTGAAAGTCGTCTCTGGAGGATATTAAGACAACTCCAGTTGAGGTGGATTTGGCAGATTCAGGGTAAAGGTTCAAACCATACAGCAGTTCAAAAGAGCTTTTTTTCCCAGTATTTAACAGATCATATCTAAGTGAAAGTCAGTCCTCTTTTGGTGAATCAGACACGACTGCGGTCCTTTCACCCCCCCCCCAGAGGTCCTGCAGAAGCTAAATCCCATCATGTATCTCCTGTTAGATACAAAAACATTTCTCCTGCAATCTGTTGCCTCTTTGTCTTCTAGAGATGCCTCCATCCATCTCGCCCACTCACTATCTGCCTCCCTTTTTTATGCACTTGCTCTTGTGCCTCAAGGAGCAGCGTGCTGTGAAGCATCCTGGCGTCACTGATTGTGAAGAACACCTGAAGCAAGCACTAGTCTCTGCTGCTCCTGGCACTCACATTACATTAGACCTGCATTGCTCTGTTTACTATCTGAAAAATTCAGAGTTCTTTCTTTCACCACCAAACAGTCACAATGAAGAAGGATGGAAGGACCACAACAGTAAAGGTGTGGATGGGGGGTGGAGAGAGAGGCCAAGGGAGGAGGTCATGTGACAGGTGGCACTTATCTGATGGACCAAAAGCTCTACCAACAGATTTTCATGAGACTGTCAGGAAAGGAGGAGATGATTTGAGCTTTGATATTCTGAAGATCAAAGCCAATGGGGTTGGTCATAAGTGACGTAACCTGGCTCTACTACTACTGTAGTGAACGGGGGTATGTCAGGAGATGGTGGAGGTGAGCTGGTGGTGGAGGTGTGCCCTCTCCCAGAGCTGCTTCTGGTTATTCAAGTGGGGCAGAACTGGGAGCAAAGAAAACTCAAGGCTGATTACCCTCATGTGGGCAGTTTGGGGGGTGAGAGTGTGTGGGTGCACCGCAGCATCAGGGAAGAAAGCTTAGTCAGCTGACAACTGGTACACACACACACACACACACACAGGAGTTAGATGCTGGGTTACTCACTCTGACTGGCGAGCATCGTGTGAGCGAACAGAGTCTTGTGAGGAGCTGCAGCAGCTCTGTGGGCCCGTTGCCTCACCGTGTGGTTACATAATCAGGCGGATATCTGCTGTGCGTCCTGCGGTGAAACACCTGTATTAGTCACAACCGTTGGTCTCTGCATCGGCGTCGGCTCATCCTGTGTTCACCACAAACACCCACCTGAGCCACGAGCTTTGCTCACATTTGCACTTCTACTAAAATTAGTACATAAAGTTTGGAGAGAGGTCCAGATCGAGGGCTGAAGGGTGTAGAACCCACGGTGGTCACACGAGCAGGTTGGAGGGTGAGTTGGGTGAAGAGGAGGAGAGAGTGGTGGGGTTTGGTGGACAGATGTGGTGTCAGTCACACAGCAGCCAAACAGCATTGTATCTATGGAAACTATGGTGGGGTAGATGGTGAAAAGGAGGGGCCTAAGGACAGAACCTTGAGGTCCACCAGAAGAGGTGGGGGTAGCTAAACGTGTTTTTTAGAGAGATGGTTTAAACCGTTTGAGGGTGTGTCAAATGAGCCAACGTACATTATCCTGTAGATGAGGATGGTGTGTGATTGTGTCAATATTACACAGTAACATTAGTAATGTACGGATGTTGAATAATGTATAACAAAAACAGCAGAAGTCAACGAGATGGATTGTGCTTTCTCCTCGTTAAAGCGGGGGAGTATTTCTGGGCCCCTTTTCTGTAAAGAAGCAGCCTGTACGGTGGTGTTTCCTGGGAGTTACGCAACACTATAAATATATCATTATTATTACTGTATAATTATTAATCATACAGCTGAGCATGGGAAAATGCTAAGTGTAAGGCTCACACCAGCAGACTCTGCCCTGCCCCGCCACACTTTCCCCATGAAATCAGATTATTTGTCATCTGGAGGAGCAGGATTTGTCTTTGTAAAAGACACCACCACTGTTGATCCACCTACCAGGTAACCGTGGTTACGTATGCAGCACGCCAATGGTGGTCATTACAGCTGAACCACAGGAATTGAGTAATCAGAGGGTTTGTGAGACTGCTACACAACGAGCAACCGTCTCAGTGAAGCTGTGGCTCGTGCACGTGTGGCCCATGAGGGTGGCGCTGGTGTCTGGGTCGTTCGGGGGGGGGCCAGGGTTGCTGAGGGGGGCTGGTGATGCTGGTTTGAGGTGCTGATCTAATGTGGTCTCTGCAGGCAAGCCTGGGACCTGGCCGTGGACATCTGCCTGTCTCAGCTGCCCACCATCATCGAGGAGGGCACCGCCTTCAGAGTAAGTCTTCCCTGCTTCATGTCATGTGATTCACACCTTTAACATGGACCAGACCTCCACCTGGAGCCCAGTATGACCCCTTCCAGCATGGTGGGTGGTCTCAGACGCCCTCAGACCTTCACCTGTGAGTATCTTGGTCAGTCACCAGCACTGTGAGAGCAGCCCCCAAAGACCAGCGTCTCCAGACACGACAGGTCCACCTGGTCTGCAGGTTCCTGGGGCCAATGGGAGGTCTGACGGGGCCACGCCTCTGTGGTCGTTTGGCTTCTCAGAGCGGAGGGCCTCTTTTTCTTGCGCAGTCATTAGAAAGTAAAGCTGGAATGGTGGCGTCTTTGTTGGTGTTAGCACTTTTATCTTGGCCTTTTTGTCTCCTCCACCTGCTGCTCAGAGGTGGACATCTTCTTCATCGCTCCCCTGGGGGCACTTTTCCATCCTCAGTCCTGTTTTGCTGCAGTAGGTCGACATCCTCTTTGCTGGATGCGTAATTGGGCCTCTGAGGACCAGGAGAGGAGCCTCTGCCTCTGTTTCACTCCTCGTTTAGTCCTCCTCAGCACCTTCCACCTTTTACTCGGTTCTTGGCAACATTCAGAGTTTTGTACCAGCGTGTTTCTAACCTTTTAAAGAATATTGACTACGAGGAATTCATTCATAAATCTTTACATAATCAGTCGTTCAGTGTTACCAGTCTGAGTTAGTGCATTTTGGATTTGCCTGATGCTACATACAGTGTGTTCTACCAAGAGAGGTTATTGTCCACATGATTATTTTAGAAGGAGATCTTCTGGTGTGTTGGTCCTTGAAAGATGAAGCCGTATTCAGGTTTGCTCCTGGATCATTACCTGCTGCTGCTGGCAGCACAAAACCAGAGCCGACACTTGAAGAGGACACGCTTCCTCTTCCAGGTCAGGATTTCAGGCTCCAGGCGGACCAGACCACCACACCTCCTCATGGGGCACAAACCTCAAGGCTGCACTTGTTACACACACATCAATGGAGTCATGGAGCTGGAACAATGACGCTTGTGTGTCCACGCATCAGCAGCTTCCTCAGTGATGTCATCGTTCTGCCGCAGTGTTAACACCCGGCGTGATTGAAAGCCATGCAGGCGGTAGTCAATCAGGCGAGGGAGAGAGAGAGCTGGTTTTACTACTTTTGCTCTGTGCTGCAGTTCTCTGGTGAAATGATCAGCTCAGTTTGTGTGAAAGAGATAACCATGATGAATTGTGTGTTTTGTGTACACAGCACAGCCCTTTCTTTGCTGAGCAGCTGACAGCCTTTCAAGTGTGGCTGACGATGGGGGTGGAGAACAGAAACCCTCCTGAGCAGCTGCCAATCGTTCTACAGGTACACACACACACACACACACCCCTCTGAAGGTGGGTCAGCTCATGTATCCTGCAGACATTTGTCACAGCGCTCCCGTGAGCCTCTGTTGGGGCTGAAGAGTCTTTCAGAGGGGTCTGTGGTGGTCAGGGTGGATTGAGCTGCTGCTCATGCACGCTGCTCCTCACAGCGCAGCAGCAGCGCTTTGATCACACTTTTCTAATTATCCACTCTGAAAACACAACAGCCCCGCAGACCCGGGCAGGCGTGACTGGAGCAGTCAGACTGGAGCACGTCGGAGGAAGCTTGATGAGGGAAATGTTTGTCTCTGTCTCGCTGCTGAAATGTGACAACTCAAGAGCTTCAGTCAGTCAGACGAGGAACTGGTGGGTGAGGCCTCACCTGGTGGGTGAGGCCTCACCTGGTCCAGCTACAGTCAGAACAACATTAATGCTGCTGCGCCACACGTGCATCCCTCCAGGCCGCCGTTTTAGCCGCGCTGCCAGGGAGCGTGGCAGGACCTGGTGGTCATGTGACGTTCCCGTGTGTCGGGCTCAGTTTTCCTCGTTACGACGCGTCCCTGCGGCAGGATTCATACAGTCGGATGCTAATTGGTCTGAAATCTTGCAGAAATCCTTGTAAAAGTGCATCAGCCTTTCAGCCTTTGAGTTACAGCACCTGACCCCCCCCCACACACACACACACACACACACACACACACTTGTGTTGTATATCACAGTGTAGTAGTGCTGGATGCTAATTTCCTGCTGACTCGGCGGGCTGTGAGCTGCAGCCCATCCACGCAGCGTTTCTGTCGGGGCCCGTTAAGAGCGGAGTGATTGGGGCGTGCTGGTGGTGAAGGCATCGATATGGGGGGGGGGGGGGGGTGACAGGACAGACCACGGTGTTCTGGGGGTGTGACATGCTCCAACTCTGGAAGTCTGACTTAAAGCATGGACACAAACAGGTGTGACTCTCATCAGGCTTTTGTGAAGCGCATGGCTGATGGATGTTCTTAGAGGTGAGGCTTCAGTCAGGATTGATCAACAACGGGAAGGGCCAGCTTTGCTCTTTCAAGGTGACGTTTGAGTAGCAGCTCGTTCTTGATGATCACAACTGGTACCGCACCGCGCTGCAGGAGGGTAAGCCCAGGGTGTTGCTGTGAGGGAACAACAGCGTTAGTTATTAAACAAGTTTCATGAAACACCCAAAGACGTCTGACATCATTGTTCAGAGTTACAGCAGCAATCGTGACAAAGGGAGCCTTGGCTCACCATCTGATCTGTCTTATTCCTGCAAGTTCCCGCCTACACGTTGCTCTGTTGGCCAGAACACGCACACACACACACACACACACACACACACGTCTCTATTCCCACACCCTTAAAAAGGGAGTCGTCCCTGGGCCGGTCTTCCCCCAGCCTCCTTCTGTTAACATGCTCACCAGTTCAGTCACGGAGAAGGCTAATAATATATATAGTGTGTGTGTGTGTGTGTGTGTGTGAGAGTGTGTGTGTGTGTGTGTGTGTGTGTGTGTGTGTGTGTGTGGGCCTGGAGCCTCCATATGCTTGTCCCCACGCTCACCGTGGGACGGTTACCTGTGGTTTGAGCCATGACTCCATAGAAACACGCAAATGGACATTTTTAGCTCAAGCCTGCATTAACGACACACACACACATACTCACAGACAAGCACACACACACTCTCACTCACACACTCTCACAGACTCACACACACCTTGTGCCAGTGTTGGCAGTAGCGCTGTGAGGGCCACCTGTTCCCCCACCGGTCCCTCTCCTGCCCTCCTTCCTCCTCTTCCTCTTCCTCTTCCTGTACCTGGTGACTTCCTCTTCCTGTACCTGGTGACTTCCTCTTCCTGTACCTGGTGACTTCCTCTTGGCTTCGAGCCCACATGTTTGACCTTTGACCTCTGCCTCTGTCAGGTCCTCCTCAGTCAGGTCCACCGACTGCGGGCCCTGGACCTGCTGGGGCGCTTCCTGGACCTGGGCCCCTGGGCCGTCAGCCTGGTAGGTCCCCGGGCTGCAGATGTGGCCCCGGCGTGGGCAGGCCGGGGCTCTGACCTCTGACCTCTGCCCTCTGCCCTCTGCCCAGGCCCTGTCCGTGGGGATCTTCCCCTACGTCCTGAAGCTGCTGCAGAGCTCCGCCAGAGAACTGCGCCCCCTGCTGGTGTTCATCTGGGCCAAGATCCTCGCCGTCGACAGCGTGAGAAACACCCCCTTCACCTCAGTCCGTCTGTCCGTCCGTCCTCACGCGTCCATTGGTCCTCACGTGTCCGTCGGTCCCTCACGCGTCCATCGGTCTTCACGCGTCCGTCGGTCCCTCACGCGTCCATCGGTCTTCATGCGTCCGTCGGTCCCTCACGTGTCCATCGGTCTTCATGCGTCCCCTCCGCGTCGGTCCCTCACGTGTCCATCGGTCTTCATGCGTCCGTCGGTCCCTCACGCGTCCGTCGGTCCCTCATGCATCCGTCGGTCCCTCACGTGTCCGTCGGTCCCTCACGCGTCCATCGGTCCCTCACGCGTCCGTCGGTCCCTCACGCGTCCGTCGGTCCCTCACGTGTCCATCGGTCCTCACGCGTCCATCGGTCCTCACGCGTCCATCGGTCTTCATGCGTCCGTCGGTCCCTCACGTGTCCATCGGTCTTCATGCGTCCGTCGGTCCCTCACGTGTCCATCCATGCGTCCGCGGTCCCTCACGCGTCCATCGGTCTTCATGCGTCCGTCGGTCCCTCACATGTCCGTCGGTCCCTCACGTGTCCATCGGTCTTCATGCGTCCGTCGGTCCCTCACGCGTCCGTCGGTCCCTCACGTGTCCATCGGTCTTCATGCGTCCGTCGGTCCCTCACGTGTCCATCGGTCTTCATGCGTCCGTCGGTCCCTCACGCGTCCGTCGGTCCCTCACGCGTCCGTCGGTCCCTCACGCGTCCGTCGGTCCCTCACGTGTCCATCGGTCCCTCACGTGTCCATCGGTCTTCATGCGTCCGTCGGTCCCTCACGTGTCCATCGGTCTTCATGCGTCCGTCGGTCCCTCACGTGTCCGTCGGTCCCTCACGCGTCCGTCGGTCCCTCACGTGTCCATCGGTCTTCATGCGTCCGTCGGTCCCTCACGCGTCCGTCGGTCCCTCACGCGTCCATCGGTCCCTCACGCGTCCGTCGGTCCCTCACGCGTCCGTCGGTCCCTCACGTGTCCATCGGTCCTCACGCGTCCGTCGGTCCCTCACGTGTCCATCGGTCTTCATGCGTCCGTCGGTCCCTCACGCGTCCGTCGGTCCCTCACGCGTCCGTCGGTCCCTCACGCGTCCGTCGGTCCCTCACGCGTCCGTCGGTCCTTCACGCGTCCGTCGGTCCCTCACGCGTCCGTCGGTCCTCACGTGGGCCTCGTTGAGGTCTCCTCCCAGAACACCTGGGTGTGCGGGCTGATTCAGACACGTCTTGGTCTCTGTGAGCGCTCCAGACCTCCGTCAGGTTCACCCCCCCTTCTTTGTGTCTCAGTCGTGCCAGGCGGACCTGGTGAAGGACAACGGGCACAAGTACTTCCTGTCCGTGCTGGCGGACAGCTACATGCCTGTGAGTGCTGCCGCGCCCGCGTGCTGCTGCTGGGCACGCCTTAACGTGAGTGTGTTTCAGGCGGAGCACCGCACCATGGCCGTGTTCATCCTGGCCGTGATCGTCAACAGCTACACCACGGGGCAGGTGTGTGTACCTGTGTGTATGTGTGTGTGTACGTGTGTGTGTACGTGTGTCTACGTGTGTGTGTGTACGTGTGTGTGTCTACGTGTGTGTGTGTACGTGTGTCTACGTGTGTGTGTACGTGTGTCTATGTGTGTGTGTACGCGTGTGTACCTGTGTGTACGCGTGTGTACCTGTGTGTGTGTGTACCTGTGTGTACCTGTGTGTATGTGTGTATGTACGCTTGTGTACCTGTGTGTACCTGTGTGTACGTGTGTGTACCTGTGTGTGCGTGCGTCAACTCCTGTCTGAAGCCGTCCTCGCTGCGTTTCCTGATGCGTGCCCCCCCACCGCCACGTGTCGGCCCCTCGCCTCTCTTCCTGACGCGTCCTCCTGGGGGCTCGGTGTCGGGAAGCTGCAGGGGTCAGTTTGTGGAGTACGCACCGATAGAAAGAAGAAAGCCCATCTCAGGCTCTTCCTCTCTCCAGTTGTTTTTCTTGTTTTTATTTGACTTTTTTCATCACCTCTGAGTACTCTCACAGTATTATATAAATATGACAAATCATAAAACCTATATATGTGCTCCTAAGCTCAGAAGTCCCAATTCGTCTTCCATAGTGCGTTTCTCTAATGCTCCCACCTCTAGCGGGCTTGTAAATAATAGATGCTGCCCAACATTACAGAGAGACTCTCTGCCTGCTCCACATCTCCATTATTTATCCCTCTTACTCTCAACAAAATCACTCATTACTTCAGTATCGTGGTCCTGGACATGTTAACAAAGTGCAGCATCTTAATCTCAGCTCTCAGGATCCGGCTGGGATGTTCAGAGTGACATATGAGCAATCTCTTCCGGAGGAGAAACGGTCTTAAAGACTGTTATGTTTGCTGAAAGGATCTGAGGCATCTGTGTACACAGCCTAAATAAATCATACATGCTCGTGTCAGCACAAAAACGCCTTTACATCAAGGGAAGGAAACAGAAATCATACTTTTCATGTGTGAGCTGGGATCACCATGTTTGTGGAGTCTAAGCAGGAGACGCCTGTTTTCGTTCACATCCAGTTGAATCGTTGAAACAGAAACATGAAAAGTTGCTTTCTGCTTTGTTGAGTCCGTAGATCCGTGATCCGCTCCTCACGTCTTTCATTTGTTGGATTCCTTTCAGCTTTTCTGTATTTTCATTTATAAGACAAAAGTGATGTTTCTGACCAAACAAATCAGAATCAAGGTGTTCTCCGACAACAGATCAATGATTAAAGACAAATAAACAGGCTGGACCTTCTGAAGAGCACTCATCATCTGCCTCCCGTTCCCACGGAAACGGTTTCTCTCTCCTGGCCCGTTTCATTTCAAAACAGCTGCTTTTGGTGCTTTTTCCAGCAGCTTCAGTCACAGTGTAAAATAGAACCTTCAGAGGAAGGTGCTGTGACGTCCTTGCTCCGGAGCTCCTGAAGACACTCAATAAAACACGTGGAATCGATGTCCAGAAAACATACAAATAAAAATGTAGATGAAAAGCTGGTGGAGTTAAACCCTGAAGGAGCTTTCCTTTGAGCATGTGCAGTGCACAGAGGGTGAGTTCAGATCAGAGACGACGGCGAGAGGAGGGTCGTGGAAGTGACGGCCGACTGTTAAGAAAGTGCAGATATCTCCATCCACGCTGTAGGTGCTGTTAACGTGAAATAAGTCAGTGATTGGTGTGTTTAAGAGTAAAAATGGAATGCAGCAGTTGTGGACATGACCTCCATTTAATGGAATTGAAAGTTGAAATAATCATGAGGCTGAGTTTGAGGGTTGCAGGTGAGCTTATTGAGATTTAATGTAACATCTCAGATCACCCTGAACAAGCAGATTTGAGACCACCTTCAGGTCCTTTGTAGTAAAGTCAAGCGTAGGGTGCACACTTCAGGGCCTCGTGGGTCCAGAGTACCTTCACAGTCCTCTTCTCTCTCTGGGCCTGGTCCTCAGGAGGCGTGTCTGCAGGGGAACCTCATCGCCAACTGCCTGGAGCAGCTGTCCGACCCCCACCCTCTGCTCCGCCAGTGGGTGGCCATTTGCCTCGGCCGCATCTGGCAGAACTTCGACCCGGCGCGGTGGTGCGGCGTTCGCGACAGCGCGCACGAGAAGCTCTACACGCTGCTGTCAGACCCAGTCCCTGAGGTGAGGCCTGGGGGGGTGCGGGGGGGGGGCGACTGGCCCTGAGCTGCAGTCAGACGTGCGGCTGACGCGTGCTCACACAATCAGCTCACAGAGGGACACGCATCCAGCTCCCTTCAGCCTGGGCCTGCAGGAGCCAGTCAAGCTCGTGTCTCAGTGTAACGGGCTTGTTCCCCCGTGAGATCAGGACCTCCAGGCTGAGATCAGGACCTCCAGGCTGAGATCAGGACCTCCAGGCTGAGATCAGGGCCTCCAGGCTGAGATCAGGGCCTCCAGGCTGAGATCAGGACCTCCAGGCTGAGATCAGGGCCTCAGGCTGAGATCAGGGCTGAGATCAGGGCCTCCAGGCTGAGATCAGGGCCTCCAGGCTGAGATCAGGACCTCCAGGCTGAGATCAGGACCTCCAGGCTGAGATCAGGACCTCCAGGCTGAGATCAGGGCCTCTAGGCTGAGATCAGGGCCTCCAGGCTGAGATCAGGACCTCCAGGCTGAGATCAGGGCCTCCAGGCTGAGATCAGGATCTCCAGGCTGAGATCAGGGCCTCTAGGCTGAGATCAGGGCCTCCAGGCTGAGATCAGGACCTCCAGGCTGAGATCAGGGCCTCCAGGCTGAGATCAGGACCTCCAGGCTGAGATCAGGGCCTCCAGGCTGAGATCAGGACCTCCAGGCTGAGATCAGGACCTCCAGGCTGACACCACTAACCGCTTCAAAAAGCCAGAAACTAGAGTTGAGGTTTTAGTACACAGGAGACGAGGGTTCACCACGTCTCCTGCAGCCGGCGGCTGTCTGGGTGGAGGCGGAGCCCGAAGCTGCCCTGATGCCGGATGCTCCATCAAGGTCGCTATGGGTGACAGGATGAGTCGGGGGGTCATGTGTGATCTCCCACTCACCACTTTAACTCCTTCAGGAACAGAAACCATGAAGGAGTGTTCAAGCCTCACACGCATACAACAGAAAGAACATTTGTGTTAAAAAGAAGAGCTGCTCTTCCAGGTCTAACAAACAAGGAGCTAAAGGAGCGAGGGACCCGACCCCAACCCCTTTAGGCCCCTTGTCCAGCACCTGCATTGATTCTGTATCGATGATGTTGCTGCAGGTGAGGTGTGCTGCCGTGTTTGCTCTGGGCACGTTTGTGGGAAACTCGGCGGAGAGGACGGACCACTCCACCACCATCGACCACAACGTGGCCATGATGCTGGCGCAGCTCATCAACGACGGCAGCCCGGTGGTCCGCAAGGTGACGCAGTCTGCACTTTACGCTCGCTCAGGTTGAACCTGTTTGTCCAGCTGAGTGAAAAGAGGTTACAAAAGAAACGTATCTGGATAGCTGATGGCGTTAGAGCCCCAGTGATGCCCCCCGTCCTTACTGGGAGGAAAGGGGGGCCACACCGACGGAGCGTGCGGCCGTCCGCCTGACGGCAGTCCGATTGTGACTGACGTGTTTGTGGTGGCAGGAGCTGGTCGTAGCCCTGAGCCACCTGGTTGTCCAGTACGAGAGCAACTTCTGCACAGTCGCCCTCCAGTTCATAGAAGAAGAGAAGAACTACACGGTGCCGTCTCCAGCCAACAGCACAGGTAGCTGTGACCCTTCACGTCTTCACGCTTCAGCTGAGTTGACCCAAAGAGGACCTTGTGTCAGGTTGTCCTCCATAGTCACACACAGCTTCTCCTCAAAGCAGACGTGAGCACACATCTGGATGTTTGTTGAATAGTGAACACACTCGTTTGTTTTTTACGGACCTGTTCTGTATCAACGTGGTCCTCTCGCTGTCGTCTGTCACATCCAACGTTCTCCCGGTATTCCGCCCAAACGGCCTGATCGCAGCCATGTCTGAACTTCTGTGTTCTTGCCTCCGTCCCCCGGTGGCCGTGAGCAGAGCCTGGAAACGTGACCCCGCTGAGGGACAGCCCAGCTATTCCACGCCTCCGCTCAGTCAACTCCTACACCAACATCCGCACCGCAACCACCACCCGCAACCTGAACAAGAGCCTGCAGAACCTCAACCTCAACGAGGAGGGTGAGTCTGTTCCTGTGGCTGGGGAGGGCGGCTCCTCGCTCACGTCCTGATTCGTCTGTGGACCCTTTGAGTAGACGTTTGTGTACCTGTTAGCCGGCGCACGTGTCCTAACTGTTGGACCGGGTCCTTCTGAGCGTTACGTTTGTGTTCTTTCGCGTTCACTCTGGTTCAAAGAGGAGTGAACCAGTGAGGTCCTGGTCAGTGTCCTCGTGTCCCCCACAGTCCTCAGGACTGTTGCCAACTGCATGTTGGTGTGGATAAAAGCCTCTGGAGGGTCCAGCCCCGCTGATGGATGCACCCTGAGTGGAGCTAAATCAGCGGACCTGCAGCACACAACCTGCTGCTGACACCACTCCGGCTCCACGTCCTCTGCTTATTTCCAGCGAGCAGACCAGTTTATCATCAGGAAGGACGGGCAGAGCACCTTTCTGCTCCCTCTCCTGGTTCCAGCCTGTGTGCTGTTTGGGCTGCTGAGAGTCGGGTGATAAAGAGCGCTCCAGGAGACGCCTGAGCCCGCCAGATGAAATGAAACCATCCACGGCTCCCGAGCATAAAGGCTGATTATCCGCATCAGGCCTTATTGGATGCTCATTCGCCCGAGTTTGTTCTTTCATTGCAGTAATAACACGCATCAATTATGCAGCACATCCACGGCTGCTGGAGTCTCTTTCTCCTCGTTCCACCGCTCACATTATGTTTTAAGACAGAGGTTCTCCTCCAACGGTCTCTGAAGGTGTGGTGTTCCCTGTACAGGTGTACCAGCAGCCTTTTCTCCAGGTAACCTCAGCACCAGCAGCAGCGCCAGCAGCACCCTCGGGAGCCCCGACAACGACGAGTACATCCTTTCGTTTGAGACCATCGACAAGATGCGACGGGTGTCGTCCTACTCGTCCCTCAACTCGCTCATAGGTAACTGGGCAGCAGCCGCCCTGCGCGGGAGCGCTGCGGCTCCACTCGTCTTTTTAAAACGGCTCTTTGATGCTTTACTGCATCCAAATATACCAGAGATTGATTCAGTTGATGGAGGAGATGAGTGGGGATGATGAAGCGTGAGCAGAGCAACATCCACATGGCAAAGTATACACTTAGTAATGTTGCCCCGCCCTCTTTTTATATTGCGCAACAATTTTGATATTTAATCGTTTGAAAGTGATTTTGAGAGCGCTTGAAGAGACAGTGGCATCGTGGGAGCTGTTTGGTCAGGAGGAATCCTGCGTATTCCGTCTCTTTGATTTGTAAGAGGCAGGATCCTGACGTTGAGCGCCGCTTCAGGGAGCTGAAGTTTCACCTCAAAGGTGGAAAAGAATCCTTTTGGCTTTTACAGGATGTGTATTTATCGGGGGTGGAGGGGGGTTTGGCTCTGTCAACATCCACTCTGCCGTCGTGATGCAGACATTCGTGCGTTCATGTGTGAACTGGGGGGAGTGTCAGCGGGTTGAGGGATTACGCTTCAGTGAGGAGCTGGAGGCCCCCCTGGGATTAGCAGCCCCCCCTGGCAGGGATTCCCCCTCTTTGTGGTCAGCTACAAAGAGGGGGAATCCTCCCCCGCTCCAGGATGTCGCTCCTGAAAGGGCAGCTCCTGCTGCTCTCCTCTCCTCCCTGATCGAAGTGATGGGCACGTCCCACCTGCTCACCGACCCCCGACCCCCCCCGGCCTATTCCGTTTCAGTATCACAATAAAATGTCGGTTGTGTTGCAGCCACGCTGTCACATTCCACCCTGTGTGTTTGGACACGATGGAAAATGAGTCGGACTGGAAAATGGAAAAGCAAATGGAACTCTGGAGAACAATGAATCTGATTTGCAGGGAAAGTAGGTCCGTAATGAAACGTGGTTTCTTTGGATCCTTCCTTAAATAAATCCAGGCTTATTTCAGGATAAATGCACTCTGCCTTTGGGAAAAGAGGAAAAGTTTTGGCTCACCTGATCTGTCCCGAAACTCTGGATAACGATGAATGATTCATGAAATGACCCATTTCCCTCCACTTACCTGGAGTCTTCCTCACCTGCTCAGAGTCTTCCTCACCTGCTCAGAGTCTTCCTCACCTGCTCAGACTCTTCCTCACCTGCTCAGACTCTTCCTCACCTGCTCAGACTCTTCCTCACCTGCTCAGAGTCTTCCTCACCTGCTCAGACTCTTCCTCAGCTGCTCAGAGTCTTCCTCACCTGCTCAGAGTCTTCCTCACCTGCTCAGAGTCTTCCTCACCTGCTCAGAGTCTTCCTCACCTGCTCAGAGTCTTCCTCACCTGCTCAGAGTCTTCCTCACCTGCTCAGAGTCTTCCTCAGGGCCTCCTCTTTGCAGGACATTCCCATAATACGTCAGCAGGGAGGCTTTCTACACACCTAAACTGATGGAGGGATGGATGAAGGGATGATGGATGGATGATGATGGACTATTGATGCATGGATAGAGGTTCTCCTATCTGGTTCCTCCTAATGGATGATGGATGGATGAGGGAGGTGTGGTTCTCCTCCTGTCTGGTTCCCTGATGGAGGTCCTCCTTCTGGCCCTGTGCTCAGCAGGTCTGACTCTCAGGTGTGAGCTTCTTCGTCGGTCTGTCTGTGGTTGGTAGTTGACTTCCCGAGGTCGTAGCTGCGGCTCCCTTTGACGCTGAAGGATGCATCTTTGCATTTTCATGAACGACTTCAGAAGAAAGGGAATACATCAGCTCCAGTAAAGCTCTGTGTTTGTGGGTGTGAATATGTACGCTCCTGCCCTCTCTCACCAACCTGCTCTCAAGAATTCCTTTAATAGTTTCCTTGTTCTTTTGCTGTCACCACATTTTTCTTTATTCAGCTTTGATCTGGTAAAGTGGGAGTTTCTGTTTCTGCCATCCTTCACTTTGATCTTCTGTCAGACCCCACAGCGCCCAAGCATGCCTGCACCTACAGAGGGCACGTGCACGTGCAGAGGCAGCGTGCACGTACAGAGGCTGCATGCACGTACAGAGGCAGCGTGCACGTGGCCTGTATGTGCACGTGCCCTCTGTAGGTGCAGGCATGCTTGGGCGCTGTGGGGTCTGACAGAAGATCAAAGTGAAGGATGGCAGGACCGAGGCGTCCCCTCTGTCTTTGTGGTGGACACTTTAAGAGCTGTCCCTGGACCATCCAGATGTGGCAGCTGGTTGTTTTTGAAAGGTGGTTCAATCTAAATCTTTCCTGTATCTCCTCGGCAGAGGCCTGTACGGGCTGGTTATTATGGGATGCTGCTCCTCTTCCTTCATACATGACATGGCGTGTCGGCGTGCGTTCTCCCTCAGTGTGAACATCTGGCCTGAGCGTCTTTACGCTGACGTGTTGGAGGAGGAGCCGTCCTCTGGAGGCGGGGCTGCGTCCAGTGAAGGCTTCTCCTCCTGGGGGAGTCTGGTCCTTCACAAGCGCTCGTGTCACATCAGGACACGTCAGCGCCGCCTCACAGTTACGGCGGCCGTTACGGTCCCTCAGGCCGGCGTCCACGAGACCGCCGCACTACTGTGCCACAACGCAGCAGTTAAGAGGACAGCTGTGCTTCTCCCTCCACATCTGGAGCTTTAGAGCAACGAGGCTGCGTCCTCTTCTGCTTCCTCTGCCTCGCCGTGACGCCTCAGTCCTGTTGCACTGTCACCATGGTTACTGAAATAACCCTCCCATAGCCGCGTCCTCCTCCAGCGTGCATAAAAGAGAGCAGACGTGTTATGAAGCCTTCACCAACATCATCACACATATTAAAGGAAACGTACAAGAGTCCGGTCTGTTAGTGTCCACGGGAAACCAAGAGCAGCCAAGAGGTTCATAAACGTAATAAACTCTTGTTCATAAGCGCTAGTTAACAGTGTTAAGCTGTTAATAAGCACTTGTTAAAGTGTTAATAAGCTCTTGTTAATAAAGTGTTCATGAGGTCTTAATAGAGCCTCTGCTTCAGAAGATCTCACTAACAGCTGTTCTCCGTTTGCAGGCGTGTCCTTCAACAGCGTCTACACTCAGATCTGGAGGGTGTTGCTCCACTTGGCAGCAGATCCGTTTCCAGAGGTGTCCGATCTGGCCATGAAGGTCCTCAACAGCATCGCGTACAAGGTACGTGGTGTTGGGGGCCACACTCCTGAAGGTCACCATACGGACCTCCTCCCTCCTGACCCTCCTGTCTCCTTAGTTACTTCTCATCCCACCCTATCAACACATCTGTAACATCAGCCTGTGTCTCCTCTTCCTCCACTTGTTTATAAGTTTGAACTAAAGGAGGTTTAAAGGTGATTGTAGCGGTTTTACAGGAGCGTTGAGGGTTTGATCGCTGGGGAGTCTCCAACAACCTTTACGCCCGTCATGTGGGGTCACGTGTGATGGAGGTCTACAGGTGGGGTCAGGTGTGTGAACACGCCTCCCTTTGTCAAAGCCCCGCCCCCTCTGGCAGGCCTCGCCTGTGTGAGCTGAGAAGCTGCTCTGATGATGTTACATATATTAATAATATTAGTTATTATGTTAGAGCTGCTCTGACTCCACCTGCTGATACGTGAACGTAACGTCAGGATCAGAACCTCCAACTCTCACTCTGAGGTTCTGAAGCCCCCCCATCCACTTGTGTCTTGTAGACACAGTTTAATGAGAGAACATCACGTTTACGAGCTCACATTAGCTGAACTGGGCTTCCTGCTCCGCTAATTAGAAGCTTAAATGTCATATGTTATTGATGTGTAATAGAAGCAACAAGGTCAGCAGCTAATTAAATTCTGTTTGCATCACAGATTACACAACCCATCACTTTAATGGCCTCCTCCCTGCGTGATGTGGGCCTGATTTGACAATTTCTCTTGGAGATTAATCCTTGTAGAAACCACCCTGCGCAGCCATCGATTGTTCGCTCGTAACGTGACGGAGGCGTGAGGGGCTTTGTCACGTGACCTCAGCGCTCATCAGACATCCCAGATGTTTTCCAAAAACATGGGAGGAAGCAGGAATGTTGACTTTCTGCTTGTCCGTCATCAGCTGTTATGTCAGCGCGTTGCTGCGTTCCTGTTGGGTTACGGTTAGTTAGGTTAGGTTAGGGTTAGTCAGGTGACTCAGTGTTAGGGTTAGTCAGGGTTAGTTCGGTTAGGGTTAGTTAGGGTTAGGGTTAGTCAGGTGACTCAGGGTTAGGGTTAGTCAGGGTTAGTTCGGTTAGGGTTAGTTAGGGTTAGTCAGGTGACTCAGGGTTAGGGTTAGTCAGGGTTAGTTCGGTTAGGGTTAGTTAGGTTAGGGTTAGGGTTAGTTAGGGTTAGTCAGGTGACTCAGGGTTAGGGTTAGTCAGGGTTGGATAGGTTAGGGTTAGTTAGGGTTAGTCAGGTGACTCAGGGTTAGGGTTAGTCAGGGTTGGATAGGTTAGGGTTAGTTAGGGTTAGTCAGGTGACTCAGGGTTAGGGTTAGTCAGGGTTAGTTCGGTTAGGGTTAGTTAGGGTTAGGGTTAGTCAGGTGACTCAGGGTTAGGGTTAGTCAGGGTTAGTTCGGTTAGGGTTAGTTAGGTTAGGTTAGGGTTGGTCAGGTGACTCAGGGTTAGGGTTAGTGAGGGTTAGTTAGGTTAGGGTTAGTTAGGTTAGGGTTAGGGTTAGTTAGGGTTAGGGTTAGTCAGGTGACTCAGGGTTAGGGTTAGTCAGGGTTGGATAGGTTAGGGTTAGTTAGGGTTAGTCAGGTGACTCAGGGTTAGGGCTAGTCAGGGTTAGTTAGGTCCTGTCATCAGCACCAGACATTCAGCTTCCTCTCAGTTCCCTGATGGTCCCTCATGCTCCCCAATCACCCTTGATGTTACCCAATGGTCCCTGATTTCACCTGATCTTGCTTGATTGTCCCTAATGGGCACTGATGTTCCCTAATGGGCCCTGATGTTCCCTGATTTCTTCTAATGTTTCCTGATGTCAACTGATGTTCCCTAATGGGCCCTGATGTCCTCTGATGTTTCTGGATGGTCCCTGATGCTCCTAAATGGGCCCTGATGGTCCCTGATGTCACCTGGTTGTTCCCTGATGGCCCCTGATGTTCCCTGATGTCTTCTGATGTTCCCTGATCTCTTCTGGTGTCCTCTGATGTTCCCCGATGTCACCTGGTGTTCCCAGATGTTCCCTAATGGTCCCAGATGTTCCAGAACCCATGAACTAAAGCGGAATAACTCGTGAGCTTGCTCTTGCTCCTCACGCTCCTGCAGCGTTGTGTTCTTCCTGAAAGGAGAAGCTCCAGACAGATTCGTACTTCGCTCGCGCTTCCCGCTCGTCCCTTTATCAGCTCCCTTCACGTCGGCCTATCTTCGTCTGTGTCCGTGTCTTACTGGTCCTTAGTGGAGAACGTGCTGAGCTGGGACAGCGTTCCCATTATAACCTGCTGGGCTGCTTCTGTTGGTGATTAATTACCTGCTAATAACCAGGAACAAAACACCAGCTGATTTATGTACTTCAGGGTAGACGTCCAAAAAGGACTCTGAACCATATCACACTCACACACTCACACACTCACTCACTCACTTACTCACACATACAACTCTCTCTCACATACACACACACACCTCACACACACACTCTTACACACCACACACACACTCTCACACACACATACACTGTCACACACAAACAGCAACTATTTTGCAATTAGCATTGAAATGAAACCAAAGGCGGTCCCAGGTAGAGAAATGTGTTTGTCTGCCTAAACAAGATTTACGATGTTCTTCTCTCCAGTAAACAACAGCTCTGCTCTTCATCGGGAACGTTTCTCTTCTTTTGTCCTTATTAAGTTTCGTCCCTCGTGAGCAGCCGTTCCAGTGTAGAGCTTGTCGTGCACTTCCACTTCATTTGTTAAACTTCTCAGAGTTTATTACAGCTATTGAAATAGTTACTGATATTACAGTTAATACTATTACAGTCAATAGTACTACAGTTACTGATGTTACTTAATAATATTAGTAACTGATATTACATTTCATAACATCAAGGTTACTGATATTACAGTTACTCTTATTATAGTTACTAATCTTGGTTACTTTTATTTATATTACAGTTAATAATATCACAGTTACAGTTATTGATATGACAGTTGATAATATCACAGTTACTGTTATTGATGTTACAGTTGATAATATCAGTTACTGTAATTGATGTTACAGTTGATAATATCACAGTTACTGTTATAGTTGATAATATCAGAGTTACTGTTATTGATGTTATAGTTGATAATATCACAGTTACTGTTATAGTTGATAATATCACAGTTACTGTTATTGATGTTACAGTTGATAATATCACAGTTACTGTTATAGTTGATAATATCAGAGTTACTGTTATTGATGTTACAGTTGATAATATCACAGTTACTGTTATAGTTGATAATATCAGAGTTACTGTTATTGATGTTATAGTTGATAATATCAGAGTTACTGTTATTGATGTTATAGTTGATAATATCAGTTACTGTTATTGCTGTTACAGTTGATAATATCACAGTTACTGTTATAGTTGATAATATCACAGTTACTGTTATTGATGTTACAGTTGATAATATCACAGTTACTGTTATTGATGTTACAGTTGATAATATCACAGTTACTGTTATAGTTGATAATATCACAGTTACTGTTATTGATGTTACAGTTGATAATATCACAGTTACTGTTATTGATGTTACAGTTGATAATATCACAGTTACAGTTGATAATATCACAGTTACAGTTGATAATATCACAGTTACTGTTATAGTTGATAATATCACAGTTACTGTTATTGATGTTACAGTTGATAATATCACAGTTACTGTTATTGATGTTAAGTTGATAATATCACAGTTACAGTTGATAATATCACAGTTACAGTTGATAATATCACAGTTACTGTTATAGTTGATAATATCACAGTTACTGTTATTGATGTTACAGTTGATAATATCACAGTTACTGTTATTGATGTTACAGTTGATAATATCACAGTTACTGTTGATAATATCACAGTTACTGTTATTGTTGATAACAGCAGCTCCTCCCTCAACAGGCGACCATGAACGCTCGGCCACAGAGGATCCTGGACTCTGGATCTCTGACCCAGTCAGCCCCCGCTAGCCCCACCAGCAAGGGGACTCACATCCACCAGGCGGGGTTAGTCGGCACCTTGCAGCACTGACCTCTGACCTTTGCCCTCTGCTGACTGACTGACCTCTTCCCCCAAGGGGCCCCCTCCCATGCCCAGCACCAGCAGCTCCAGTCTGACCAACGAGGTGCCCAAACCCCCCGTGAGAGAGCAGCCGGCCAGCCGGCCCCCCTACACCCCCACCCTGGGGGGACAGGCGCCCCACTCCCACCAGTTCCCCCGCACTCGCAAGATGTTTGACAAAGGCCCCGAGCAGGTACGGGAACGCGGCGTGGCCGTGCGGAGCCTCCGCTGAGCCCGCCTGAGTCGTGTGTGTTCGCAGGCGGCCGAGGACGGAGACGAGCCAGGGGGGCACAGGAACTACATCAGTCCCGCCCTGCAGACGGGCCTGTGTGACTGGAGCGCCAAGTACTTCGCTCAGCCCGTCATGAAGGTGGGGCTCCCTCGTGATGTTCAGATTATTTTATGAGAGAGGAAGTCACACGGGAACATCAGAGTTGGGGCAGCTCTGGAATATTCCTTAAAATGTGTTTAAACACTCCTGATTCTGTTAAAATTAAATAAAGGGGAGACTACAGGAGGACAGACACAGGGCTTTAACACACAACAGCTGGAGGGACAAAAGAGAGTGGAGTGAGGAGAAGGTAAAGCAAGAGCACCTGAAGGAGGAGGGGGGCAGCTCCTGGAGTTGTATTAAAGATTTACCACACACACAAAACCAGGAATGGAGGAAGGATGGAAAAGGGAAAATGATGAAGGTTGAGGGGAGAAGCAGCCTGGTCAATGAAGGTGGAGGGAGACGCTGTGAGGAGGAGAGACCAGAGCACCCAGAGATGATCAAACCTCTGCTCCTTCAGATCCCAGAGGAGCACGACCTGGAGAGCCAGGTGAGGATGGAGAGGCAGTGGAGGTTCCTGAGGAACAGTCGGGTCAGGAGGCAGAGCCGAGGAATCACCCAGAGAGGTGGGTCAGCTCACACACACACAAATACACACACATAAATACACACACATGAATACACACATAAACACACACACTCACACATATACACACGAATACACACAAATACACGCACATGAACACACAAACACTCCTAAACAGACACACAAACACACACATAAACACACACACACCAACACTCACACTCACATAATCTTGTAGCTCCACAAAGTTGTGATCAGCTTTCAGAAAGGCTTTTGAGGCATAATCTTTTCCCAGTCTGTTCCCAGTCATCTCCCAGTCTGTTCCCAGTCATCTCCCAGTCTGTTCCCAGTCTCCGTGGACTCCCCTGTCTGCCTCTAGGGGGCAGCACTGAGCTGCAGTGGTCCCAGAAGGGACGTTCTTTAACTCTTTCATCTCTGGTGGAGATCTTCCTGTCTGGACTTTGTCAAAGCTTCCTGCCCCGGGACCGCTGGGATACCCCCCCCCCCCATTAGGAACGAGCTGCTGCTTCCTGAAGGGATTTCTCCAGTGAAGAGGACCAATTCCAGCTGTGCCCCGGTCAGAGTGCTGGAGCTTCCCCACCCTGGTCATGTTTCACGCTGCTCATAGTTGACAACAACTTTTCCCTAAAGCCGCCGGTAATGAGCAGATTTCTGACCAATCATCAGTCGGCGTGCGTCCGTGCACGAGGATCCGCGGGCAGAAACGACCTCCTTCATGAGTCACAGGACTCCCCTCACCCACATACGCGCAGCCTGGCAGCAGCGCAGTCGGAGCTTCCTCAAACAGAATAGTTAACCGCTCCGACGTCACCGATACCCGGCCCGCTCACACACACACGCTCACACACACACACACACACACACACACAGGCAGAGTCACGAGGCGATTGGCGTCAGCCCGGCTCACACTCGCGCCTCTGCTCACGTAATCTTTGAATTCTCCCCGTGCGTCTCCCTCTTTGAAGGAGAGGAGGTAGGGCTGCCCTCATTCAGTCTGTTCCCCCCAGAGGGGGAAGGGGGGGAGGGGCGGGGGAGGCGTGAGAGGAATCACTTTAGCTTTGTGTATCTGGCTCGCTGTTCTGGTTGATGTAAAATTTACACCTCTGTCCCTGCCTGTGATGTTCGTCTCTTTGTTGCAGATGTTTCCAACAACAAAACAACCCTTTTGGTTTTCGGGCCTCAACTCGGCTCGCTCCACGTGTCAGCGCTAAATTGCGTCTGCGATGGCGAACGGCAGGTTTCTCTCTCATTCTTCTGGGTCTCATCGCTGTCGCCTCAGGAGCGTGCTCAGGTAGCCAAGGACGGGCTGCTGAGCCGTGCTGTTGCCATGACAACACCGGGAGGTGGTGAAGTTATCAGTTGTCTCAGCGTGGAAGTTTGATTCTCCTCGCTGAGATGAGCCCGGCCTGGACTGGACGGGGCTTGGCCCCCCCCGGAGCCACAGCCTGAGCTTTGTTGTTGGCCTTCATCTTCACTTCTCTTTGAAGTCCTGTGTTCCCCCACGGCCTGTTCACAGTCCCACGCTCACATGAACCTTCAGATCAGGTCTGCTTTAACGTGTCCAGTGGAGCCTCTGGTCCTTCATGTGGAAGAGGGTCCAGCTGTAGTCCAGCTTGACTGGACCTTCATCCCCGAACGTCCCCCGCTGGTGTGGAGGACGCCGTTTGGACACCTTATGTCCACACTAGAGGAACCATCCAGCTGCTGCGGAGATTGGGGATTGATTGGGATTGAGATTGACCTAAACCTGAACCCTCTCCTCAGGTGTGTCCCGCCTGGACGACCAGATCTTCATTAACCGAAACCCCGGAGTGCCGTCTGTGGTCAAGTTCCACCCGTTCAACAGCTGCATCGCTGTGGCTGACAAGGACAGCATTTGGTGAGGACGGACGTCATGTCCCACCCTGATACGTCTGACTCACCCCTGTCCCACCCTGACTCACCCCTGTCCCACCCTGACACGCCTGACTCACCCCTGTCCCACCCTGACACGCCTGACTCACCCCTGTCCCACCCTGAGTCCCCCTGACTCACCCTTGTCCCACCCTGACTCACACCTGTCCCACCCTGAGTCCCCCTGACTCCCCCCTGTCCTTGTCCTCCTAGTTTCTGGGACTGGGAGAAAGGCGAGAGGCTGGACTACTTCTACAACGGGAATCCGCGATACACTCGTATCACAGCCATGGAGTACCTGAACGGACACGACTGTTCGTTACTCCTGACCGCAACAGGTGAGGAACGCACACGTGAACGTGCTCACGGGGGTGAGGGGGGTTGGGGGGTGAGGGGGGTGGGGGGGGGGGGGGGGCAGCATGTAAGTGAGTAAAGGTGATGGTCGACTGTGCAGAGCAGAAACACAGCCAGGCTCATTTGTAGCAGGAACAAGCCTTAAACACATGACTGCTACACACACTCACACACACACACTCTCACACACACACACACACACACACACACACACACACACACGTGTTTATTATCCTTCATTAACAGAATGGAGTGTTTCTCCTCTGTGGGTTGAGCTTCATTAGGCTGCAGAGTGACACATTTATTTAGTTTCCACCTCCTGAGGTTGAAGTCATGTTCAAACTCATCAGCATGATCAATGATCACGTGTCCGTGGAGACAGCCGCTCTCAGGAGCATCCGCAGTCAGCAGAGCTCCACGTCGATGACGCTGGACAGATGTGTCCCACAGATGTTTCTCAGCCTCTTCCTCATCGGTAGTGAAGCACCTCAGCGGCTTCATGTGGTCACATGACCTCCTTGTGTCCCTCCAGATGACGGAGCGTTGCGCATCTGGAAGAACTTTGCGGACCAGAAGAACCCGGAGATGGTGACGGCCTGGCAGGGCCTGTCCGACATGCTCCCCACCACCAGAGGTCAGCCCCCTGCCAGCGTCCACAGTAAAGACCGCGTTCTCTTCCTCTCTCTGTTGTGATCAGCCCCCCCAGACCAGAGCCCTTAGTGCTCTTCACAACCCCCCCAGACCAGAGCCCTTAGTGCTCTTCACCCAGACCAGAGCCCCCACACCCCCAGACCAGAGCCCTTAGTGCTCTTCACAACACCCCCACAGACCAGAGCCTTGTGCCTTCACAACCCCCCCAGACCAGAGCCCTTAGTGCTCTTCACAACCCCCCCAGACCAGAGCCCTTAGTGCTCTTCACAACCCCCCCAGAACGTTCCAGCAGCGTTTATCCAGAGTGTGTGAGCAGATGGTGAAGTGATGCATCTTTTAATGATGACATCATCGTTTGTGATGGCAGATGTTAAAATGTGACTTTGACACAGTCTTTAATGAGGAGAACATAAACAGCCTCAAGAACATAAAGAACTTACATTTACGTTAGTTTAACATCTTAAAAGCACAAGAACATGAATCCTTCATGAGGTCTTTTGGAGATGACACATTATGAGTCCAGGTGAACCTGAGGACACCTGGACAGACCTTATGACCTCATGACAGACCTTATGACCTCATGACTGCTGACATGAAGCGTTTAAACTAGACTCCCTTGTGTGGACTCTGAAGCCTCTAAAGCTGCTCTTACTGAGGAGAGCAGACCAGGCTGGTCCTGGAGATGCTCCCATCAGGTTCTGGATCAGAGATCAGCTTCACCATCACCTGAGCAGGTGCTGGAGAGATAAAGAACCTGTACCTGTCACAGGTGAGGCGGGCGCTCCAGCCCTGGCTGACAGGAGGTCCTTTAGGAGGAACCTTCAGACCTTGCTGACACAGAAGCAGGTCCTGATTCCACCTGTTGCTGGGACACAAAGATGGCCATGAGTGTGTCAGCAGCTGGATAGACCACAGATGTTCAGAGGTGGTTTGGTTCCTCCTGAGGAGCCACACATGGTCCATCCCACCACACGTGTCCCTCTCCTGCAATCCCTTCTTTACCTGGACAGACCTCCTGCCCCCCCACTCATCCCACCCCTGACCTCCACTCTGTCTTGTGCGTCTGATTGTTCTTCCTTTTCTTACCTTGTTGGTTGTGAGAGGCTGAACCAGGTGTCTCTGACTCTGAGGACCCCACTGTTCACCCCCTCTGCTCTTTGCTTTCTCTGTGTGATTTTATGGGTCTGCATGTCCCCCCCCCATCTGCTTGCAGGTCTGGCCAGAAGGGTCTCCATCTATCTTGACAGGAGTAAGCAAGGAGGTGAGTGGCAGCACTTCTCAATAGAGCATAAATGTTGCTCTGCCCACCCAGCAGCATGTGACCAGTGCCCCCAGCACCCCCCCTCACCCTCCCAGCACCCCCCAGTACACCCCCCCAGTAACCCCCACCCCCATCACTTCATCTGTCCTCTCCCCTCCATCCCCTCACCCTCTCTCTCCACACAAACAT
Organism: Lagocephalus sceleratus; assembly: GCA_911728415.1. Lineage (NCBI taxonomy): Eukaryota > Metazoa > Chordata > Actinopteri > Tetraodontiformes > Tetraodontidae > Lagocephalus > Lagocephalus sceleratus. Next base: position 416,980 of record CAJVRN010000232.1, on the reverse strand, counting down.
TCGAGTTGGGGCTTTTTAGCTGAACTGATGCAGATCAAGTCTTCTTAAATCAAGGCTTCTTAAATCAAGGCTTCTTAAATCAAGGCTTCTTAAATCAAGGCTTCTTAAATCAAGGCTTCTTAAATCAAGTCTTCTTAAATCAAGGCTTCTTAAATCAAGTCTTCTTAAATCAAGGCTTCTTAAATCAAGTCTTCTTAAATCAAGTCTTCTTAAATTAAGTCTTCTTAAATCAAGGCTTCTAAAATCAAGGCTTCTTAAATCAAGTCTTCTTAAATCAAGGCTTCTTAAATCAAGTCTTCTTAAATCAAGGCTTCTTAAATCAAGGCTTCTTAAATCAAGGCTTCTTAAATCAAGTCTTAAATCAAGGCTTCTTAAATCAAGTCTTCTTAAATCAAGGCTTCTTAAATCAAGGCTTCTTAAATCAAGTCTTCTTAAATCAAGGCTTCTTAAATCAAGTCTTCTTAAATCAAGTCTTCTTAAATCAAGGCTTCTTAAATCAAGTCTTCTTAAATCAAGGCTTCTTAAATCAAGGCTTCTTAAATCAAGTCTTCTTAAATCAAGGCTTCTTAAATCAAGTCTTCTTAAATCAAGTCTTCTTAAATCAAGTCTTCTTAAATCAAGGCTTCTTAAATCAAGTCTTCTTAGAGTTTACTCACTCAAACGAGGCCTGTTGACTAGTTAGCTGTGGTAGTTGAGACCAGCCTTCCTCACACTGAACCACCTCCACCAGCCGTGATGCCATCAGACCTTCTGCTCTCCTCACACGACTGCTGGGACACCTGCACAAAGGTCCTGACAGCATCCTCCTATCTGTCCTCACACACACACACACACACTCACACACTCATACACACTCACATACACACACTCACACACACACATACATACACACACACATTCACACACTCACACACACGCACTCACACACTCACACACACTCACATACACACACTCACACACACACACACACACATACACACACATTCACACACTCACACGCACTCACACACTCACACACACTCACATACACACTCACTCACACACTCATACACACACTCACATACACACACTCACACACTCATACACACACTCACACAGACATACACACACATTCACACACTCACACGCACTCACACACTCACATACACACACTCACTCACACACTCATACACACACTCACATACACTCATACTCACACACACACTCACACACACACACTTACACACACACTCACATACACACACTCACACACACACTCATACACACATACACTCACACGCACTCACACACTCACATACACACACTCATACACACACTCACACACACACACACTTACACACACACTCACACATACACTCACACACTCACATACACACACACTGGCTCTGGCCCATTCTCCCCCAGGAGCTGCTCTCAGGACAGTCAGTGGTGAGAACCCTGTTTTAATGACCCCCCCCAACCCCCCAGAGCATCCTGGCTGTGAGACTTAAAGCGCTGGGCTCCAGCAGCTGCACACATCTGCTCAGTCCCACCCTGATCCAGCAGGTTACTGCCCCCCCAATCTCTCCTGCTCACAGTTGCTCAAATTGAAGGGATGTTCCTGAGTTTACTGCAGTTTGATAAAGTAGGGCAGCCCCCCCTGACATGGGGGGGTTGGTGCCTCTCTGCTCTGGGACCTGGCTAAATCTGGAATCAGGCCTCGCTGCAGTCCCCCCTAGCCCCCCCAGTCCTGCTGCCCCCCCATTCCTGCAGTCCCCCCTGGTCCTGCTGCCCCCCAGTCCTCCTGGTCCACTCTGCACCCCCAAGTCATCCTGCCCAAGAGTCTTTTCTCAGTGTGTTGCTCCAGCTGTTCCAGCTGTCCTTCAGTGTTCCCTGAGTGTGCTCCAGATGTGCTGTGAGGGGGGACCAGATGAGGATGAGGGGACCAGATGAGGATGAGGGGACCAGATGAGGATGAGGGGACCAGATGAGGATGAGGGG
>CAJVRN010000232.1:395000-412500 GCA_911728415.1 Lagocephalus sceleratus | reverse complement strand
ACGTCCGGGTGGTCCGGATCTGGGACACGGACAGGGAGATGAAGGTCCAGGTAGGGGACAGCGTCACTCTGAAACACCAGTCCACACCAGTCCAGTCCTACACCAGTCCAGTCTTACACCAGTCCAGACCACTCCTACACCAGTCTAGACCAGTCCTACACCAGTCCTACACCAGTCTAGACCAGACCAGTCCTATACCAGTCCTACACCAGGCTAGACCAGTCCTACACCAGTCCAGACCAGTCTTACACCAGTCTAGACCAGTTCTACATCTGTCTAGACCAGTCTTGCCCAGTCCTAGACCAGTCCTATACCAGTCTAGGCCGGTCCTACACCTGTCTAGACCAGTCTCGACCAGTCCAGACCAGTCCTACACCAGTCAGACCAGTCCTACACCAGTCTTGCCCAGTCAACCAGTCTATAAGTCTAGTCTACATTAGCTCCAGTCAAAGTATAACCAGTCAGACCAGTCCTACACCAGTCATCCTAGACCTGTCTAGACCAGACCAGTCCTACACCAGTCTAGACCAGACCAGTCCTACACCAGTCTAGACCAGTCCAGACCAGTCTTACACCAGTCCAGACCAGTCCTATACCAGTCTAGACCGGTCCTACACCAGTCTAGACCAGTCCTATACCAGTCCAGACCGGTCCTACACCAGTCTAGACCAGTCCTACACCAGTCTAGACCAGTCCTACACCTGTCTAGACCAGTCTTGACCAGTCTTACACCAGTCCTAGACCAGTCCTATACCAGTCTAGGCCGGTCCTACACCTGTCTAGACCAGTCTCGACCAGTCCAGACCAGTCCTACACCAGTCCAGACCAGTCCTACACCAGTCTTGCCCAGTCCTAGACCAGTCCTATACCAGTCTAGGCCGGTCCTACACCTGTCTAGACCGGTCTCGACCAGTCCAGACCAGTCATACACCAGTCCAGACCAGTCCTACACCAGTCTAGATCAGTCCTAGACCTGTCTAGACCAGTCTTGACCAGTCCTACACCAGTCTAGACCAGACCAGTCCTACACCAGTCTAGACCAGTCCAGACCAGTCTTACACCAGTCCAGACCAGTCCTATACCAGTCTAGACCGGTCCTACACCAGTCTAGACCAGTCCTATACCAGTCCAGACCGGTCCTACACCAGTCTAGACCAGTCCTACACCAGTCTAGACCAGTCCTACACCTGTCTAGACCAGTCTTGACCAGTCCTACACCAGTCTAGACCAGTCCAGACCAGTCTTACACCAGTCCAGACCAGTCCTATACCAGTCTAGACCGGTCCTACACCAGTCTAGACCAGTCCTATACCAGTCCAGACCGGTCTTACACCAGTCTAGACCAGTCCTATACCAGTCTAGACCGGTCTTACACCAGTCCAGATACTTGATATCTCAGCTGTTTGACCAGTCTGAAAAGAAACATTTTTGTTTTCAGTTTTCACTCCTGGATGATCACCAGTTTAACTCCTGTGTGTGTGTGTGTGTGTGTGTGTGTGTGTGTGTGTGTGTGTGTGTGTGTGTGTGTGTGTGTGTGTGTGTGTGTGTGTGTGTGTGTGTGTGTGTGTGTGTGTGTGTGTGTGTGTGTGTGTGTGTCAGGACATCCCAACTGGAGCTGACAGCTGTGTGAGCAGCCTCTCCTGTGACTCCCAGCGTTCCCTCATTGTTGCTGGTCTGGGTGACGGATCTGTACGCGTGTTCGACAGAAGGATGGGTCCAAATGAATGGTACACACACACACACACACACATACACACACACCTCCCTGGTATTATTCTTTAATCTCTGGTTCTCATAAAGCTGTCTCGTTCCAGCCTCCTTAAACTATATTTACGTTTGTGTCCCAAACGGACAAACGAAGCCGTTAATCCTCAAAGTGACCAGTAAATCTTAATGGTGTGTTTTAATTAAGATGCAGCTTCACTGGTTGGGTACTGGTTTTATTGGTGATTGTCCTGCTCAGTGACGCTTCAAAGGCCCAAAAAGACGATTGATGTTGTCGTTGGTCTTTGTTTCCATCATGAGGGGAACGGTGACCACGAGGCCTCAGTCCTGCTTCAACAGCGCCACCCTGTGGCCGCGCTCGGTACTGCGTCCAGCACACAGACATGAGCTCACCTGATGACGCGTGAGCAGCTGAGGGTCACCCACGTCATTGAGGCTCCTCTCGGCTCCTCTCGGCTCCTCTGAGGCTCCTCTAGGCTCCTCTGAGGCTCCTCTCGGCTCCTCTGAGGCTCCTCTGAGGCTCCTCTGAGGCTCCTCTGAGGCTCCTCTGAGGCTCCTCTAGGCTCCTCTGAGGCTCCTCTGAGGCTCCTCTGAGGCTCCTCTGAGGCTCCTCTGAGGCTCCTCTAGGCTCCTCTGAGGCTCCTCTAGTGGATTAGAACCACTAAACCAGTAACTGAAGGGGAGCAGCCTTCTTCATCCATCAGCTGAATTCCCTGAATTCAAACAAAGAAGGTGCATTTCTAAATCAAAACATGTGTTTGAGGTGAGTTTTGAAGGTGGAGCCGTGTGCTCAGAGGTTGCGATGGTCACGTTGTTTCAGTCTTTCTCCTCACGCTGGTCCACTGAAGCGTTGGTGCAGATGTTGGCAGCTGTGCTGTGACTGAGCTGCTGGTGTCTCCACAGTCGGGTGATGACCTACCGGGAGCACGGGGCCTGGGTGATCAAGGCCCACCTGCAGAAGGAGACGGACGGCCACATCGTGAGCGTCAGGTGAGCCCCGCCCCCTCCCCGGCGTGCCGCGTCGCCGCCCGTGCTCACCCTCCGCCCCCACAGCGTCAACGGAGACGTGCGCTTCTTTGAGCCGCGGACGCCGGACTCGGTGAACGTGCTGCAGACGGTGAAGGGCCTGACGGCGCTGGACATCCACCCCCAGGCCAACCTGTTCGCCTGGTCAGTCCCGTCCGCACACACGCGCCGTGCCCCGCCCCCTCCAACCTCTGCGCTCTCTCCGCCCCGTCCAGCGGATCCATGAACCAGTTCATCGCCGTCTACAACGCCAACGGGGACGTGATCAGCAACATCAAGTACTACGATGGCTTCATGGGCCAGAGGATCGGCGCCATCAGCTGCTTGGCCTTTCACCCCTTCTGGGTAACGCCCTCCTCACGCCGCCGCCTCCCACGGCTGATCAGTGTCGACTGTTGATGTTGGGTGGTGGCTGTGGCCCCGCCCACCCCGCGCTCACCCTCTTGTCCTCTGCAGCCCCACCTGGCCGTCGGCAGCAACGACTACTACATGTCCATCTACTCAGCGGAGAAGCGGCTCAGATAACACACCAGCACTCGCCCCAACATCTGGGCCTCCGGCGGTGGCGTGAGAGGACCTTTTATGGTTGTACATATGCAATTACCCTGAATGTTCTATAGATGGCTGCTGACAAACCAGCTGTGCTCCCACAGCGCGTAGGGCGCCGGGGCTGTTGGTCCGCGTGAGGCTGATGATTGTAGCTGGCTGTGTCACCAGTGTGGATGTTTAGATACCGGACATACGGGACAGAGCTTCTATTTTAAACACCTGCTACTCTACGCCTCACCTCTGGGGCTCCTGGCCTCCTGAGCTGTGGGGGGGTGGGGTGTGTGGGGGGTGAGGGGGGTTGGGGGGTGAGGGGTGAGGGGGGTGAGGGGTGAGAGCTGTCACTTGAGCGGCGTGTGGAGCCTTTAGAGGTCTGTTACTTTAGGATGGTGCTCGTTCCTGCCTGATACCTCAGCCAGGCCAGTGTGTGTGTGTGTGTGTGTGTGTGTGTGTGTGTGTGTGTGTGTGTGTGTGTGTGTGTGTGTGTTACACTGGGTTATAGCACAGATTAGCCCCCTGGGCCGTCACTTGGTGTCCCCCCCGCCCCGTGTGCCAAACCTGATGGTTGTTGTGTCGCTGCCCCGTCGTGACTCTGAGGTTTCCTTTAAGCTCATTATGAATCTGGGGTGATGAAGAACCTGTCTGAAGCAATAATCAGCAGCGCCGTCGGACCTGCGAGGCGTGGAGCGGCGACCCCGGCGGTGTCCCCTGGGGGGCTGCTGCCCCCGCCAGGCCAAAGCCCCTGTTCCTGCTGTTGTTGTTTTATTTTGGTTTTAAATCTTTCTTTTTAGTTGGTGGAACATGTCGGGCTGGGACTCATTACAACACATGAATTAAAGGCTTGTAAATAATTTGAATAGTTTTACATGTTAATTTTTACGCTTTAATCAATATTTGCACAAAACAATGTTGTTTATAATTTAAACGGGTTTTGGTGGACGAGCGGCGGTGTCCTGAAGCTCTGGTCCTGAGAAGGACACACACCCCCGTCGGACCTCCAGCGGAGCTGCAGGTGAAGTCCTCTGATGGCTTCAGACTCCACGTGGGCTCCTCTGGGCCACAGAACTCTCCTGGTTCTGGTTCTGGTCTGCCTGATCCAGGTCGTCCAGGGCGCTTGTCCCTCCCTGACCGCGGAGGCCAGACGGGGGCTTCCTGTCTGGTCCTCGATGTCGCTCAGGTGAGGCAGGAGTGACCTTTGACCCTGGGCCCGCCTCACGTGCTGCTGTGTTGTTTCAGAACACGTGTCTTGACCCCCCAGCCCTGACGGCCTCTCCCCGGGGGCTCTCTTTGTTGTGCTTGAACTTGGCTCTTTTGTTTTTGCTGCTTCTGTTTGGGACGTTCTTTTGGGGGGGGCAGGCTCTGCCTTACTGTCTCTACTGACCGGATCTGCCCCCCCTCATCTGCCCCCCCCATTCTGCCCCCTGACCTGCCCCCCGACCTCCCCCCTGACCTGACCTGCCCCCCCTCATCTGCCCCCTGACCTGACCTGCCCCCCCTGACCTGACCTGTCCCCCCTCATCTGCCCCCCCTGACCTGACCTGCCCCCTGACCTGCCCCCTCATCTGCCCCTGACCTGACCTGTCCCCCTCATCTGCCCCCCCTGACCTGACCTGCCCCCCTGACCTGACCTGTCCCCCCTCATCTGCCCCCCTGACCTGACCTGCCCCCTGACCTGTCCCCCCTCATCTGCCCCCCTGACCTGCCCCCCTGACCTGACTTGCCCCCCTCATCTGCCCCCCTGACCTGACCTGCCCCCCCTCATCTGCCCCCCCTGACCTGACCTGCCCCCCCACCAGTCGGCCTCGTGGGGGGGCCAGAGCACAGGAGTCTGCTGAGCTCTTCAGGAGCTCTCAGTCAAACTTTCATGTCTTCAGCGTGTTTGAAGGTTTTCTATGAACGGAGGAGGAGAACCAACCAGATGTCTGTGACCGTAGGCTGCTTTGCTCTTCGTGGTTTAGAAGACGGACGTGAAATAAACCAAATACACCACCTGAGTTTGTGTGTGGCGTCTCCTTTGTCAGCCGTTGTCTGATTCAATCACACAAAACATCTATTTATTAAAAATGTGTTAAAATCACATGACTGTGAGTAATCGGATAAATATTGTGTAAAGTGTGTGTGTGTGTGTGTGTGTGCGCGTGTGTGAGAGAGAGACATGATGGGTTCCACCTCCTTCACTCAACACAGTTGAGCGTTTGTAGATTGATGTGAGAGGAAACAGATTTACTGGATTAACTCCTCAATTATCTCTCCTCCAGGAAACGAGCGAGCTTCACTTTCCCATCTCCTCCTCTTGTCCCCTCTCCTGGCCCAACCAGGGTGGAGGTCACAGGTAACAGACTGGACTCTCAGCACACGCAGCCTTATTTTGACTAACACACACTCACACACACACACACACACACTCAGGAGAACATTCCACACAGAAAGCCGGGCGTCATGAACATCCTGAGGAAACAACACTCACTTCCTGCCCGGTGCTGCTGAGGTTGATAACCAGTGAGTGGCTGAATGGAGCACCGCCTCGCCTCCACGCCTGTCCTCCAGACCATGTCCATCCCTCAGCAGAGACGGCCGTGTGGAGACCTCCAGCCCCCGCGGCCCTCACGTAGGATGGACCTTGTGCTTCTCCTGGTGCTTCTGTGTGGCTGTAAGCCTGCTGAGCTCATCTTTCCTCTGTAGGAGCCTCTGAGGACGTTCTTCATTCATTGGTTTCTAATCTGCTGCTTTCTTCTTTTGCCCCAAGACGTCCATCCCAGCAGCCTGGTGACCTCCCAGCCGGGTAAATATTCAGACTCACGTACTCTGACACGTGGAGAAGAGCTTTTACGGGATGTGTGTGTGATCGTCCGAGGGCCGTCAGAGAGGAAGGTGTGAGTGGTCCACACCTCCACCACCTCCAGATAACCCTAGTTTAGAGGTGTTTCAAAGATAACCCTAGTTTAGAGGTGTTTAAAAGATAACCCTAGTTTAGAGGTGTTTAAAAGATAACCCTAGTTTAGGGGTGTTTAAAAGATAACCCTAGTTAAGGGGTGTTTAAAAGATAACCCTAGTTTAGAGGTGTTTAAAAGATAACCCTAGTTAAGGGGTGTTTAAAAGATAACCCTAGTTAAGGGGTGTTTAAAAGATAACCCTAGTTTAGAGGTGTTTAAAAGATAACCCTAGTTTAGAGGTGTTTAAAAGATAACCCTAGTTTAGAGGTGTTTCAAAGATAACCCTAGTTAAGGGGTGTTTCAAAGATAACCCTAGTTAAGGGGTGTTTCAAAGATAACCCTAGTTAAGGGGTGTTTAAAAGATAACCCTAGTTTAGGGGTGTTTAAAAGATAACCCTAGTTTAGAGGTGTTTAAAAGATAACCCTAGTTAAGGGGTGTTTAAAAGATAACCCTAGTTTAGGGGTGTTTAAAAGATAACCCTAGTTTAGAGGTGTTTCAAAGATAACCCTAGTTAAGGGGTGTTTCAAAGATAACCCTAGTTAAGGGGTGTTTCAAAGATAACCCTAGTTTAGAGGTGTTTCAAAGATAACCCTAGTTAAGGGGTGTTTCAAAGATAACCCTAGTTAAGGGGTGTTTCAAAGATAACCCTAGTTTAGAGGTGTTTAAAAGATAACCCTAGTTTAGAGGTGTTTCAAAGATAACCCTAGTTAAGGGGTGTTTCAAAGATAACCCTAGTTAAGGGGTGTTTCAAAGATAACCCTAGTTAAGGGGTGTTTCAAAGATAACCCTAGTTAAGGGGTGTTTAAAAGATAACCCTAGTTTAGAGGTGTTTCAAAGATAACCCTAGTTAAGGGGTGTTTCAAAGATAACCCTAGTTAAGGGGTGTTTCAAAGATAACCCTAGTTAAGGGGTGTTTAAAAGATAACCCTAGTTTAGAGGTGTTTCAAAGATAACCCTAGTTAAGGGGTGTTTCAAAGATAACCCTAGTTTAGGGGTGTTTCAAAGATAACCCTAGTTTAGGGGTGTTTCAAAGATAACCCTAGTTTAGGGGTGTTTCAAAGATAACCCTAGTTTAGAGGTGTTTCAAAGATAACCCTAGTTTAGGGGTGTTTAAAAGATAACCCTAGTTAAGGGGTGTTTCAAAGATAACCCTAGTTTAGAGGTGTTTAAAAGATAACCCTAGTTTAGAGGTGTTTAGTTAAGGGGTGTTCAAGCTCGTCACGTCTCTATTGTTTAGTGTTTCAGACTCTTCACGGTGCTGAAGAAGGTCTGTCTCAGAAATGTAGTTTTTATTTTATTCTTCTCTGGGCGTCGCTTCTCAGTTTCAGCGACCGTGACGCTGGAACGGACTCATCCAACCTGCTGCATGATGAAGGTTCTGCTGGGCCCAGTCTGCCTCATCTGGGTCTCACTGGTTTAACTGGTTGATGTGGTGGAGAAGCATCCTGGAGGACCCAAAAAGATAATTTTAGACTGTTGCTTTAAGCAGATCAGAGATAAAGAAATAAAATATTAGAAGTCTAAGATTTTGGACTAAAATTTATAAACAAAAATGAAGATTTGCTTCAAATTGTGTTTTTAAAAAGATATGAACCAGCTGGGACGTCCGCTCTCTGAAACGTCTCCTGATGTTCACCTGATGAAGAAAAAACATCCAACTCACAGTTTTGATCTTCTAGCTTGTGTTTGTGACGATCATCAGCCAGAACGTTTGTTCACGTCCTCAAACACCTACAGCTTCCTGACAGGTGGAATTCTACAGCAGCTTCATGGACACGTCATTTATTCCTGTGACTAATCGGCCAAACACGATGCTTCTCCACCTCCAGCTTCTGACCTGAACCTCCACCCTCAGCTGAATGAACCACTCTGGTGGGCTGGTCTACAGCCACAGCGTCTCCACTGAGGTCCATCCTGAGAAGCTCTCGTCCTGTTCACAGTCTTCAGATGCTCTTGTCAGATTTTTCCGGGTGTGTTGGGGACGATCTGTCCTGCTCAGAGAAACATCTGAGGCACATCAAGTTCCACGTCAAACAGCTGAAGGACTGTTGGCGGTGTCGGAGCCACCTGTTGAGGTGTTTCAGATGTTGGTACGTTGGCGTTCCAGCCAGGAGCCATAAAGCTCTGGAATTCCTTCGCGATGTCCCAAAGGAGCCGGAGGAAGTAGCCGAGGAAAGGATGGGCGGGAATTTGGTGGGACCAGAGTCAGATAAGCTGATGGTCCTCGGCTCTAATGGGAACCATTTTCATTCCACAACCTCACACACCGAGCGATAAACCCTGGAAACCAGTCTCCTCATAACCAGTCTCCTGAGAACCAGTCTCCTCATAACCAGTCTCCTGATAACTAGTCTCCTCATAACCAGTCTCCTGAGAACCAGTCTCCTCATAACCAGTCTCCTCATAACTAGTCTTATGATAACCAGTGTCCTGATAACCAGTCTCCTGATAACTAGTCTTATGATAACCAGTCTCCTCATAACCAGTCTCCTGATAACTAGTCTCCTGATAACTAGTCTTATGATAACCAGTGTCCTGATAACCAGTCTCCTGATAACTAGTCTCCTGATAACCAGTGTCCTGATGACCAGTCTCCTGATAACTAGTGTCCTGATAACCAGTCTCCTGATAACTAGTGTCCTGATAACCAGTCTCCTGATAACTAGTGTCCTGATAACTAGTCTCCTGATAACTAGTCTCCTGATAACTAGTCTCCTGATAACTAGTCTCCTGATAACTAGTGTCCTGATAACCAGTCTCCTGATAACTAGTCTCCTGATAACTAGTCTCCTGATAACTAGTGTCCTGATAACTAGTCTCCTGATAACCAGTCTCCTGATAACTAGTCTCCTGATAACCAGTCTCCTGATAACCAGTCTCCTGAGAACTAGTCTCCTGATAACTAGTGTCCTGATAACTAGTGTCCTGATAACCAGTCTCCTGATAACCAGTCTCCTGATAACCAGTCTTATGATAACCAGTCTCCTGATAACCAGTCTCCTGAGAACTCATCTTTATATCTGGATGGTGTTTTGATGTCATGTGATGTTCTTTTATTTTCCTAACTAACCGTGTCAGAGGTCACCCGTCCTCGTCCAGCCTTCTTCTCCAGGTCACCACCGTTAATCTCCCGGTTTGTTCCCTCCTCAGCGTTCAAGATCACAGAGATCGACCTGTCCATCGAGCCCGGCGGCGCCGTGAGTCGGGACACCAACGTGACGCTGAGATGCCGGGCCCAGGTGAGCACCTGGGGCCAGGAGGCCGTCACCCGGGAGTACGCCATCTACAAGGACGGCAGCACCATCTACAACAAGACCTCCAGCTCCTCCCAGGACCTCCTGTACCCGCTGCCTCACGCCAGGTTCTCCAACAGCGGCCGGTACCAGTGCGCCGTCAGGGTGGCGGACCAGCTCAAGACCAGCAAGGTCCAGAAGCTCACGGTGACGGGTCGGTGAAGTCCTGCTCGTCTGTCAGCCTGCTTCTGTGGCAGGAGGTCAGAGGTCACGCTGATGAGGACATCTGCTGGACTCACCCTCTCACCCTCTGTCCAGGGCTGTCCAAGCCGGTGCTCCAGCTGGACAAGATGGTGGTCACCGAAGGGGAGGAGATCACAGCCACCTGTTCCGCACCGAGCGAGACCGGCTCCATCATCTTCTACTTCCTCGACAGATCCGGTGACATTGAGGAGAAGCGTGTGAACTCCGACCAGGCCGAGGTCAAGTTTCCCCTGAACAGCGTCGGCCTGAACGTGATCCAGTGCAGATACACCGTCCTGCTGGCGGTCGGCTCCCAGGAGTCGGACGTCAGCAACAGCGCGGACGTCTCAGTCAGAGGTAGCAGCACCTGCAGGGCTGCGTCCCGTCCCGCGGTCCGCTCAGCGTGTCTCTGTGCTCCTCAGAGCTGCCCGTGCAGATGCTTCTCGAGGTTTCTCCTGAAGACAAGGTCTTTGAAGGAGATCCTCTGACGATTACCTGCTCCGTCCTCAACCTGTATCAGACGTCTGCAAAACATCAGCTGCTCCTGACCCAGGGGACGCGGATCCTCAGCTTTGGAAGCACCAGGCTCAACCACAGCCTGAGGGCCCAGGACCCCGCCCAGTTTGAGTGCAGGTTTGAGATGGGGAAGGTGGTCAAGGTGCTGAAGAAGAGCATCCCTGTCATCGGTGAGACGTCCGCTCCTCCTCCTGATCCGTCCCAGCTCTTCTCAGACGTCTCCTGAAGCCTCTGCTTGTCCCCAGAGCTCTTCTCGGTCCCCGTCCTCACCATGTCCCCCAGGGAAGTCTTCCAAAAAGACTACATGAATCTGACCTGCAGGAGTCTCCACGTCGCCACCGAAAGGCTGAGCGAGGCGGAGCTGGAGTACTCGCTGGCTCCTGACGGACACCTGCTGCGGTCCAGGACCAACGGCGTCTTCTACGGGAAAGCGCTGGCCTACAACTTCAACTACAGCTGCTGGGCTCGAGCCAAAGGCATCGAGAAGCGCAGCCAGACCCTGACGGTTCGGCCCAAGGGTGAGGACGCGTCCTGCGCTCCCCTTCAAAATCTCAAACACATTAATTTTCCTCCTGCTGACACGTTGTGTCGTTGATCTCTGATCGGATGTGAGTTTGGGACAGATCAGAAAAACACTCTTCTTCTTCTTCCACCTTCCTAGTTGCCGTATCAGTTCCAAAGATCTTGGTGGAGGGTTATGCCATCCTGGGGCGGCCGGTGAAGATCGTGTGTCAGTCGGACTCCGGCAGCCTTCCCATAAACTACACCCTGCTGAAGAGCTACGAAACGGTGGCCACCACCAGCGTCAGGCTGCCCTCGGAGAAAGCCATCTTCACCGTGAGCATCAGCAGCGCCGCAGAGATCGGCAGGTTCATGTGCGAGGCCAGGAACAGGCCCAAAGACCCTAACCCTCCACTCAGCAGAAGACTGAATGCCACAGTCGTGGGTAAATAAGGACCTGTCTTGAGATCTTTACCAGTGGTTGGGTTGGGTTAGGGTTGGGTTGGTGTCAGGTTTGGGTTAGGGTTATTATTGGGTTATTGTTGGGTTGGGTTATCCTGAACACCTGAAGCTCTTTTACATCCTGACGTTCTCACACTCCTCTCTGCTGTGTGGGTGGAAGAACTACCTGAGGTGTTACCACCTTCAGGAAGAGACGTAGCTAACAGGGCTGAGGGTCAAATCCAGATCTTTAGAAGGTTATTACTTATATCCCGGTATTTAAAGAGCTGAGTTCAGCAGTTTCGTCTCTCTGGAATATGACTGATTGAACTATTAACTTTTGGAAATGTGACATTGTTTTGATAAAAGTCTTTCCTCCCTCCAGAGCCGTTATCGGATGCCACTCTGACCATTATCCCCAATTTACCAGACATTTCTGAGGGAGACCATCTTTACCTGATCTGTGGAGTGAAGGGCTCACCTCCCATCACCTTTAAGTGGTACCGTTCAGGCCAGGAAAAGCCCCTGTTCGCGACCACAGTCAATAAGAATTCCACAGACTTCCAGATCCCGCTGTTGTCCAAAGAGCACAGCGACAAATACCACTGCGAAGCTATCAACAAAGCCAACTTCATCCACAGTGAAGCATACGTCATCGAGGGTGAGACTTCTGTGACAGAACCCCCCAATTTTAGGGATTAGGGTTAGGGATTAAGATTGGGGTTAGGACGTTGGGATTAGGGGAGTTAGGGGTTAGGATTCGGGTTAGGAGGTAGTGAGTAGAATTGGGGTCAGGGGTTAGGGATTGGGGTTGTGACGTAAGGATTAGGATTGGGGTTAGGAGGTTGGGATTAGGGGAGTTAGGGGTTAGGATTAGGAGGTAGTGATTATTGATTAGGGGGTAGTAATTACGGTTGGGGTTAGGAGGTATGGATTGGGATTAGGGTTAGGACGTAAGGAATAAGATTGGGGTTAGGATTGGTGTTAGGGGTTAGGGTCCTCCTAGATGAATGTGCATGTTTGTGTAGATGAGGGTTCTCACCACCACACATCCTCTTCCTTCACTTTAAAATACTGATAATTTGATCTAATCTGAAAACTGGCATAGAGAACCATTTTTCAGGTGCAGTGAGGATGATGAGATCTCTCTGGCTCCTTGTGTGTCTCCTCTCTCCAGTGCGTTTGGCGCTGTGGAAGAAGGGCCTGATCGGAGGAGTGTGTCTGCTGGCGGCATCAGTGCTGGTGCTGGTTTGTGTTCTGTGCTTCAGATCCAAGAGAGGTAGAGAGACCTACAGTCCTACAGAGAGTCAGGCCTCTTTTGTCTCTAAGCTCCATGAGAAAAGTGCTGCTCCTTCCTCCAGCTCCTCTTCTCACGTCTCCTCTCTTATTGTAGGTAGAAGAGAAGCAGCTGCTGAATTGTCAGTGTGAGTTTTCTGTTTTGTCTGAAGGTGGAAAGAGTTTCCCTCATTGACTCTTAATCACATGTTTGCATGCTGCTGGATTCTAACTTTAGGGAGGTTTAATTAATAGTTTTCTTTTTATGCACCTAATGAGAGGAGCAGAATTTAAAGGCCTAAGTCTGACCTACCCTTTCCACCTCTGAAACAAACTAAACAAGAGGAAGTTCCTCCTTTTTTATCCAACCAAATCAACTAAAAGAGACAGTTAGTACTACATACTTTGTAGTGGTTTTGAAAGCAGCTAATTTTGGTACTTTTTAAAAGGCAAATTTCTTTAATCAGGATGGATTTTCATTAGATTGTTTCAGCATTGCATTGATTTGTCCTGCTTTTATTTCCTGACCTTATTTCCACCATTTTCTCAGAAAGCCTTCAAGCCCTAAATCAGATGACTCAATAAGAGTGAATCTAAGCCCCGACACAGAGGTTTATAACACAGCAACAGGTAGCCTGGTTTTACTTCTCTTCTGTGTTCCACCTCATCACTCATCATCCTCACGTCTGCTAGTTGTGTCATGTCTGCTGTTCATGTTAAGCAGTGATGCATTTCCATCCCATGTTGCATGTTTCCAGTGTGTATGCAGAGCTCATCTATGTGGGCTGGCAGCTAGCAGGAAACCAGGGATTATTGAGAATATACCCATGTAAAGAAGACAGTTGATGTTTGAGAAGCACAACTGATTCTGCTTGTACCTACAGATCTGACCTGAACACCCAGTACAGGGTGTGTACTGGTGATCCTGGGAGCATAGCTGGTTCCACCACGATGCTCTTATTCTTTCTAGATGCACTACAGCAGTGATGGCCAACCCCACAAACGGCCGCGTGGCTGCAGGTTGTTGTTCCAGCCAAGCAACAGCCCACCAGACTCAACTGAGGCTTTAGGCAGCAGATTGGTGAGGCCGTGCTTGATTGGTTAGAACAAGCACCTGCAGTCACACGACCCCTAGTTTGGCTCCCGGGGCTCCTGTGGTGGAAAACAGTCTGCCTGTCCACAAACTGTCTGACATCATGCTTTCATCTGTCTTCTGGCTTTTTCTCTTTATTGTGTGAGCTGAACTTTCATCCAGGTCAGCCACAGTGCATGAGACTGACACATGAGACTGACACATGAGACTGTTACATGAGACTGACACATGAGACTTACATGAGAGTGACACATGAGACTATTACATGAGACTGTTACATGACACTGACACATGAGACTGTTGCATGAGAGTGACGCATGAGACTGTTACTTGAGACTGACACATGAGACTGACACATGACACTTTTACATGAGACTGACATGTGACACTGTTGCATGAGACTGACACATGAGACTGACACATGAAACTGTTGCATGATAGTGACACATGAGGCTGATACATGAGAGTAACACGTGAGACTGTTACATGAGGCTGATAAATGAGACTGACACATGAGACTGACACATGAGACTTACATGAGAGTGACACATGACACTGATACATGAGACTGTTGCATGATAGTGACACATGAGACTGTTACATGAAACTGTTACATGAGAGTAACACATGAGACTGTTACATGAGAGTGACGTGAGACTGACACATGAGACTGTTACATGAGGCTGACACATGAGACTTACATGAGAGTGACACATGAGACTATTACATGAGACTGTTACATGACACTGACACATGAGACTGTTGCATGAGAGTGACGCATGAGACTGTTACTTGAGACTGACACATGAGACTGACACATGACACTTTTACATGAGACTGACATGTGACACTGTTGCATGAGACTGACACATGAGACTGACACATGAAACTGTTGCATGATAGTGACACATGAGGCTGATACATGAGAGTAACACGTGAGACTGTTACATGAGGCTGATAAATGAGACTGACACATGAGACTGACACATGAGACTTACATGAGAGTGACACATGACACTGATACATGAGACTGTTGCATGATAGTGACACATGAGACTGTTACATGAAACTGTTACATGAGAGTAACACATGAGACTGTTACATGAGAGTGACGTGAGACTGACACATGAGACTGTTACATGAGGCTGATAAATGAGACTGACATGAGACTTACATGAGATTGACATATGAGACTGACACGTGAGGCTGATAAATGAGGCTGTTACATGAGAGTGACATGAGACTGTTGCATGATAGTGACACATGAGGCTGATACATGAGACTGTTACATGAGAGTAACACATGAGAGTGACATATGAGAGTGACACATGAGGCTGATAAATGAGACTGTTACATGAGAGTGACACATGAGACTGTTGCATGATAGTGACACATGAGACTGTTACATGAGAGTAACACATGAGACTGTTACATGAGAGTGACGTGAGAGTGACAAATGAGACTGTTACATGAGGCTGATAAATGAGACTGTTACATGAGAGTGACATATGAGACTGACATGTGAGGCTGATAAATGAGACTGTTACATGAGACTGACACATGAGACTTACATGAGAGTGACACATGACACTGATACATGAGACTTGCATGATAGTGACACATGAGGCTGACACATGAGACTGTTACATGAGAGTAACACATGAGACTGTTACATGAGAGTGACGTGAGAGTGACACATGAGACTGTTACATGAGGCTGATAAATGAGACTGTTACATGAGAGTGACATATGAAACTGACATGTGAGGCTGATAAATGAGACTGTTACATGAGAGTGACATATGAGAGTGACACATGAGGCTGATAAATGAGACTTATATGAGACTGACATGAGACTGTTACATGAGAGTGACACATGAGACTGTTGCATGATAGTGACACATGAGGCTGATACATGAGAGTTACATGAAAGTAACACATGAGACTTACATGAGAGTGACATATGAGACTGACACATGAGACTGTTACATGAGGCTGATAAATGAGACTGTTACATGAGGCTGTTACATGAGAGTGACAGATGAGGCTGTTACATGAGACTGCTCCATGGTTTCTGTAGGTTGCTCAGCTTATCCATTATCATCTTGTTCCAGACGCAGCAGCACTCTATGATGGCACAGAGGGGAGAGTGACCAATGGGGTTCGAGGTAGTGCGGCGTCGCTTCCTGCTGACATCAGCAACAGGAGCAGCTACAGTATCCCAGCAACAGTGTAGAGAAGCTCCAGGCAGGAGTTGAAGTCAGTTCAGTCCAAAGTGGAGCACTGCAGGAGATTTAGGACTAGTTGTTTGGAATGCTTTCATGGATTTTGTCTTAGTGTGGGACGTGTTGTACAATGACCCTCTGCTCTCTCTCCCCTCCTCCTGCGATCTAGACTGCCTCTGATTTGACATGATGACCACTGTCAGCTTTGTTCTCCACGCGTATCTACATGTTCCCCTGTCATGTTTGTGAGGCCTCTTTGACACTGGCTTGTATATAGTTTTTCTCACCATTACAGGACATATATGTATATATTTTGGATTATCCCTAAACTGAAGAGATTTCTATAGAATAAAGGCCTTGGTTTTATTTAGACATTTGTCAGTACTGTTCATTTCTCAGTTGTTAATGTATTGATACCAGGAAAGTCAAGTCAGTTCAGAATGACCCGAACTACAAGTGACAGAAAAAGAGTGATCCGTGTGAGTTAACACAAGGATGCTCTTTGATGTGATCCGGTACATTTCAAGTTCTTCACATTAAATTAAGCTCTTTTTTAATTCTCTTCACTTTTAAAATCCTTGGACATGAGAAAAGACCCCCAAAATAGATAAAAATGAAACAGTAAACTAACTGGATGTTGGAGCACGTTGATGCATACTTCATTCATTGATGACGTGTCAGGTGACTTTAAGACAGAGACTTTCAAAGCTTGAGGCATATTAACCAGTTTATACTGGTTAGGGTGGAGGGTGTGTAGATGTGTAGAAGCTCCGTCGTTGTGGGTGTGCTGTCATCGCTATCATATTAAAATGGTTGATTAGATCTAAACAGAAATGTGCACACGCGTGTGGCAGCCAAGATGTGAATATGACCAAGAGGTTTGTGAGCTGCTCTGAGTCTTGATAACGAACAAGAAGCTGCTTCGTTCCTTCAAACAGAAACTTCCCAACAGGGACTTCCTGCTTCCTCCAAACAATAGAGTCTGCTGCAAACTTCCCATGTTGGCATGTGGGGGGGCGTGAACGGGAGATTGATCCCTTGATTTCAATGCTCGCAGCAGCTGCAGGAAATGAATCACAGCAGCGCTGCATGAGATCACGTTACAGAAGAGGACCGGGCCGAGGCCTCTGGCGTAACAGCTCGCTGACACGAGGAGAAGGCAGCTGAAGGCTGAAGCTGCTCCTCAGGGTCTCCTAGATGGACCCGAGCGCTTCTGAACGTCCTGCTCCTTTTCCAAGCTGGGGTCTCGTCTGCTGACACATATTTTTATTTTCTTGTTGGTTTTTAATTTTTTTACACACTTTTTTAAATGTTTGCAAATGAATCTAAAAAAATAAATGTAAATGGAATCTTAGTTCTTGTCAGTGATTATTTTGGGACAAACAGGATGAATGAAGGAAGCGATGGAGCTGCTGGAGGAGCTCGTGTCCATCGATGATGCTGCGTGATTAAGAATGTTCCACTTCCTCTTTGATGATTCTGACACAACCTGGCTGCCTGTGTGTTTCCCAGTGAGAGTGGACGGAGCGGAGGACAGCATGTGGTCCAAACGACCTCCTGAGGACGGTGAGCTGGACGTCTCTGGTGGCCTCTGGCCTTGTCTTCTGTGTTGCTGAGGTTGGACTCTGTGTTCAGAGGAGGCGGAGGAGGGCGGGGCTGAGGTGGAGTACACGGAGGTGGTGCACCCTCGGACCGGAGACGCTGCTCCAGGTGACCTTCTCCTCCTCGCACCCCTCAGCACCG
>CAJVRN010000232.1:362500-390000 GCA_911728415.1 Lagocephalus sceleratus | reverse complement strand
GTGGACATCTGTGGGGGACGTAAAGGCTGCAGGAATGTGAGGATGTTGCCCAGATGTGTGTTGTCACTGTTCCCAGAGGAGCTGTGACCCAGAACACACAGCTGGTGCTGGGGACCGCCAGCCCGTCACACACCACCACCCTGCCGATGGCAGGACCGTCCTGAGGCGTAACCACGGCAACAGAGGCACGACCAACCTGATGGGGTGCGAAAAGCCACATGAGACAACCAGTCGTGTGAAAAGGACGAAGGAAGGGCCGAAGCACCGACACCAGAGAGAGAGAGGAGGGTGTCTGTCAGGAGGACGGGGACGGGGATGGTCCAACAGCCAAGGGGGACACGCCAGGAAGGATGACAGAGCAGTAGGAACAGCTGGAACAGCACGCACCACTGACACCACCACTGACACCACCACTGACACCACCACTGACATCACCACTCACCACTGACACCACCACTGACACCACCACTGACACCACCACTGACACCACCACTGACATCACCACTGACACCACCACTGACACCACCACTGACACCACCACTCACATCACCACTGACACCACCACTGACACCACCACTGACACCACCACTGACATCGTCACTGACATCGTCACTGACATCACCACTCACACCACCACTGACACCACCACTGACACCAACACTGACATCGTCACTGACATCACCACTCACATCACCACTCACACCACCACTGACATCAACACTGACACCACCACTGACACCACCACTGACATCACCACTGACACCACCACTGACATTGTCACTGACATCACCACTCACATCACCACTGACACCACCACTGACACCACCACTGACACCACCACTGACACCACCACTGACACCACCACTGACATCGTCACTGACATCACCACTCACATCACCACTGACACCACCACTGACATCACCACTGACACCACCACTGACATCACCACTCACACCACCACTGACACCACCACTGACATCGTCACTGACATCACCACTGACACCACCACTGACACCACCATTGACACCACCACTGACACCACCACTGACACCACCACTGACACCACCACTCACATCACCACTCACACCACCACTCACACCACCACTGACATCACCACTGACATCACCACTGACACCACCACTGACATCACCACTGACACCACCACTGACATCACCACTCACACCACCACTGACACCACTACTGACACCACCACTGACATCGTCACTGACACGACCACTGACATCACCACTGACACCACCACTGACATGACCACTCACATCACCACTGACACCACCACTGACACCACCACTGACATCACCACTGACACCACCACTGACATGACCACTCACATCACCACTGACACCACCACTGACACCACCACTGACATCGTCACTGACACGACCACTGACACGACCACTCACACCACCACACCACCACTCACACCACCACTGACACTCACCACTGACACCACCACTCACACCACCACTGACATCACCACTGACATCGCAATCATCACCACTGACATCACCACTGACATCGCCATCATCATCACTGACATCATCACTGACATCACTTACTGACAGCATCACTGACATTATCACTGATATCACCATCATCACCATCATCAACTGACATCACCACTGACGGCACCACTGACATCACCATCATCACCATCATCACCACTGACATCACCACTGACATCACATCATCACCATCATCACCATCATCAATACCACTGACATCACCACTGACATCACCATCATCACCACCATCATCATCATCATTACCACTGACATCACCACCATCATCATCATCACCATCATCATTACCACTGACATCACCATCATCACCACTGACATCATCACCCATCACCATCATCATCATCACCATCATCATCATCATCATCATCATCATCATCATCATCATCATCACCACTGACATCACCACCATCATCATCATCATCATCACCACTGACATCATCCATCACCATCATCATCACCATCATCATCACCATCATCATCATCATCACCATCATCATCATCATCATCATCATCATCATCACCACCATCATCATCATCACCACCATCATCATCATCACCACCATCATCATCACCACTGACATCACTGGTGTGTATGAGGAAGACTGACGGACACTCTGCTGTGCTGAAGGGCGTCTCAGGGAAACGCATCAGACTCATGACGGCGGAGTTCAAGGAGCAGAACGTGCTGGAGCTGGAGGGACGCTTGCTGTGTCGTCACTTCCTCTGGGGAAGGTGCATCAAGGTCAAGACCACAGACCCTGTGTGAGGGTGGGGTGATGTTTTCAGGTCTAGAAGCTGTGTGTGTGTGTGTGTGTGTGTGTGTGTGTGTGTGTGTGTGTGTGTGTGTGTGTGTGTGTGTGTGTGTGTGTCTGTGTCTGTGTGTGTGTCTGTGTGTGTGTGTCTGTGTCTGTGGGTGTGTGTATGCGCGTGCGCAGGGTGACGAGTGTCAGCTGGAACACGCTCAGGGCTACAACGGTCTCATCCAACAGCTGTGTAAATTCTACGTCCAGGGCTTCTGCTCCAAAGGCGACGACTGTCCCTTCATGCACAATATCCTTTCTGAGGAGCGTCTCTGCCTGTACTCGTTGCCGCGGTGACTGTCAGGGTTTGTGACGTCACGTTTCCTTCAGTCAGCTCTACAGTCTTTTCCCTGTAAGCACTTCCATCGGAGGGGTCACTGCTTCCAAGGAGCGAACTGCAGGTTTTCCCATGAGGCTCTTGATGATGTCACCAGCAAACTGTTAGAGGAGGTGTGTGTCGCCGCACGCGTTCATCAACCTGTCACACTTCACGTCACGGCCAAACTCGTTTCTCCCATAATTCTTGAAGTTCCAGTTTTCCTCTCTCAGGTTCTGAAACGTGATAAAGAGCTTCAAGAACGTGAACTTAAAGCTGAAGAACCATCAGAAGAACCTAAAGACCCAAATTCACCAGCGGCAGAACCAGACAGAAGCTCTGCTTTCATGCTGCTCCCACTCAGGTGGGCTCAGCGCTGCTCTATGTGGACCCACCCTGATCCTGACCCTGACCCTGACCTTGACCCTGACCTTGACCCTGACTGTCCGTCTGTTGGGTTCTCTCTTTCAGGCCCAGCTTTTATCAGAGCGTGGACACGAGTGGGTCAGAAGCTGCTGAGGAGCAGGCAGAGGTGGTGGCTGAAGTTTGTGGGGCCGTGGCCCCCCTGGCCCTCTCGGCCCCCCTGGCCCCCTCGACCCCCCTGGCCCCCCAGAGCCCCCCAGCCCCCCAGGCCCCAGCGAGCCGGTGTGTTACTCGGTTGAAGCTGTTCTGGGGCCTCAGCTGTCCAGGCCGTTCCCCCACTTGTTCTGTGCTGTGGACCCCCAGACTGCTGCTGGAGCCCCAAGACCCTCCCCTCAGCCGTGCTGGACGGGGGCGGCGCCTCCTCCGCTGAGTCCAGCCCGAACCGAGACCGTCCCTTCACCTCAACACCGGGACAACGGTCTTGGGGCCGTCCCCCCTGGGCCGGACCCTCCCCTGACCCCTGCAGCAGCAGGAGAGGCAGAGCCCCCCCCTCGCCCCCGTCCCACCGAGGCTGGACGTCTTCGTCCCGCAGCCGGGACGCCTCAAGACGCCCAGCGGCCTTCCGCCGAGGCCCCGGCTCCGCGTTCAGCCGAGCGTGCTGCTGGAGTGGCGAAGAGCCCCAGGCCACCCTTTGGCTGTCTGTTTTCAGCCCCCCTCCCTGGAGCGCTGGGGGCCCCCCCCCGGCCCCCCAGGGTCACACCTGCTCCGACGTCTCCGTCTGCGGGGCGGAGGAAGAGTCGGCCCGAGGACTCGTCCAGCTCCTTCTCCAGCCTGTTCTCGGCCCCTCTGGCAGCGCCTCCACCCCCCCAGGACGTCTCTGCTGATCCCAGGAGAGGAGAGGAGCCCGGAGAGGAGCCGCCCTCGGGTACGGAGACGTTCCACCTCCCAAGCACCCTTCAGTCACAGCTCCATTTCACAGGTCCAGACGTTGACCGTCACCATCCGTCCTGTCTCCTACAGCCTCTTCAGTTCTCCAGTCGCTCTTTTGCTCCCTGGAGCCGTACCAGCAGGAGGAGGGGAGCAGCACATCCAGATGTTCAGACGTCCTTCAGGTTCGCTGTGGTTCATGGTGACAACCCCGTGTCCTGTTGTGAGTGACCCTGGAGGTGTGATCCAAGAGGGGAGCTGCTCTGATGGAAGCGTTTTCTCCTCAGGTCTCTGAAGGACCCGCTCAGGGGAGCGTTGGGAGAAGAGGAGAACCTCAGGACCTCCTCAGGACCTCCTCAAGCCTCACTTTGACTGTTGATAATGTTGACCTGTGTTAGTTATCAATAAACTGTACTTTTATAATCTTGTTTTCATCTTTTAAGTCTGTTCGGACAGGAAACTCATCGTGATCATTTATCCTGTTAGATTTATTTATATTATAATTACATTTGCTCAGTTCACAAGTTATCGGCGTTAGAACTCAACAGTTGTGTACTTTCATTTGATGGATCAGCAGCATTACTGAGCAGCCGTGACGTGAATGATGGAGCGCCTCCATCGCTCTGAGCCCGGCTGGCCCACGTCTCCTGAACCTCCTGAGCTGATTCACAGAAGGAACTTTGGTCTGAGCTCTTCTGATTATTAAAAACCCATTCATGACTTTCCTGAGCTGAGGGTTTCATTCTTTGAAACATCATTAGAATGTTCCTGATGTATCTGACTCCCAGTTTGTTGCCTTCGCTGTTCAAATTGAGCCTTTTTATGACTGACGGCTCTGTCCTGCCTCACTCTTGTGGGGGCTGGCTGGAGGGTCAATTCCCTGGCTCACCTGCAGGGGGAGTGCCAAGCGTTTCCAGACGACCCAGCAGATTCACCTGCGCACCTGAGGCCTATCTGCTGGGATTTGGCTGCCTGATTGGTGCAGGTATAAAGACCTGTCTGGAGAGCGTCGCGGGGAAGCCTCTATTCCGATCTGGTGTGCTGCGGTGGAGTTCGTCAGCCGAGCCCTGAGCTTGGAGTTTGGGGTCCCCCCCTTGTGATTGCTGGGACTTCACTTGGTTCTTTAATAAATATTATTGTGGTTGGAAATCCTCATCTTTGGTCTCCCCATTTTATGTCATGGCTACCCTGAGCCAGGTATGCATGACATATGGGGGCTCGTCCAAACTCTGAACTTGTGCATTTGCATCGTGGATCGTGCATTTTGGTGGGTACACTTTGAAGGTAAAGTGGTGATAACGATACCTCTTTGTTAATTGAGGAAGACGTGTGTGATACACTTGGGCCGCTGGAAAGTTATCAGCTGTTTTGTTTTGGGGAAGACTGATTTTGAGTTGATTGGCAAAAGTTCCTTAGTTGGGGTATAAAAAGCAAGTGAAGGCTCTTTTGATTTGAAAGCTGACTAGTTTGAGATTACGAGTCCTTTAAAAAGTAGTAATCTCACAATTGTGGAAGACACAATCGTGCTTGAAGGTTTTCCGCAGTCTGGGAAGCCCGATTCCATTGGTGCTCGTGTTTAAAGATCTCTGCTCTGGGGTGCGAAGACGAGGGTTGAGCTTAGAGGAGGGTGCGTAGATACGGGGATCTCTCCATAGCGCATTCGTAATCTCCTCTATTGATGGCCTGTGGCTGAATTCTCTGTTGTTTCAGTAGTTTTTGTGAACGTATACATGGACTAAACAATGAATGATGATGATAATTTTAATTCTGCTCCATCAGAAAGGTTATTGAAAGCGCTTACGAGAAACCAACTGTTTGATGTGGTAAACCATTATGGTATTGATTTGTCTGTTTCCAAAAGTTCTAATAAAGAAGAGCTGTGTGAATTTATTTTGCAAGCCTTAATGGAGAGAGAAATTTTGCAGACAACCCAACAAGAGGCTGTGGCTCCTAAAAGGACTCTGTGGGATGGCTCCGATTTAACATTTGAACAACGCAAAGAACTGTTGTTGCTGCAGAGAGCAGATGATTTTGGAACACGAACAGCAAATGCAAAAACAGAGATTGGAGTCACAAGCAAGAGAAAGTGAAAGATTACTGGAGTACGAACGTTTATAATGTCAGGAAAAAGGCAGAGAACAGAATAGCCTGTTTCAGATGGTCAAGTTCCTTCCTAATTTCAACGAGCGTGACCCTGATGTGTTTTTTTTTTTTGTCTTTTCAAACATGTTCTTGCTGATCGATCGGATGCTGATCAAGTGCTGCTGCTCCAAAAGGTCCTGGTAGGTAAGGGGCAGGAGGCGTTGTCTCCATCTGAGAAGCTGTCCTCCCAGTGCGTAAAAGCATATGAGCTCATATGTCGAACATGGAACAAAGTGGAGAAACAAACACATGTTGATGTGGCAGCAGGTCAGTTTCTGTAATCGGTGGTGTACAGCTGTGGGCGTAAAGACATTCCAGGAGCTTTTTGATCTGCAAGAGTCCTAATTCGTGGCATTGAATTGGTTTGGTTTCCTCTGCTCTCCTCCACTTCATCAGTAGACTAGTGATTCTATTTCTTGTGTATTTTTTCTGCCCCCTCCCCCCCTTCTGTGTTTGTTTACAGGTATCTCCGCCTTCAGAGCTGCATAATGACCTCTGACCCCAATGACCCACTGAACCTGCTGATTATTCAATATAACGTATTTCTATGTGTGTTTCTGTACTCTGTGCCTCTCCTCTCCTCTCCTACCTGTTCTGTCCTCTACCTGTTCTATCCTCTACCTGTCCTCCTCTCCTTCTCCTTCTTCTTCTCCTCTCCCTCTCCTCCTCTCTCTCTACCCATCTGTCCATCATCAGGAGGGTCCCCCTACATGAGCCTGGTCCTGCTCAAGGTTTCTTCCTGTTAAAGGGGAGTTTTTCCTTGCCACTGTTGCTTGTCTGGGGTTAGGTCCTGGGATCCTGGAAAGGCCTTGAAACTATTTTGATTGTAAAAGACGCTATAGAAATAAAGTGATTGAATTGCAACCATTTTCTGTTCCATTGCACAAAATAGACGTCGAGCCTGGTCAATGGAACGGTGGTGATGGTGGTGTGTAAAGATCTGCCAGTAGAGGGGGTGGATATTTTGTTGGGAATAATGTGGCAGGCGGAGGAGTTTGGCCTGATTCTCCACCACCTCCCGTAGTTCGTGTGACTCCGAGTTCTTTGCTCGAATTTGATGAGTGTGAGCAAGAATTTCCTTCAGTTTTTACGAGCTGTGCGCTGACGTGCACAAAGGCTAAAAGAGGAGCGGAGTGCAAACCTCCTTGAAAGGAGCTTATCGCTTTTGTGCCAGTCCTTCCACCATCTCGACATCGTGATGACGTAGTTGCCACACAAAAAGAGGACGCTAGCCTCTCCGAACTGGGGGTGAGTGAGAGTGCTTACGAGTCCAGAATGGCCTCCTGCTGCGTGAGTGGTCGCCACCAGTGGCTCCAAAAAAGCTACGTGATTTGGTCTTAAACAGCGCATGGTGATGCGGCAGGTCACTTTGGCGTAAGTAAAACATATTTGCATATATAATAACATTCTACAGCATTTCTACTGGCCAAGAATGAAGCGCGATGTGTCTGCCTCTATTAAGTCCTGTCACACTTGTCAGGTTGCAGGCAGACAAAAGGAGAAAATGAAACCTGCGCCCCTTCAGCCTATCCAACCGCTTGAGAAACCATTTCATTATTTGGTTATCGACTGTGTTGGGCCTTTGCCTCCGTCCAAATCAGGCGATGCCTATTTGTTCACTATAATGTGCCAAACTATACGCTATCCTGCAGCACATCCGATGAGGTCTATCACCACAAAATCAATTTTCAAAGCTTTGTCTCATTTTATTTCATATTTTGGTATACCCTAAATAGTCAAATAGTCAGAGTGACAGAGGTTCCAATTTCTTGTCGAAGGCCTTTTCCGAGGCATTGAAACAGCTACAAGTTAAGCATCATATAAGCAGTGCTTATCACCCCCAAAGCCAAGGCGTGTTGGAGCGCTATCACACATCTCTCAAATCACTGTTAAAAGCCGATTGCCTTGAGTTAAAGGGAGGTTGGGAAGAGGGGCTCCCTTGGTTAATGCTGGCGGCGAGGGGGGTTGTTCAGGAAAGCACAGGGTTTAGCCCTAACAAACTTGTATTTGGACATAAGGTGTGTGACCAAATGTCAATTTTGATGGGTGATTTGGATCCGTTGGAACAACCAGGCGACGTGGCGGATTGTGTTTCTGGGTTTTGGAGGAAATTGTTCCTAGCATGGAAGATGGCTAGTAGTAATCTCACTGCGGTGCAAAAGAAAATGAAATACAGGTTTGACAGCAAATCTGAGATGCGTGTGTTCAGTCCTGGGGATCGAGTGCTTGCTTTGCTGCCTATTCCTGGCTCGCCGTTTGAAGCGCGATTTTCAGGCCCGTACACCATTAGGCACAAAACGTCGGACCCAGATTACCTTTTGGCTACTCCGGACTGCAGGCGGTCCACGCAGCTGTGTCACGCGGACCTTCTCAAGCCCTCCTATGCCCGTGTATGTGAGGAGAAGGCAGTGGCATTAGCTGCTGAAGGGGTCCCGTCTCTTCAGGTGGCAGATGAAGATGATGTGGTCGCCCCAGATGAGGCTGTGTTATTGGGAAGGTTAAATAATTCCAGGCAGCAAGCTGAGTTAGACAAAGCTTTGAGTCATCTGGGCCGTGGGCGCAGGGAGGAAATAAAATCTGTAATTTCTGAATTTTCTTCTTTATTCACTGACAAATTGTCCTGTACTGATCTGTTGGAACACGACGTTGACGTTGGAGACGCTCGCCCAATCAGACAGCGTTTCTATCGAGTTTCACCGGAGAAAAATAAAGTGTACAGTATTTGCTCTCCAATGGCTTAGCCGAGCCATCTACTAGTTTGAAAGCCCGATCTTTCTTATCGTTTCTGTACGGACTACAGAAAGGTAAATGCGGTCACTAAACCTGACTCGTTCCCCCTCCTGAGGATAGATGACTGTAGACCAGGTGGGGGCGGCCAGGTACGTATATTCGATTTGGTCAAGGGCTATTACCAGATAGGGTTAACATCACGAGCCCAAGCAATTTCCACATTCATAACGGCATCGGGATTATTCTCGTATAAAGTTATGGCCTTCGGACTCTGTAATGGGCCTGCGACGTTCCAGAGGCTAATGAATCGTGTGCTGGCGGGGTTAAGTGATGCGCGGTGTACCTGGACGATATAGTCATCTTCAGTGATACGTGGGCTGAGCATCTGGTGCGCTTACGCACGCTTTTTCACAAGCTGGTAATGGCGAAGCTCACGATTAATTTAGCCAACTGCAAATTCGCCCGGGCTACGGTGACATATCTTGGTAAAGTGGTGGGGCGGGAAAAGGTGCGTCCTGTTAGGGCCAAGGTCCAAGCCATCGGCGCTTTCCCCTCTCCAACCACCAAAAAGGAATTGATGTGCTTTTTGGGTATGGTGGGGTACTACTGGAATTTCTGCAAACATTTTTCCACTATAGTCTCTCCTCACTGATTTTCTGAAGGGCAACAGGAACTTTCAGTGGTCTGAGGGTTGCCAGCGTGCGCTCGACAACACAAAACTGCTCTTGAGCTCTGCACCTGTTCTGGCTGCGCCTAGACTTGGTGAGCCTTTCCAACTGCAGGTAGACGCGAGCCGGGTGGGGGCGGGTGCAGTGCTCATGCAAACGGATGAGCAAGTGATTGAATGTCCAGTTTGTTTCTTCTTGCGCAAATTCAACAAGCATCAGATTAATTATTCCGTTATTGGAAAAGAGGCCATTGCGCTCATTTGGGCTTTAAAGCATTTCAATGTTTACGTGGGTGGGGGTGCTCCAGTAGTCGTTTATTCGGACCACAACCCCCTCACTTTTTTGAGCTCACGTCAGAATGCCAACCAACGCTTGATGCGCTGGGCTGTTTGTGCAGCCGTGTAATATTCAGATTAAGCACATACGCGGTGTAGATACTGTTATGGCGGATGCCCCTGAAAGTGATCTCTCCCCTCCCTGTCTATCAGTCCGTCTCTCCTTAAACTGCTTTCCAGGCACCGGAATTGCTGGATGGCAGTCTGTGGTGACTTGGGTTGGGTCTGGTCGCGCCTCCATCGCTCTGAGCCTGGTTGGCCCACGTCTCCTGAACCTCCTGAGCTGATTCACAGAAGGAACTTTGGTCTGAGCTCTTCCGATTATTAAAAACCCATTCATGACTTTCCTGAGCAGCTTGAATCTGCCATGGGTTTAATTCTTTGAAACATTAGAATGTTCCTGATGTATCTGACTCCAAGTTTGTTGCCTTCACTGTTCAAATTGAGCCTTTTTATTACCGTTTTAGAAAAGGAACTGTACAAAAATAGTCAAATGTCATTCAGTGTATTTTTTTTAAAAATGTGCACATAAATACAGAGCAAGCTGGTAGAGGACAGATGGTTACATGGATCACAAAGGTGACCTGTAGAGCAGCCTACAGCCATCTAACCTCACTACAGTGAAAGTTCACCAAAGCCAAACGAAGCGGAAACACGCAGGTTCTTTGTGGACCGCGGTGAACGTTCACGCGCTGCCCCACGCTACAGTACTGACACGCCTCTGGTCTCAAAAACCTGATCAAATATTTGTTGTAACAGTTTCTGGAAAAAAGAAAAAAAAAATCGTTGAACTGTTCCTGTATGACCTTCTGATGCTTAAAAAAAAGCCCCCCCCCGAACACACACAGAAGGCCTCTGTACATAAATACACAGCATAAATATACATTCTGAACAACAGGGAGAGATGAACAAGCGGTTTTGGTCCAGGAGCCAGCGGACAGGAGACACTGGCCCAAAGACATCCTGAGTTCTACGACCACTCGTTCCTCCACAGGCACAAGATGACCCCCCCCAAAAAGAACTAAACTTGACTTTACATCTCCTAAAATGGATTAGACAGAGTTTTCACAAGCAGAGAGGAAGAGCACATTAAAATATTCCAGTTTTGAAATCACAATAAAACGTAAAAGCAGACATGATGAGGACGCTCGGGGGGGGGGTAGGACCAGCAGGGCCAGCAGGACGGGGGGCGCTTTCCTCTCATCCATGTTTGAGCAGTTTCATCTTGACAGTTTACTGATGACCCGAATGAGGGCAGCGTTCTCGTCCTTGAGTCTCTGGTTGTCTGCTCGGAGGTCCCCCAAAACCTGGAAGAAAAAGGAAAGTGGTTCAGATGCACAAGGGGGGGTCAAATGGGGGTTGGAGGGTCCACAGCTGCTTTGACTTCTGCTGCCCGTTACAGCTCAGGCTGCTCCAGAAGCTTCTGAACACATTTGTTACAAAATAAAAGCACAATAATGCATCTGTTATGTTTCCTGTTTTATACGACAGAGATGAAGAACAGGAGGATGTGATGAGGAGTGGCGCTCTGAGTCCAGGCTTCAGCCCACTACGTTTGTTATTGACGATGATGATGTCATGGCTTCAGCAGCGAGACCAGAAACCAGAGCAGGGAAAGCAGTGAGGCGTCAGAAAAGCTTTTCACCTTCAGCTCGTCCTCCAGTTCCACAGCCTTCCTCTGGAGGGCCAACTTCTCCTGTGAATCAGTCAGAGCTCAGTGAGACCAGCTTCACTTCCCCCAGCAGCTTCCTGCTCTTCTGCTTCTCATCAACTATGTTCTGGCTGTCCAGATATTTATGGGGCGCGGGGACTTACAAACTTGCTCAGTTCCACCAGTGCCGGCCTGTCGCT
Organism: Lagocephalus sceleratus; assembly: GCA_911728415.1. NCBI lineage: Eukaryota > Metazoa > Chordata > Actinopteri > Tetraodontiformes > Tetraodontidae > Lagocephalus > Lagocephalus sceleratus. Next base: position 378,327 of record CAJVRN010000232.1, on the reverse strand, counting down.
GACGCTCTCCTGACTCTGGTCCAGAAAGACAACGCAGTTACCATGGTGATGGAAGAAGAACAAAGACATCAACAGCCTCACTTCCTACGTTCAAATGTGCTTCCGATGTGACTGTTTAACGAGAGTACTGAGGCATCCTGGGAAACCTCTTTGATTCTGTTTTAGCTTTGATCTCTTTCATCTATCTGACGTAGTGGCAGCCACGAGTCAGTCGGCGGCGTTGTGTCCTCTGGCACGCACGCGCACAGACACGCACACGCACAGACACGCACACACACACACACAAAAGAAACCAGACAAACCTGTCTGAGCCGCTCCAGCTCCACTTTGTTTTGGCTCAGAAGAAGCTCCATCTCCTGCAACTTGTCCTTCAGGACAAGGTTGTCCTGCAGCAGCCTGAAGTAGAGCTGAGGTACAGAGGAGGAGTCAGGAGAAGCCCCGCCCACCGCGGTGATGACGACGAGGACGCCGCCCTCGTCTCATCATCAGTTGTGTCATAACGCCTCATTTCTGAGAATACGTACGCTTCTGTAGTCAGCTGATGGGTCTCCCAGTTGAGTTTCACTGAACACACACACACACACACACACACACACACACACACACACACACACACACACACACACACACACACACACACACACACACACACACACTTTTAAAGAGGCACGAGCTTTGACTACACAACAAACATTTCATCATCAATTCTCAAATGCTGCTGAACGGACAGGAACAGGAACACTCACCCTGAAACGTTCCCGTTGGCGTCATCGGCTGGAACGTTCTCGCCTTCATCCTGACAAACACAAAGAGGACAGTGAGGGCGCCGCCGTCACCTGGACCTAAGCTGGAGGTGTCCTGGCTGGAGCCTCTCACACACACAGAGACGAGGAGGCCGGTTCAGAACCTCCACATTCAACCTGTCTGAAGGGTTGAGGACTAAAAACCAAGCGTTGAACGTTTCAGTGTCTCACTTCCGCAGCTCTTCTGTCGCTGCGACAAACAGGAAGCGGTGTAGTCGCCGTGGCGACAGAAAGGCAAAGGCGCTGCGTCACGCTGTTGCTGTGGTCAGTCGTGTCGTGGGTGCTACCTCTCCCTCCGGCTGAACGATGCCCGTGGAGCGCCGCTCCTTCCTCACTCTCCTCCGCTCTCTCACGCCCAGGCGCTTTTCTCCCTCCGGCTCTTCCTTCACGGCGTCCACGTCTGAAAACACCAACAACGTCAGCCCTCCTGGCACGGCGGTAAAAGTCAGAACAATGACGACACTAACGTTTGAGAGCACGAGGGTGAAGGAGCGAACAGGTCAGAGTCGTTGAAGGTGTTAGCTACAGTCGTCGGGGGACCACCACAGAAGAAGAGACAACACCGGGGTCAAAGTTTCATGGGAACTTTGCTGTGTTCAACTGGGCCGTTGTCAAACATTACTGCCTTTTGTTTCAGTTCAGGCTTACGCTGTCATCTGACTAATCTGGATTAAAAGTGGCTCCGGTGGTTGTGGCGGTCTCAACACCGCTGTCATCACGTCTTTATCTTTGGTAAGCTCATGTGTATTTTGGCTGTGGTGAGAGGAACCTGAGGTTTTCACGAGTATTTTTGAAAGGCCACTGGTGTGAACGATGCTACTTTGGGTGTAGTTCTTGTGAAAGACACGCTGGCAAATATAAATGGAACAGAAGCACTTCAGATGTGACTGAACAGCCAACGGTCACCTCGAACCCACAACCCACACCTCCTCCACGCTCAAACGTGTCTTCCCACGACGAGAGAGTCTTTGAGGGTAAAATATGAACTGGCAGATTCATGAAACAGACAGAAACTGTGAAGAGATGAAGCTGATCCAGAGGGCTCGGGGCCGGGGGCCGGGGGCTGGGGGGGGCAGCAGACCTGCACCCCACATCCAGCTGTGACCTCCTGACCTCTTCTGTGTTCAGGTCAAAGCTCCAGAATGGAGCTCAGAGTTACTGTGATGTGAAGAGAGGGTTGAGACCACGCTGTGACCTTCAGAGACTTGAACCCAGTCTGCAGACCTGAAGGTTCTGTAGCAACAGCAGGCGAGCAGGAGTCTGTGACTGACTCTGGTAATACCAGACTTTAATTCATCTATTAAGGTTAATTATTTGTGAAAAGGTTGTCTGAATGTATTGTTTAAATACTGACTCCTTGAAGCTCCAAGTACGACATCAGTCCTTTTATTTTACGTACTGTGACTACGACGTCTTTTGCGACTGGGCTTTTATTTTGACGGGGAGGCTGAAGCTGGGTGATCATGGTCGTTGTGATGGTGGAGGAAACCCACCCAGACACGAACCCATCACAGCAAGGCTCCTCCCAACCCCAACCCCACTCACCCCTCTCAGCAGGCGTGACCGTGACGATGGGGCTGACGGGCTGGACGGTACGAGCTGGAGGATCTGCACCTTTGGCCACCGTCTTCTCAGCTTCCTTCAGGTCTGTCAGAGTCACGCCCTGCCAGCAGAGCGAAGACAAGAGCAGCTCAGACACGGTTACTCAGCTATAAACTGACCGACCGGTGGTGGTGATGTAATCCAAACCTATCTGAGTCCATGTGGAAGACATCTGCTGCCCTGACCCCCACAGGACTACGATGCCCCTCTAGTCCAAGAATGAACGAATGAATAAACCCAGGGTAAAGGGAAAGCACACCTGTGTGGACCGGCGCGACTGTCGCATCATCCGGGAGCGGGCCTTGCGTTGAGACTCGGACTCCTCGTCCCTGACTGGAGCCTGGAACCTGAGGACACACCCGCTTAGATGGCAGGAACATCTCAGGGGAACGGTCAGACGCCTCATGAAGAAGCCAGCGTTCTGGAAGCGCGCTGGGGCCGTACTTGCGTCTGTCCGTGTTGGGGGTGTTGGGGCTGTCCCCGTCCTTGGTCTGAGGGGTGGGCTGGACCCGGGCAGTGCGGCTCTGCTTGTCCTGATCCAGCATCTCGTCCTTCTCCTCTGCTGCCTGAATCACATTGAACAAGACTCGCTGTACCTCATCAGATGTGGCGAGTACACATTTGAGGCCTCGCGTAAAGTGTGGGGGGGTGAGGGCCAATGGAGACAGTAGAAGTTTCACAATAAATGTACGTTTTGATGACATTTAGAGCAGGAGTAGAAGACATAACCTTGAGTTAACCTGGGTCTACCAGGCCTGAATGAAGCCTTTCTGTGACTCTCGACACACCCGTTCCTCGGCTCTGCTCAGGACGGACGCTCTGACTGTCCATCACACTACGACTGGACGTTGAATTAGTTGTTAAACCCACATTTACAGAGAGCCGCAGACTAAAGTGTGTCCCCTTTAACGTAAAAGCGCATTTAAATGGCCCGCTCAACCCGTATGTGATATTCATGAAACACCTCAGAGAAGCACCGACGCAGCGCTTTTCTCCTTTCCCTTCAGGTCCGGGGCCATGTCATGTGATCTGTACCTCATTAATAAAGCTTTCTGGTGGTGTGCTCCCAGTGCTCCCAGTGCTCTCTCCTTCTGCCCCAGACTCTGTAGAGGTTTCTAGGAAGATGATTAGAAGCGTCAGACAAAGAGGACGCAGCAGTTCCAGTCCACAGTGTCAGGGGCCGGTTTACCAAGGCTCTCTCTCTCTTCAGTAAACTCCAGGCTTCCCGACACCCCCTTCTCTTTAGACTGGTCCTGCACATTGATCTTGTCTTTGCTACTCATACGGCACACCGACGTCCTAGGAGTCACCAAACAGCCACAGTCAACGCAGCTCAGCGGGAAGGTTGTCAGGGAGGAGGCAGCACGAGGAGACAGAACAGGCTAGATTGAGGAGCACACACCTCCTCAGTTTGGTCTGCGTGGAGGCCGCAGAGCCCTGCTGGTTCTGTCGGTCCAACTTGGTCTGTTCGTTACGCCACTGAGAGGACAGAAGAGGAAGAGCGAGACATGAGAGACGAAGCTGAAGGTACGAAGGACGTGCTTTTGGTTTCTCACGTTGGTTTGTTTGACCAACAACTCCTCCAGGAGCTGCTCGACGCTTTCGTCAGCCACATCAAAGGGTGTCTGGCCCTGAGTTACGTTGGGAGACAGGAGGGACACGATCAGTCTGGGCCACGCCACACCAGCCGCTTCAGTCACGTGTGTCAAGCCTCACTGCATGACTGTGGGCCTCCATGTTGCACAGCTGTTCAGCCAGAATGCAGCAGGCGTCCCCCTGACCCCAGTGCGCCGCGGCGTGGAGCGGCGTCCATCCATCGAAGTCCTGGGCTGACACGTCCAGACCGCACTGGCACAGGATCCTGGAGAGGGACAGGAGCTCAGGCGGATGAGCCCACCGCCGCGGCGCCCCCCCCCCACCCTCAGGACTCACTTGAGGGCCTCCAGGTAGCCCTTGGCAGCAGCAACATGCAGCGGTGTGGCCCCGGTCCTGGGGTGTTGGACGCTGGTGGGGGGGCCGTCTTTCAGCCAGGCACGGGCGTCTCTCATGATCTGCTCCTCCTCTAGACGTTTAGCAGCCTCCAAGTCCACGCCTGCGTCCACACGCATCAAAGACACATCAAGGACACATCAAAGACGCACCAAAGATGCTTCAAAGACACATCAAGGCCCTTCCACACACAATACGTCCAGAGGATGTGCGGGCGACGCCTCCACACTGAGCCTCTGTCTCAACTGTTCTTCTCCAAACACACATTTACGACGATCCATGAGCCTCTAGAACCCTGAGACAGATCAAAGCAACTCTCAAGCGGCTCAACGCGTCAACACGAGCGCTACCACCAACAGAAAGAGTCCGCCTACAACGACATCAGCACTGTAACTCATTTCTCCCCTGGTATCGAGGCAGAGACACGTTTGATTGGACTACAGACAGGACGATGGAAAGCTTTGATCCTGAATCAGGACTTGTTCAACCACGTGAGGGAACAGAGGATCGACTTTTGAGGTCCTGTATGTCGCCAGGGCGCCGGCGCGGTACGACACACCAACAGAAAATCACCCTGTTTCAGTGCGTGATCCTGCAGGAGGGACTCGGTGGTCTCGTCCAGAGCGATGTCCAGAGGGACGTCCCCGTCACAGTTCACGGCAGAGAGCGACGCCCCGCGCTGCAAGAGGAACCTGAGGGCACAAAGGTGAGGCTCAAAGGTGAGCGGCCGCGCGGGCGACCCCGCCACACCACGCAGGATGACAGAATGTACAGGACGCCCCTACACACTCGGCAATGTCCGGGTACCCGCAGGAGGCGGCGACGTGCAGCGGCGTCCACCCCTCGCTGTCGGCCTGGTTGACGCTGGCGTGGTGCTGCACCAGGAAGGACACCATGTCCATGCTGCCGTCGATGCAGGCCTGTTCAGGGCGTTAACGCCAACGGACGCCAACACCGTCAGGACTGAGGCGCAACCCTCCCCGATTCTGCCCGTTTGACCCCTGACCTGGTGGAGGGCGGTGATGCCGTCTGCGTTGGTGCAGTTGATGACGTCCACACGTCCCTCCTGGTCTGGGGGAACCTCCTCAGTGTCCTCCAGCATCAACTCCGCCTCCTCCGTGTCCCCGCTGGCGCAGGCCGCCAGGAACTCTGCAGCGCGGTCGAACCTCACCCTCTTCCTGAGCAGGGAGAGACACAATGCAGTTTACAGTTCACGGAGACATGAGCTTTGATCTCTAAAATCCAGAGGTTTGTTGAGAAAAGAAAACAGAATTGTGGCGACGGCGCCTCCAGCAGTTCTGAGGAGTGCTTTGATCTTCCATCCTGAGGAGAGCGTTCTTTGTGTGCTTTGATCTGGGTTAGGGTTAGGTGGGTCCAGAGGAGAGCTTTGATCTTTGTGTGGGCCCTGAGGAGAGCTTTGATATTCCGTCCTGAGAAGAGCTTTGATCTTCCGTCCAGAGGAAAGCTTTGATCTTCCGTTCTGAGGAGAGCTTTGATCTTCCGTCCAGAGGAGAGCTTTGATCTTCCGTCCTGAGGAGAGCTTTGATCTTCCGTCCAGAAGAGCTTTGATCTCGTTTCCTGAGGAGAGCTTTGATCTCCTGTCCTGAGGAGAGCTTTGATCTTCCGTCCAGAGGAAAGCTTTGATCTTCCGTTCTGAGGAGAGCTTTGATCTTCCGTCCTGAGGAGAGCTTTGATCTTCTGTCCAGAAGAGCTTTGATCTCGTTTCCTGAGGAGAGCTTTGATCTCCCGTCCAGAGGAGAGCTTTGATCTCCCGTCCAGAGGAGAGCTTTGATCTTCCGTCCAGAGGAGAGCTTTGATCTTCCGTTCTGAGGAGAGCTTTGATCTTCCGTCCAGAGGAGAGCTTTGATCTTCCGTCCTGAGGAGAGCTTTGATCTTCCGTCCAGAAGAGCTTTGATCTCGTTTCCTGAGGAGAGCTTTGATCTCCTGTCCTGAGGAGAGCTTTGATCTTCCGTCCAGAGGAGAGCTTTGATCTTCCGTTCTGAGGAGAGCTTTGATCTTCCGTCCTGAGGAGAGCTTTGATCTTCTGTCCAGAAGAGCTTTGATCTCGTTTCCTGAGGAGAGCTTTGATCTCGTTTCCTGAGGAGAGCTTTGATCTCCCGTCCAGAGGAGAGCTTTGATCTCCCGTCCTGAGGAGAGCTTTGATCTTCCATCCTGAGGAGAGCTTTGATCTTCCGTCCTGAGGAGAGCTTTGATCTTCCATCCTGAAGAGAGCTTTGATCTCCCGTCCTGAGGAGAGCTTTGATCTCCCGTCCTGAGGAGAGCTTTGATCTCGTTTCCTGAGGAGAGCTTTGATCTCCCGTCCTGAGGAGAGCTTTGATCTTCCGTCCTGAGGAGAGCTTTGATCTTCTGTCCAGAAGAGCTTTGATCTCGTTTCCTGAGGAGAGCTTTGATCTCCCGTCCAGAGGAGAGCTTTGATCTCCCGTCCTGAGGAGAGCTTTGATCTTCCGTCCTGAGGAGAGCTTTGATCTTCTGTCCAGAAGAGCTTTGATCTCGTTTCCTGAGGAGAGCTTTGATCTCCCGTCCTGAGGAGAGCTTTGATCTTCCGTCCTGAAGAGAGCTTTGATCTCCCGTCCTGAGGAGAGCTTTGATCTCCCGTCCTGAGGAGAGCTTTGATCTCGTTTCCTGAGGAGAGCTTTGATCTCCCGTCCTGAGGAGAGCTTTGATCTTCCGTCCTGAGGAGAGCTTTGATCTTCTGTCCAGAAGAGCTTTGATCTCGTTTCCTGAGGAGAGCTTTGATCTCCCGTCCAGAGGAGAGCTTTGATCTCCCGTCCTGAGGAGAGCTTTGATCTTCCGTCCTGAGGAGAGCTTTGATCTTCCGTCCTGAGGAGAGCTTTGATCTTCCGTCCTGAAGAGAGCTTTGATCTCCTGTCCTGAGGAGAGCTTTGATCTTCCGTCCTGAAGAGAGCTTTGATCTCCTGTCCTGAGGAGAGCTTTGATCTCCCGTCCTGAGGAGAGCTTTGATCTCCCGTCCTGAGGAGAGCTTTGATCTCCCGTCCTGAGGAGAGCTTTGATCTCGTTTCCTGTCACAGTCGCTGGTGAATGTTTGAAACAAGACAGGTTTTCTCACCGTCGCTTGAGGAGCGGGCTGGCTCCATCGCTGCCACTGGGCGGGTCCTGGGCCCCCCCCGGCGGGTCCTGGGCCCCCCGGCGGGTCCTGGGCCCCCCCCGGCGGGTCCTGGGCCCCCCCCGGCGGGTCCTGCCCCCCCCCCGGGCCTCCCCCCGCCCCCCCCCGCCACCTCCTCCTGGCCACCGCCGGGGCTCTGTCGGTGCAGGAGCCGGCCCAGCGCTTCAGCTGCTCCCGCCGCTTGGTCCTGGCAGAGTCGGCCATGAGAGCTGGGAGGTGTCCCGAGGTGTCTTCTGGGGGGGGGACACACCCTCCATGTGGACACACACACTTCCTGCTTCTGCCTCAGCTCCACACCGGAAAAGGAAGCCCGCGAAACGGAAGTGACGCGGGCGGAAACGCCTCGCGTCGCAAGCTCGAGTAATAAACATTCTCCCAAATAAAAAGAACTTTTCGTGACATTTATCTTTTATTTACCATATTTGTCTGTAGCATAACTTGACACTTGATAAAAGGCAGTCTGAAATAAATGGTATAAATCTCTTCCTCGCCCTCCCGGGCGGTGCCTCCTTCCTCCAGATTCGGGTCCTCGACCAGAGGCCTGGGAGTCTGAGGGTCCTGCGCAGGATCTTAGCTGTTCCTAGGACTGCGCTCTTCTGGACAGAGATCTCTGATGGTTCCTGGTATCTGTTGGAGCCAGCTACTCAGCTTGGGTGTTACTGCCCCTAGTGTTCCTATCACTACTGGGACCACTGTTGCCTTCACCCCCCACATTCTCTCTATCTCCTCCTTCAGCCCTTGGTACTTCTCCAGCTTCTCATGTTCCTTCTTCCTGATGTTGCTATCACTTGGGATTGCTACATCTATCACCACCGCTGTCTTCCGTGTTTATCCACCACCACGATGTCAGGCTGGTTGGCTACCACCATCTTGTTAGTCTGGATCTGGAAGTCCCACAGGATCTTGGCCTGCTTGTTCTCCACCTCTTTCGGGGGGGTCTCCCACCTGGACCCTGGGACCTCCAGTCCATACTTAGTGCAGATGTTCCTGTACACTATGCCAGCCAGCTGGTTATGCCGCTCCATGTATGCCTTGCCTGCCAACATCTTGCACCCTGCTGTGATGTGCTGGACTGTCTCAGGGGCATCCACACAGCCTGCACCTGGGGTCTTGCCTGGTGTGGTAGACCCTGGCCTCTATTGCTCTGGTGCTTAGGGCCTGTTCTTGTGCAGCCATGATTGGTGCCTCTGTGCTGTCTTTCAGTCCGGCCTTGGCCAGCCACTGGTATGTCTTCTCAATATCAGCCACTTCCTCAATTAGTCGGTGATACATTCCATGATAGCCCCTCAGGTTCCTCCTCCTTGGAGGGCTTCTGTTGCCTGAGGCATTCACTCAGCAGTGGGTCAGTGGGGGCCATCTTCTTGATGTACTCTTGGAGGCTTGTTGTTTCCTCCTGGACAGTAGTCGGACACACACACATAGATATATATGTATATATCTATGTGTGTGTGTAAGTTTTACTGTAACCTGCTGAGTCACAATAAAAACTGAATACATATCCAACAATTCATCATTTGCTCCCTAAACCCTCACCTCATCCTGGTGGAGGGTTAGTGTACCCTAATGAGGGGTTAGTGTAACCAAATGAGGGGGTTAGTGTACCTTAATGAAGGGTTATTGTACCCTCATGAGGGGTTAGCGTACTCTAATGAGGGGTTAGCGTACCCTAATGTAACCTAATGAGGGGTTTGTGTACCCTAATGAGGGGTTAGTGTACCCTAATGAGGGGTTAGTGTACCCTAATGAGGGGTTAGTGTGCCCTCATGAGGGGTTAGTGTACTCTAATGAGGGGTCAGCGTACCCTAATGTACCCTAATGAGGGGGTTAGTGTACCCTAATGAGGGGTTAGTGTACCCTAATGAGGGGGTTAGTGTACCCTAATGAGGGGTTAGTGTGCCCTAATGAGGGGTTAGTGTACCCTAATGAGGGGTTAGTGTGCCCTCATGAGGGGTTAGTGTACTCTAATGAGGGGTTAGCGTACCCTAATGTACCCTAATGAGGGGTTAGTGTACCCTAATGAGGGTTTAGGGTACTCTGAGGGGTTAGTGTACTCTAATGAGGGGTTAGTGTACCCTAAAGTACCCTAATGAGGGTTAGTGTACCCTAATGTGGGGTTATGCACCCTAGTGTACCCTAATGAGGGGTTAGTGTACCCTAATGAGGGTTCGTGTACCCTAATGAGTGGTTATTGTACTCTAATGAGGGGTTAGTGTACCCTAAAGTACCCTAATGAGGGTTAGTGCACCCTAATGTGGGGTTATGTACCCTAATGAGGGGTGAGTGCACTCTAATGAGGGGTTAGTGTGCCCTAATGAGGGGTAAGTGTACCCTAATGTACCCTAATGAGGGGTGAGTGCACTCTAATGAGGGGTTAGTGTCCCCTAATGAGGTGTTAGTGTACCCTAATGTACCCTAATGAGGGGTTAGTGCACTCTGATGAGGGTTAGTGTACCCTAATGAGGGGTTAGTGTACTCTAATGAGGGGTTAGTATACCCTAAAGTACCCTAATGAGGGTTAGTATACCCTAACGTGGGGTTATGTACCCTAAAGTCCCCTAATGAGGTTTAGTGTACCCTAATGTGGGGTTATGTACCCTAATGAGGGGGTTAGTGTACCCTAATGAGGGGTTTGTGTACCCTAATGAGGGGTTAGTGTACCCTAATGAGGGGTTAGTGTGCCCTCATGAGGGGTTAGTGTACTCTGAGGGGTTAGCGTACCCTAATGAGGGGTTAGTGCACTCTGATGAGGGATTACTGTACCTTAATGAGGGGTTAGTGTACCATAATGAGCATGGAAGTTACACCAGGGAAGACAAACACACACACACACACACACACACACACACACACACACACACACACACACACACACCAGAGGTGCTTTGGGGGTGACCCCTGAATGTACCGTATCTGAGGATTTCAGCAGAACCTGGGTGTGGGAGGCGGGGGGGGTGAGGCATGAGGGAGGATGTGTGGGGGGCTGAGGCATGGGGGAGGAAGGTGTGTGTCATGTGTTCATTTCAGGACTTTTCTTCACAACATCTCTCCTCTCCTTCGTCTTCATGAGAGCTCCACACATTTTAAATCAACATTTAAAATAATAAAACAGTTTAAGATTCAAATGAATGTGTTCAAAATCACTTTATCATACGATGGAAATGGAATGATTATGGTAACCATGGCAACAAAACATGCTTGGTGAATGTGCCAACACCATATACCCCAGGGCACATCAAAGGAGATGAAATAATAAAAGATGATCAAAGCCGATCAAAGCAGAGTTTAAAGGACTCTAGGTTACCTGCTACAGTCTGGTCAGCCTCCTCAGGGATTCACAACAGCACAAACTCAACCTGGACTTAGACTCACACTTTACGACATCATTTTCAAACAAAATGTCAAGTCAGTGAGGAGCCAGTAAGGTAACGTGTTCAAGTCTGATATTTGTGGACTGAAGTCACCACGAGTGTTTGTAAAAGTAGAAAACACGTGGAAGCATCTTTTGACCTTATTACTCCTTGGTGCGTCTTTAAAGTTAAAGATCAACACGTTTTTGTGCCCTAAATTGTATCAGGGCTCCTGGGTGAACATGACCACATGTTTATTGACCACCTCTTATTTAGTCGTTATTTCAAATGTTTGAAACTATGTTTTTTCTTGTTTCTCCAGTTTTCTGCCAGCGCACTGGCAGATGTGATGAAACAGGCGGCCATCAAGTTTGCAGAGCGAAAGAAGCTGAGTACCACAGCTGATGCCCCCACCAAGGTCCCCAAGAACGTGGAGCCCCACTGGTACGAGCAGCAGTCAGAGGAGACGAGGTCCCACCAGCAGAAGGCCTCGGACCACGACCACCAAGACAGGGTCATTGTGGCTCTTTGGCGCAGGCTCTCCACTCTAGAGGACCGATGTGGTCAAGCTGAGGAGGCCTGCTGCACGATGAGGATGAGACTGGAGGAGGCTGAGAGAAGAACTGAAATGAGGGAGACAGAACTATTGTCAATGAAGAGGTCCCTTCAGTCCAGAGAGAAAGAGCTGGAAGAGCTGAGGGCCTCTCAGGACTCCAGGAGCTCCAGAGGGACTCAGACCACAGAGGAGGGCTGGAAGGAGGAAGAAAGCCAGCTGAAAGAGCTCCTCAGTGAGAAAGAGGAGCTCCTCAAAGAGGTGGAGAGAAAGGCCAGCCGGCAGACGGAGGCCCACACCCACACCATCGCCCTACTGGCCAGCACCAAGAACGCTCTCAAAGAGCAGGAGGACAAGTGTGGACTTCTGGAAGCTGCACTTGCCCAAAAGCAGAGTGCTGAGCGGGAGATGTACCAGCAGGAGCTCCAGAGAAAGGAGCAGATCTTCATGGAGGCCGTAGCTGAGACCACCAAGAAGTCGGAGACACTGCTGTCCAACCTGCGCCAGAAGTGGGAGGAGAGGGAAGAGAGCTTCGCCCAATGTTCCTCAAAGCTGGAAGACCTGCTCCAGGAAAAGGAGCGCATGTGGGAGCAAGAGGCCGCGTCGCGTAACGAGGTCATACGAGGCCTCAGAGAGGAAGTAGTCCAGCTCCAGGTGAGACGTTACGACAGTTCCTCTACGTGTTTCTGTCTCAGGTCAGAAGATGTCAGCTGGTTCCGTCTAAAACATGTTGTCCTTCTTTTTACAGCAGTCCTGCAAAGAGAACACAAAGAAGAAGAAGAAGAAAAAGTTTTCTTTGTGGTCTTGCTTCTTCTGGAAAAAGAAGAAGTAGTTGAAGCCCGATCTTCGTCCTCCTTCCCCCTCCTCACCTTGACCTCTGCCCTTCCCCTCCACCTTCACCATTAATAAAGGGTCTTCAAATAGAGCTGAATATGTGTAGTTTTCTGACTGTGGTCATGCCAGAGAATGGATGTACACATGCAGAACATTTCACATCCCCCGCAGACTGACTCTTGGGGGGGGATCGTCTTCACATGGTGTAATTGTGGATTTGGCAGACCAAGGCGGGGCCCTGGCGGTCCAATCCTCGGTTATGGAAATTGGCTTTTGGAACATGGAACGTCACCTCTCTGGCGGGGAAACAGCTGGAGCTTGTGGGAGAGGTTGAGCACTATCGACTAGATATAGTCGGCCTCACCTCCACACGCAGTCGGCTCAGGAATCCAAGACCTTGAGGGGGGTTGGACAAACTTCTACGCTTGAGTTGCTCAGGGTGAGAGACGGAGAGCTGGGGGGGGCCTTTTGCTGGCCCCTAGAGTCTCTGGTTTGACATTAAGTTTAGCGAAAGGGTGGCTTCCCTGTGCCTTCGGGTCGAGGAACAGGTCCTGACTGTTGTCTGTGCCCAATAGCAGTTCAGAGTACCCGCCCTTTCTGGAGGACTTAGGACGGACACTGGACAGTGTCCCGACTGGGGACTCCATCGTTCTGCTGGGAGACTTCAACGCCCACGTGGGTAAAGACAGCGTGACCTGGAAAGGCATGTTTGGGAGGAACGGCCTGAACCATCTGAACCAGAGTGGTGTTCAGTTATTGGACTAATGCACTCGGTGATCGACTTCATAGTCATAGTGTCAGCTGATCTGAGGCCATATGTTTTGGACACTCGGGTGAAGAGAGGAGCAGAGCTGTCAACTGATCACTACCTGGTGGTGAGTTGGATCAGGTGGGGGGAGGGTCACCACATGGACCTGGGGGGCCCAAACGCTTAGTGAGGGTCTGTTGGGAACGCTTGGTGGAGGAAGCTGTCAGGCTGGTCTTCAACTCCCACCTCTGACAGAGCTTTGACCACTTTCCTGGGGCGGTGGGAGACATTGAGTCTGAATAGGCCATGTTCCGCTCCGCCATTGTCAAGGCGGCTGTCGTGAGTTGCGGCTGCAAGGTCTCCTGTGCTGGTTGTGGTGGTAACCCCCGTACCCGATGGTGGATACCAGAGGTGAGGGGAGCCGTCAGGCTAAAGAAAGAGTCCTACAGGTCATAGCTGGTCTCTGGGTCTCCGGAAGCAGCTGACCGGTACATGTTGGCTAAGCGGGCTGCAGCTGAGGAGTTCGAGGAGGCAAAAAGTTGTTTGTGGGAGGAGTTCGGTGAGGCTGTGGAGAAAGACTTTCAGTCGGCACCGAGAAGATTCTGTGTCAGGCACCTCAGGCGTAGCAGATGGCAACTTGCTCACACCGTGTTAGGTGAGCATGGGGAGCTGCTGACGTCTCCTGGGGCAATTATCTGGCAGTGGCAGGAATACCTCAATCCTACCAAAATGTATCCACAAGGAGGAACAGAGTCAGGAGACCAGGAGGTGGGCCGTCCAATCACTGGAGCAGAAATTGCCGAGGTAGTGAAACAGCTGCCTAGTGGTGGAGCTCCAGGAGCTGAGGATGAGGTCCACCCGGGGTATCTTAAGGCTATGGATGTTGTAGGGCTGTCCTGGCTGACACTCCTCTGCGTGGACATCGGGGGGCAGTGCCCTTGGACTGGCAGACCGGGGTGGTGGTCCCAGTCTTCAAGAGAGGGGACCAGGGGATGTGTTCCAACTCCAGACGGATCACACTCCTCTGCCTCCCTGGGAAAGTCTATGCCAGGGTGCTGGAAAGAGGATGTCGAATTCGGTGGGCAGCAGATCTCGTCGCTACTTTTTGCGGATGTCATGGTTCTTCTGGCATCATCAAGCAGGGACCTCCAACACATGCTGGGGCGGTTCAAGGCTGAGTGTGAAGCGGCAGGGATGCAGATCAGCAAGTCCAAGTAAGAGTCCAGGGTCCTCCCTCGGAAAAAGGTAGTGTCTTCTCCAGGTTGGGGAGGAGGTCCTGCCTCAGGTGGAGGAGTTCAAGTATCTCAGAATCTTGTTCTTGAGTGAGGGTAGGATGGAGCGGGAGATCGACAGGTGGATCAGAGTGGCGTCAGCAGTATGCGGACGCTTAACTGATCTGTCGTGGTGAAGAAGGAGATTCGCCTTTCGGCTCAGCTCTCGATTTACCGGTCGATCTACGTCCCAACCCTCACCTATGGCCATCAACGTTGGGTGATAACCGAAAGAACGAGATCGCTGATACAAGCGGCCAAAATGAGTTTCCTCCTCAGGGTGGCCGGGCTCAGCCTCAGAGAGAGGGTGAGAAGCTCGGACATCTGGGAGGAGCTTGGAGAAGAACCGCTGCTTCTCCACATCAAGAAAAGTCAGTTGGGGGGCTCAGGCATCTGGCCAGGATGTCTTTAGGACACCTCCCCTTAGAGGTGTTAGGACATGTCCCACCAGGAGGAGGCCTCATGGCCTGGTTTGGGAGCAGTTGGGGGTCCCCCCGGAGAAGTTGATGAAAGTGGCTGAGGCTGTCTGGGCCTCCCTCCTGAAGCTGCTGCCCCCACGACCCGGACCTGGATAAGTGGGAGAAGACGAGATGAGACAAGTTCCATTATCTTCACCCAGGGGTTGGGGATCACTGCTTTACTTCCGGTTCCGGTTGAGTGAACACTGGCGCGTTTTGCTGCTGCTACTCACCGGCAGAATCCTAACATTACATTTTCCAGCCTTTTCTCAACAGCAGCTCCTGGTTTTGTCTTTTTTGGACTAAATTTTCCATCCCTGCCACCACCCTCGAGGCGGCTGTCATCCCTCTGTGACGCCAGGGTAACTCGGCTAACTTCGCTCTTCTGGTCAGCTCACCGCTCGGCTTAGAGTCACTCCCGACCTTCACGCCTTATGTGGACCTGTAATGTCTACGTATGGGCCCTCCTGGTCTGGACTGCCTTGTTTCTCCTCCTCTTGCCTGTGGATGGATTACTCCAACACTCAGCAGCAGAGCTTCTCAGGCTCCGCTCTCGGCAATCCTGCTCTCCAACTGGCGGCTCTCGCCTGCCATCCGGACATCACCTTCCATCGTCGCCCAAGGTACGTCCACCGTGGTTCCCGGCGAGGTTTCGCCACCCTCCCAGACACTCCGGCAGAACTCTCAACCACGGTGTGTTAGCCCGCCTGGCTAGGTCGGCTAATGCTTCTCTCACCAGCGACACCGCCGACATCTGCTTCGGTCTTCTGAACATCCGTTCCCTCACGGGCAAAGGGCATCTCGTCCAGGATCTCCTCACAGACCGTAAGCTGGATTTTATGTGCCTGACTAAGACTTGGCAGCTACCCGGCGACTTCTCCCATCTGAACGACAGCACTCCTCCGGGGTTTGTTTACCTCTGCAAACCTCGCGGCTCCGGTCGCGGAGGTGGTCTCGCGATTCTCTACCGCGAGAAGTGGAAGGTCGTCCAAGTCTCCGTGCCTCCGTGGTCGTCTCTGGAATGCCTCACCTGTCTGATTTCTGGCCCCACTCCCACAGTTATTGCCTCCGTCTACC
>CAJVRN010000232.1:252500-357500 GCA_911728415.1 Lagocephalus sceleratus | reverse complement strand
CCACCCCCCTTCAAATATGTTGTACATTGTATATAGCTACGATGTTGTTTTATGGTTTCTATTTCAGTTTTTTTTCCTCAACATTTTCCAGATAAATTGAAATTGAATGTCTGCTCGATATTACTGTTTGTTGTTGACCTTTTGCACAGAATAATTGTTAGTGCACCTCTAAATGGATCTGGGGCCATATGCAAATCAGGCCAATTCCAAACCACAGAGTGTTTCACCAAAGAAGGTATATTCACTGGAACAACACAGAAATATGAATTATAAAATGAAACCACTGAACAATATTAATTGAAGGATTTGTGCATTTTATGAGTTATTAATGGTCCTGTTACAGAAATTCTTGTCAAAGGCAAAACATTTGCAGTCAAGAACCTCGGCCTGACGATGATTAAAGACTCTGCACCATCCAGATTCACAGTAGGAGCATGACAGAGCAGAACATGGTGGGATGGACAAGAGTCAGATGTGACTGATCAAATTTGTTTCACCTTTAGACCTGCAGTCCAAGTGTGGCCCACGAATGTAACGACAACTCCTACCTGAACAGTGTGTGCTTCAACATGACAGATGACGTTCAGCAAATCAACGTTTTCACACCTGTTTTCCAAGGTCAAACACACACACACACACACACACACACACCACACACACACACTCAAGCTGCACTGTCAGACCCTGATATTCCTCCAGCTGCTTCTCCTGAGATGTTCCATGTACACTTTACCTGCTATCCTCTCCCAGCCTCCTGTCATGTGCTGGATTGTCTCAGGAGCTTCCTTGGATCTCCTGATGTGGTAGATGCCACCTTCCACTGCTCTGATACTAGGAGCCTGTTCTTGTCCCACCATCATCAGGCCAGATCTTCCCATGTCCTCCAGCTGTTGTTCCCCATTTGGTTTCTGCTGCCTGAGGGATCCACTTAGCACCATGTCTCCAGGGTCCATCCTTCTGACATACCCAAAGATGTTCACTGTTTCCTCCTGGATAGTCTCTCTGATGCTCACCAGGCCCTGGCCTCCCTCTTTCCTCTTCATGTCCAGCCTCAGGCTGCCGGATTTGGGGTGAAACTCCAAACAAAAGCTCTATTGTCTTCATTTCAGTAGCTTCTATGTCTTTGGTGCGTTTATTATACCAGCAGGGTATCTGATGCCTGGCAGAGTGGAGGTGTTGATTGCCTGTTCTTCCATTCAGCTGACTCCTCAGGACTCGTCCTACTTTCTGGAGGAATTTGGCCAACTTCCTCATAGTCTCCTCAGCGTTCTTGTTTACCTGTGGAACCTGTGGAATTTGTAGCTGTCCTTGATACCTGCAGTTCCCATCTGGTGACACTACTGCTAAAAAATAAAATAATAATAATAATTAAAATGTGTTGAAAGTTGCTTTTCCGTACATCCAAAGTCACCATACAAGCAAAAGTGACTCCCTCAGTCCTGATTATGCTCCCTCTCATAGTTACCATTTGGCCACACCTTTTTGAGAACAAACGTCACTCCGATGTCGTCGCTCTAGATGCTGCTACTGTGGATCATATTGGTACAGACTGGTATCTGTAGGATCTATCTCAGGGGGTTCAGACCTATGCAGAACAGAGGTGGGACCTTGGTATGTGCTGCACTTGATGTTGATTTGTGTAGTGGCCTTGATGTTGGTCTGTCATTTCTCCATAGCCCCATGGAGATTCTTATAAAGGCTCTTAGACAGCTCATTATATAGTCCATCTGGCCCTGCAGTCCCAAGCAACTTCCCTTTCTACTTAGAGTCCCGACTCCTTTCTGTGGGACTCTTCCTTTCTTTACTGATCTTAGCTGCTAGGGCACCTAACAGCAGCTTCCAAGTTGTGCTGAGGCAGGTCATCAGCCTGTAGTTGGATGAGGTTGCACCCTTCTGTGGGTCCTTCGATATCAGGACCATCTGGCCTTCAGTCAACCCCCCAGGGTGGGTCCCACTGTTTAGCAGCTGCTTCATTTGTCCTGTCAGGTATTCGTAGAAAGCCGTCAGATTCTTCAGCCAGTAGGGGGTCAGATTAGGCCCTACTGTTTCCAGGTCTTCATGCTTGAGACTTTTTCTTCTGCCTCTCTGATGATGACAGAAATCTGACAGTGCACCAAGTAGCAACAGCTCAACACTTACTCTCCATCCAGCCTTCCAATTTCTTGGAATTGTATAATGACACTAAAGCTTCTTCTTCTTCTGGTTCTTGTTCAAGGAGGCCACTCTGGTCTTTTTCACATCCACCAGTCATTTATCTGTGAAGGTCCTCAGTCCATGTCATGGTAATTCTGTAAGTTGAATTGTAGCAACTGGACTGGTTGAGTTTCATGAAGACATTTGCTCTCATCCAAGAGGCTTCATCAGCTCGAACCAACTGTTGGGAGTCCCAGATACTTCTGGAGTCTCAGTCAACTGATTGTTGGTGACTCCGCCCGCTCTGCTGTCCAATGCAGTGAGGGACATCCAGACTTGTACATTGGGGAGACAAATCAACCGCTTCACAACGGAAACGCCTCTGTGAAACTCAACCAGTCTAGTTGTTATAATTCAACTAACTGGGTCACCAGCCATTTGCAACTGATGTTGCGTAAAGCCTCATTTCACCATTTGTTATGTTTCTTAATGATATATTTCATCTGCAGACTGCACAAAAAAGCAAGTTGACCTAATATTTCTATTTGATGGATCAATGAGTATGACTAGAGATGAATTCAAGGAAAACAAGAAGTTCATCAAGGATATAATGAAAAGTCTAAATGGCACATCATTCAAGGTCCGTGAACATTAGATGACTTATAACAGGGTTACAAAATTTGCAACAGTCTTAGTTAAATTATGTTGTCTCTGTTTCAGTTTGCAGCAGTTCAGTTTTCAAGCATTTCCAGGAAGGTTTTTGACTTCAATGACTATCAAGCTGGAACTGCTTTGGACGCTCTCGATAAGGAACCGCACATGAGTGCTCTTACCAACACACATGAGGCACTCCAATTTGTTTTGTAAGTTTATAATATCTGATAATATCTATTGATGACGTTTATCCTGACTATTTTAAATGAAGTCATTATATTTTTTTCAGAGAAAATCTCTTTGAAAACAGAGCATCAGGGTCCTCTCC
This sequence comes from Lagocephalus sceleratus, assembly GCA_911728415.1. Taxonomy (NCBI): domain Eukaryota; kingdom Metazoa; phylum Chordata; class Actinopteri; order Tetraodontiformes; family Tetraodontidae; genus Lagocephalus; species Lagocephalus sceleratus. The sequence goes on along the minus strand of CAJVRN010000232.1, from coordinate 354,385 downwards.
TGATTCCACTAAAGTTCTGGTTCTGATCACTGATGGTGATCCCAGTGATTCCGACTATAACATCATTAATAAATATGATGAAAAGCACATTATTCGCTTTGTCATCGGGGTAAGTTATAAGTGTGTAAGTAAGTGTGAACAATGTTGGTACAAGTTATTATTACAAGTTATTTTAAGTGTGGTACCAATGATGCGGTGGCCTTTGTCTTAAATTTGTGCTAATATTTGACTCAAATAGTGAAATGTTAACTTTAAGGACTTTTTCCTACTTTTTTTACATTTATCTTACATTTATGTAAATGTGTGGATTATGATGCACATTTTGGTTTTAGGTCAAAGACGCTGATATAACAAAGTTTCGGGCCATTGCCTCAGAACCAAAGGACAAAAATGCCTTCAAAATTGAGAACTACGATGGACTCATAGGAGTTCTTGCAAATTTTCAGAAAAGGATCTTTAAAATGGAAGGTGATGTGTGTTCTATATTTGTACTGCATATGTACATACATACATATTTAAGCTGACTGTCTTATTTATATTTTTAGGCAGCCAAACAGGCCAGGCAGGAGACTTATTAAATGAAATGGCCCAGAGTGGATTCAGTGGGGTCAGTCACAATGTGAGTAACCTTAAAGGAGAATTCCAAACCCTTTTTTATGTTTTGGCCCCTTATTCACAATTAATACGTATTTCTAAAAAGCACACCACACCTCTTGCCTTTTTTCTCTTGAGTCTATCAAGGTCTTAGCAGATAGAGGTGTCTCACAGCTGTTCACTTTGATATCACAAACAAACACAGGCAGAAATATTGTCTAGTGATTTTGTTCTTTCTGAAGGCAATAGAAGCAGTTGTTGTGGAATATCTTCAAGTCAAAGTTGCTTCTTCAGGTTTAAAAATGTCACTCTATATCACTTAGAATTACTGGGTCAGCTACAGCACAAATGCGCAATGCAGAATCACCACAACAGGGTCGAATGATGAGTCAAGTTCAGCTGGGTCACGGTCCAATGATGGTTTATTGACAAAAAGTACAATTCACCATGCATGAGAGGTAGCCCGGGCTAAGTCTGAAACACTGCAAGAACTTCCCCTTCTTTTATACATCTTGGAGCTTGGGTCTACCCCGCCCCGGGCTCCTCCTTTCATTTTGTCATTCTGTACCCTGTTTTCCACAGTTATACCTTTCTTTTACCATTCTATCCGTGGAACACATCCCCAGTGTTGTTTTTTTAAAAACAAAGTCAAAACCCTGCCCACCAGTAGGTGGGCTTTTTCAGCTAGCATAAACAGAATACACGTGTATGATATAGTTGATACAGACAGAATAATCATAAAAGAACATATAGATGGAGTACTCGTGTATGTCACATGCACAACTCCTAAAAGATCATAAAACGTAAATGGGACACTTGTGTCAGTCACATGCACATGGTCATAGCAGGAAACAGGCCATATAACATAAATGGAATCGTCATGGGCCATAAAACATAGATGGGATGTTCGTATACGTCACCTTCACATGGCAACAACAGGAAACAGGCCATGAATGGACCATTCATATGCCTTGCTCATGTCGAGAGCGTAAACATGTTTTTCAACTTCGTTCTTATCACTATACGATGGTTCACCACCTCGATTCCTTGATCTAACTTTGGTCTTCACACTACACAGTGGCGGCTGCCGAAAAATATTCTAGGTGTGGCTGTGAATTCAACATATGAGGCCATGTTTAATAACCATAAACAACTGGACACAAACAACTGGATACCAGTTTTATGTGAAATAATAATGATCCAAATAATCATACATATTAATATATTCATATTTTAAAACATTAAAAGGATATTGCACCATCACAACCTTTTTTATTTTTTTTAAAACAACATTTTCCCAACATATTCTGTCATGATATTTTCAGCACCTCAAGACTATAAATGTCTGCAATGCTGATTTGTCCAAAAATGTATTAATGATCCCTGGCAACCGTCGACGATTGACTAGTTGTCTGCACTGGCGAGGCGCTCTGAGCTCAGGAAGTGGTGCCATCATTTAGACTACTTGGACCACACTTACTACCAATATTAAAGTGTAAATCAAACACACCCGTGCTTTCACAACCTAAATAAATATTCTGTTGTTGGCTTCACTTCGCTCTGAGCTCCTAACAGATGTGCACGTTTCTGCCAACAGGATATTCTGATTCTGGGCTCAGTGGGGTCTCAAGGCTGGAAGGGTTCACTTCATGAGCTGCGGGGACTAGAAACCACTCAAATCAATGATCCAGACATGAACATGGACTCCTACATGGGTATTGAACACAACAACTCTAATATCAGTTGTGTTTATTGATCTGAAAATAGGCTTGTCGTCAAATAAAATAAATACAGTGTATAATATTACATAATAATTCATAGGTCATAAAGTGCATACTGTATATTTATAAGTCCTGTCTAAAAGGTTTTCTTAAAACAATAACCAGATGTAGTACTCCACTACTACTAGTACTACTATTTAGTCCTCTGCTGTATTTAAAATTTTGGTACCAGTGAAAATTCAATACATTTTGCATTGTTGCAGGATATTCGGTTTCTGTTGGAGAGAAGAATAATACAGTTCTATATTTTGCTGGGGCACCAAGATCAGAGCATAGGGGGCAAGTCAGCATTTTCAAACATGATAGCATGAACTGGACTGTAGTCCAGAAAATCATTGGGAACCAGGTCAGTCATTTAAGGTGCATTCAATGTTGAATATAACTTACGCCTCAATGTGCCCCTGAAAAGCCCCTTATTTGACCACTTTTGGTGGGGAAAGTCTTGATGATCTTGATCTCTTTTCTTGAAAATTGTTTCAAGGTTCACTTCAGTTTGCATTAAATCTTACAAAAACAAAACAACAGTTCTATTTCCTTTAATGTTCTTCTTCTAACTCCTATGGTAATCAAGATATAATAACGGTATCTTGGTATTACATTCATTCATTCCATTAAGCCATGAGGTTTAGTTAATATTTGTGTAAAATGTGCACGTTGCTACATACAGTACTATCACTTAAAGACAAGAGAGGCTTTTGGTAACAGCAGTTTTCATCATATTTTATTCACTCGTCAGATCGGCTGCTACTTTGGAGCAGAGCTGTGCTCAGTTGATATCAACTCAGATGGTGACACTGACTTCCTGCTGGTGGGCGCGCCACTATTTTACCAGCCTCAGCAGAAGAGCGAAGGCCAGATACACGTCTATAGGCTGACTGAAGAGGTCCACATCCTTTCAGAATGAATTAGATTGAAGCTAATTTAACACATCTGGTTTTAATCTTCAGTAAATTTGTTTGTTTTTCAACAGATGAAGCTTAAAAGTGAACTGAGTGTGACTGTATCATCCATGGGCCGATTTGGCACCAGTATAACCAGTGTTACAGATCTGAATGGTGATGGTCTCACAGACATTGCTGTTGGAGCCCCCCTTGAGGATGAGAACAGGGGGGCTGTGTACATCTACCTTGGTGATGGACAGAAAGGCATACGCAGCACTTTCAGTCAGGTGGGACGCATCTTTTTTTGTTGTTTTTTTTAGGAGAAACCAAAGATGATGAACAATATCAGGGTGTTGGGAATGTTGACAGTAATAGACCCAAATGACCCAAATGCACGACTCTCAGACATGAAGCTTCTCTCCAAAAGAAAGGGTAGTCTTAAATTAACAGATGAGTTGACACAACTAAGGGTGGAATGTTTTGTAATGTAAAGACCAATCGGCCCTGAAAGCAGCAGAGACCAAATGTCCTGGGAGAGGGAAGACAAGGAGACACAGGCGCAACACATCAGGGTGGGGCATACAATCCCACAGGTGGGAAACTTGACAGAAATGAACGGAAACGAGAGGAGAGTTAGACAAAATTAAACAGGAATTGTTGAACTGAAATAGAGAACAGACACATGCAGCCAATATGACACAGGGAAGTTAAATTGAAGACATTTGTGCCACAGGCCCTCCTTTCTTACAACTACTGAACTCAGAAAATGTTCCTAGAAACAAGTATTTTACATGGCCGGTGTGGAATTTCACCAAAAGGTCAAACAACTTGGTAACTGTCATGTGTCTGTTAATCCAGAGAATCAGGGGACAGAAAATCCAGCCTGAGTTGAGATTCTTTGGACAGGCTATTGATGGAGCCATTGACCTGGGAGATGATGGACTCCCAGATATGGTGATTGGGTCACAGGGTGCAGCTGTTGTATTAAGGTACATACCCTCACTCTTCTAATTATTAATGTGTTCAAGTCTCGTCTAAAGTCAACTTCTTCTGTTTGAGTTGAATGAGTATCAGTATGAGTGGACTTGTACGTGAAGCTATGATACGTTACTGCTAACTTTGTTTTTGAGCTGTTTTTACATTACTCTTCTACTTGAACACCCCTACACACATTCTAGCCCAACACAGTCAAGACACCTCCTTATCTTAACATTCATTGAAAAATGTGTTTCAGGTCCAAACCCATCTTTAATATCACAACCTACCTGGAGTTTGAACCAAAGGTGATAAGCATTGAAAAGATTGACTGCCTGAGCAGTACCGATGAAACTCTCCAAATGGGTACCCTAAAGGCTTGTTTCCAATTGGTAGAAACAACAAAGAGCAGTGCAGGTAGAGATCAAAGCCTGTAATATGATTCATCAATAGTTGCTCACACTGAGTCCTGTCACTGCCTCACTGGTCCGATACTTTCTTGCTTTTCAGGGGCACTGAAGTCTGGACTAAACCTCTCCTGCATCATTAATGTGGATTCAATGAGGCAAACATCCCGAGGTTTCTTCAGTGAAACTGACAACAAAGCGAGGAACCAGACCACCACTCATGAGTTGATGAACGAAAGCAACTGCTTCACCCACCCCGTCTATATGAAGGTATGCTGATGCAGTCAGAGTATTCTCACTCTCCTTCCACCATTTTGAATGATTGCAGTTTCCTCTTTTGTACTTATGAGTCTCTATAAGGACACATTTCTATAAATTCACTTTAAGTGTCCAGACAATAAACTCTTTGCCTTTTCCCCACTCTTTGAGAATATACACGTGATGCTGCATGTTTTCCTGCAGGAGTGTGTCAAAGACACGTTGTCACCCATCAGCATCAATCTAAGCATTTCACAAGTGAACGTTGAGAGTTCACAGGCTGTCCTGAATGTAGACAGCAGAAGGCAGCTTCTCATCGAGGTACGTAAAATCAGAAAGCAACTCATTGCTGTTGGCCGGATCTCTGTTGGGTGCAGCCCGAAGAAGCGACATCGGTCCACCTTCCGGTTGTCTCACCACCTGCAGGAGGGCTCAGAAGGTGCCAGTGTATTGTGTATTGGCCAGTGTATTTGGGTGCCAGATGTGGGCGGTGGCCTGACAACCCAATCCCCCCAACATTGACTCTGGCCATGGACACATGGATTGTCACCTTGCTGGGGGGTAGAGCTAGTGCAGGAGGTTGGTTGGTACCAGTTAGTGGTAGGTGGACTCACCTTCTGGCTCTGAAACCAGGCTACTTGAGAGAGGCTGGTTTCTCCTTCCCTGGTGTGGTCTCTCCAGCTCAGCCACATGTGTTGGAGTTCTTCCTGGTGAAGAGAAGGTCCCTTCACCGCGCCTATGGGTTAAGGATAAGATTCTCACTGTTGTTTGGGCCAAAGCCGGCCTTCTTGGAGGCCCTGGGAGGGGTACTGCAAGGGACTCCAACTGGGGACTCTTCCTGGGGGACTTTAACGTTGTTGATTGTGAAAAACGGCCTCCCGGTCTGAACCCTGGCGGTGTTTTGTTGCTGGACTTGCCGGACCAGTCACAGTTTGCCTATAACAAACATCAGCCTGGACCACAGATCAGTGATTGACCGTGTGGTCATTTCATCTGACCTTTGGCCATTTGTCTTGGACAATCCACTGGCAGGGGAGGAAGGTGGAAAGACTCAGCAGAACCAAAAATTTTGTGAGGGTCTGTTGGGAACGTCTGGTAGAACCCTGAGCAAGGTCTTCAACTCCCACCTGCAAGAGACACTTGACCAGATCCCAAGGGAGGCTGGAAACACCCTGTCCCAGTGGACCATGATCTCCACTTCCATTGTGGATGTGGCTGGTGGCAGTTGTGGCTGTACCCCAAATTCCTAAACATAGTAGAAGTAATGGATGCCATCATGCTAGAAGATTCAACCCTAATAATCTATGGCCAGCTGACTCAGAAGGTCCGTGGCAGAACTGAACTGATTAGAATATTCTCGTTCTGATTTTAAAAATAACCCAGGCCAATATGGTCAGATAGCATTACTGAATGTTTACACCTGGATACACTGATTTGAAGATGTTCAGTATTTACAGAGGAGGTGATCATTTTCAGCACTCAGGACTGTTGTCAGATTTAATCTTTACAAGACTATGTAGCCTGTCAGATTATTCTATATTGTCTTCCATGAGATTTCTCTAGTCTTCATTTCTACTTTACTTTCTGGATTTCACAGGTTCCCTTTGAAAAACAATGTAGGAAAAATGACTCCTGCATCGCTGAACTTGAGGCCGACTTCAATTTCACGTGGGTCAAGCACATCGCAGCTTTGGTGTTCACATTGAAATAAAGGTGACCAATGTGAGAATGACACTGTCGTTGTTAGGACCCTAACTCTACTGGTGGCAGAAGACAGCTACTTCAACCTTTCAGTAAAACTGTCCAATCATGGTGACGACTCATACAACACCAGTCTAACAATGTACTACCCTCTGGGACTCTCCTTCTCCAGGATGACTCTGACAGAGGTAACACACACACACAACCTGTACAAAGTGATGTTTGCTGGCGGACTCCCTCTAGCCACTCTTTCACCCCATGTTTGACTGCCTGCAGTACCAGATCAACCACATTAGAGAAAATCCAAATATCTAAATAAATAGAAAAATAGAAAACTGACTCCATGCTGCACAGCACTTCATCAGCAGAGGCTTAGAAGATGGTGATTATTAGGGGCATTAGTTAATCCAAACAGCATAAACATTTGTAATGACTGCTGTCAAATGCTCTGCAAGGAACCAATAACTGATGACGTTCTTGTTGGCCCATGAGTCCAACAGAACTGCATCCCTGAAGGCGAGCATGTGGAGAGAAAGGCTAACCTCTAAGCTGGGTTCAAGCCCAGATCATTCCATGACTTTGGCTGGAGAAACTGTTTACAGGAAGCGTTGCCGGGGAACACTTCCTTTGGTAGAAGGTGACCAAACGAGTCCTCCCATCAATAGGAGCCTGAGTGATGCTGTGCAGCAAAGCCTTTGTTGATCTTAGGAGGGCAGCACGATATGGTGATCCTTAACCTCCTCTGACAACATTGAAGAAGGCGACAACCTTCGCCAGCTGGCTTCCATCCACTCTTCACCAACAGGGTCCAGAACTCGGTGTAATCCAGAAGACAATGTCTTCTGGATTACACCGAGTTCTGTGTCCATGTCTTAAGAAGTGTAGGGAGTTGTACAGATAGATCCTGGGTTGGAAGTTGCAGCATGAGGCCACAAGGTGGCCTCATGCTGGGAACAACATGTGGGGAAATGGTGTTTTTGGCTGCGTGTGTTTGTGTGGTTTAAGGCCTGCAGGTGGAGCTGTTTGGTGGCCACCACTCCAGGTGTGGCTCATTGGCTTGATGAGCAAGGGCTTAAAACCCCTGTGCTGATCGGGGGTTTGGGGTTTTTTGGAGTTTGAGAAGGAGCGAGGGTCAGCTGCAGCCATGCGAGACTGGAACCTGCCGAACGCGTCCACTTGAGAGTGCCAGTCCCCTTTGCTGAAGCTTTTTGGATTTCCCCTCATTGGGTCTTGTTAGACTTTTTGTACACCTCACGTTTTCACTTTACTGACACTGCACTACATTCGTCAGTTTATCCACAGTACTGACTTTCCACTTTAATTATTTAATAAATCCCTTTTTGGTTAAAAACCTCTAAACATATGTGGTCTCCCCTTTCATGTTGTGGCCATTCTGAGCCAAGTGGCCATGACAAAGTGCTCCCAGACAAGTAGGATATATCACAGGGCATTCACAGGAGGACCAGTTGTTCTGTCCCATGCTGACGTCCCCCAGTTCCTCCTGCTCACATCACCCTTAGCAGACCCTGCTCAAGCAAAGTTTCCTCCGACACCTACGGCATGACAATTAAAACTGTTGCTTATACATCGTAACAGTAGCATGAAGACATGGCACCCACTTTAACTATAAACAGTCCGTCCTCACAAACTTCCAGATTAAGTGCCCACAAGTCGGTAAATCGCTCGGATCATATGTAATGATCACATTTTGCACGTTGCTTCTGCAACTGCGATTGTATGCATGTCTGACCACACCGTAGCACGCTCAGGCGCACCTCTTCCTGCTGCGTTCTAATACAGAAGTGTGCCGTGTTTATGTGAGCCAGGTGAGGTCGATATAGCTACAGAGGCTCCCCTGGACCGGCTCGCTCAGCTGGGACATCCGGGCTGTGAGAATGGGAATACTCCGCGTCAAGTCCTTCTTTGTTCTCTCAATCTCCCACCACATTGAAGTCAATTGTTCATATTGAAAAAAAATCTTCTGGCCCTGCTCCTGCCACATGACAGGAAAGAAGACATGATTGGGCCGACTGTAAAGTCAGGACAAATAAGGGAGGATTCCAATACAGACAGTAAGACAGACACATCCAAAACTGAAAGATTTATTTCAGAAAAATTAGAAGTAGACAAAACACATGAAGGTAATTGGGGTTAAAGGAGGGAGGGTAGACACAAGAGGAGGAGGTGAAGAAGACAGACATGGAGGACATGACACATATTTATTTTGCACTAATAAACTGTAACTTTGATGTGTGCTTACTTCTGTTGAAACAGCAGACAAGAGCAACGCTCCACAGCTGCGGCGATCTGGAAGGTGTCCTGGACAGAACTACGTGCAGTATCAGCCTGCCTGTGTATCGCAGCAGATCAGCGGTGAGTCGTCCTGACACACTCTCACAACGTGAACTTCTCTCATGTGCTACTTTCATCACAATCGCTCCTTTCCCCCTGAAGGCAGCCTTTAATGCTTCTTTCCACATCATCACTGATCAGACATGGAACAATACCGTTTCACTGACTGTTAGTGGACAAAGGTAGTCAACTAGACACAGAATACAACTTCACTTTCTCTATATTGAAATATCTCATGATTGATGTGGTTCATGTTTCTAAGAACTCACTTTTGCGTCCTCAGTGATAATGCAAACCCCAACAGAACCAGTTCTGTGACCAAAAGCATCCCAGTCCAGTTTCTGATAAAAATGGCAATAACAGTGTAAGTAGCACTACATTCTATCTTATATCTAATTATTATGATGTCATCATTATCATCATTATTATCCTGTCATGCCACACCCTTTTATTGTTTTCAGGAAAGAAGACGCTGTCTCTTTACTGCAGATGTTATGGCTCCAAAAAGGATAAATGTTGTATTTAAGGTGATTTACAACACAGGTTAATCATTTGTAACAAATGTAATTAACTTTTCAGCCACGTTGTATCAAACCATTATTGAATATCTCATGTTCTTTGGCTGAGCAACTGATGACATATCTTACTTAGTAGTTCTTCTGTCTTTTGCTATGCATACTGTTAGGTCTAGAGATGGAATATGAAACCTGCGTGTCTTGAACTGGGTTTCTCTCACACCTCACAGATAGATAACCCCGGCTGGAAGGCTTTTCCTATCAATGTGTCCTTAACCTTTCCAACAAGGCTGGAGCATAACTTTGAAATGCTGAACTACCAAGTCTTTGTGGAACAGGTAACAGACACCTTCCCCAACATGTCTGCCTCGTTCTCACTTCAATGTTCAGAATGACACGCTGCAACAATGACTTCTCCTTTTTCAAGAACAAAACTCAGTGCACAGCCCGTGCTGACAAGAAGACTGAAGTAAGTAGAGCCTTTGAAACAAAGCCTCACACACTGCTGCTCAAGACTGCAAGAATGTCTGACAGAGAATGACTGCTGCGTTACAGCTCTGGTCCCCAGAACCACCCTTCAGTCTCATCGTGTGTGACACCTTCAACCTGGACAAAGAGTCAGCAACTGAATTCACACTCTCTGGAGACGTTCGTTTTAGAGATCTCAAACAGCATGCAGCGGTATTTCAGGACACACACACACACACACACACTCAAACACACACCTCAAACTCACACACACACACACCCACACACACACACACTCACTCACACACACACCCACACACACACACTCAAACGCACACACACTCACACACACACACTCACACACACTCACACACACGCACACGCAGGTGGACTGGAAATTACATCTCCTTCCTCCAAACACACTTGGTCCACGTGTGGATGTTGTATTGAAAACTTTACACATGAAGGTTCCAATCATATCTTGCTCTCACTCTGCAGAATCTTGGCTTTCTGAAACTATTCACTGGAGAAGTTTCAGAGGTTAAATTTAGAAGCTCCATACATGTGAGTTATGACACAAACCAATATGTGCTGGATTCTAATACACAAAAGGTATGTGGTATGTTATTTAACTGTACTTTATATGGTCTTAGATTATCAGGTAGCATGAGCAGCTACGTCTACAACATCTACTCTGTTCTTCATCAACACTCTTTTAGGCTCTGAACCAACAGGCTGAAGTTAGGGTTGAATTTGTGATTCCTCCTCATCATTTTCTCATTATCTCAACTGGAGTTGGACTGGGGCTCCTGCTTCTGATCATAATCACAGTCATCATGTGGAAGGTGAGGCTCTGTTTCAATAGAAAACAAACTCAACTTAAAGATGAACACACACTAAACTAAAGACTCTTTCTATATGTCATAAACTTGTTTCATTTTTCAGGTGGGCTGTTTCAGAAGAACAAAAATTTATCATATATCAAGAGGAGGAAACTCGTCAGGCTATGAGTGCTCAGCCTGATGATGAATGTGTGGAATCTGTCCGTTACTTCAGTGGTAGAAGACGCAGACCATCACTCAAGAAAAGAGCAAAGATATAAACAAACACACAATAACACACTACATACTACTACACACACTACCTCTATACATTCAAATATGATTGTACTAACTGAATACTCATTCACTGTTTTTATGGTTTGAAAACCCACAGCTGTTATTAATGTCATTAAGGTGGTAAATGAATTAAATAAACCAAGAAAAATGAAGCAAAGCTCATCCTGATGCTGTGCTATGAGAGAGCTAATCATGAGTGTGAGACATGAGCTCCATCACAGACTGGTGGCCAGTCGTTAGAACAATCCTGTCAGAATGATGCTCCAGCTGTTCTGTGGTGCTTCGTTTGATGACCATGCTCACGGTTGTGCATCTACTCTTATTTTACTCCACGTGTGCTGTCTGTTGTACTTTAGTCATGCTGCTCATCTCCCCCAACCGCTGGCTCCATCCATGCCGTGGTCCTCACAGCAGCAGTTACTCTGCACTCGTCCATGTAGAAGCACCCTGAGAAACTGGGTTTGAAACCCACCTCTGCTCTGGAAGGGACCGGAAAGAGTCCTGATCTGGGGGCTGACCTTGACAGATCAGCTCTTGTCCAATATTCAACGTGACTGGAGGCGGGTTGAGGAGTTCGAGTGAAGTTGTGTGAGTTTTAACTGTTTCAGAGTGTCAGTTCAGCAGCTCTTCTGCCGGTGTGACAAACAGGAAGTGGTGTACCCACCATCTCTGCTCTGTTCCCAGCACCAAGGCGTTGAAGCACAAATGAAGACGATCGTGGTGACAGTGAAACCAAAAGACCGCTCTGCTCTGTCTAGGGTGGGGTCACACAGTCCTGCTTTGATGGCATCAGTTCCATTTATGTTTGGTCAGCAGACCTTTGGCAGGAACACGTCAAAATGGGAATCTGGTTGTAGATGTCGGTCAGCTCCACGGAACACTTTACCAAGGAAGAGAAAACAATGAGGACATGGTTTGGGGTTTTGGGGGTTTTGTTCACAAAACACAGTTAACAGACGACGTCCGCAGATGTCTGACGTGACCAACGGATGTGGGGAAGTAGTTTGCGCTCTCATCCACACTACATACTGGGGTAAGGGTTAGTTCATGCTGATGTATATTTTCAGGGCTCTGCTGCCTGTTTCTCTCCTCTGCAGGTGATTTTTAGGGGCTGACGGAGGGGCGCCCTATAAAGAGGGTGGAGTCAGTTCTCCTGGGTTCTCCTGGGTTTGTGTTCGGTGTCAGTAAGTTCATTATTGCTGATGGCTCCAGTGTTGTGGCTGACCCAGCCCCGATGGCCCTGTGGCCTGGCTCCGTGTGTGTCATGACCGGACTGGAAAGAATAAGTGTCAAAGGTGAAAACACACTGACATTTGAGCAAAGAACAGGTTACATTCTACACATGACATCACAGTGCTGACCTTTGATGTAGACATGTTCCTCCTTTTAAGCGTAGCAGAGTCAATAACTGGTAAACAGAAGCACAAGGTCAAATTCCACAGAATAGTTGACCGTCGACTCAGAGGCGCTCACGGCACTGCAGAGGAGACGTCGGAAAGCCTGTTTAAACGTAAGTCTTACGTTCAGCTTTAGCTGTTTTCCAGAGTCTTCGTGATTCCAGCATGCGTCTCCATCAGCAGTGGTGCTTCTCTTTGTTTATGTTGTGTGTTTGAGCTTTTCTGTGTTATTTGGTGATTCATTTGATTTGGGTTAGGGGAAAGGACAAGGACAAACTTGCTTGTGTTTGGTATCGCTTCAGACGGGTACAGAATATGACTGCATGTATTCTGACTGAATGAGCAAGTTTTATTTCTCAGAATGGTTCCAGCTTCAGTAACCGCAGCACATTCCATTCCACCTCACACTCTGACCCGGCTGGCACGAGAGTGGCTGGAAGAGGACACGCCTAACTTTGACCCTGCAGGAGTGTGTGTGGGCTCGCGTGAAGTTGAGGCCAGACTATTGTGTAAAACCCCACACAGCATCCTGGCAGGGAGCCCCTTCTTCACAGCAGTGTTCCGGGAACTCGGCTGCACTGTTCACTGGATTCTACAGGAGGGATCTGAGATTGGTAAAACCCACACCCTCTGGTCCACAACTTTAAATTATATCAGACACATTCAAGTGTGAAGATTGATTATTGTGGAAAGCCTGTGCACCACCCTAGAGGAAGTAGGAAACAGCAGATGACTTAATCTAAACTCAACAGACTGATTGTTGTTGTTTGACTGGTGTCAGGGGAAAAATGTGATGATTCTTTGAAACCAGTGGCATACCGGAGTGTTACTAGAGACCATACAGAGTTTGGGTACACCTCCAGCAATGGAACTACAAATAAAAGAATTGAATAAATCTATATATAAAGCATGTCGAGCATATGCACAATCATATACCCATCTTTACTCATCAGCTCTTTCTGTCCATATGTCCAATCATTAAAGTCACAAAAGTCTGCTCTGGGTTAGGTCAATGTAGTTTCCTGGGGCAAAATACAGAAATAAAGTGTGTAACTAACACTAATTGCCGATCAGCACTTCAGATATAGATAGAAGTCTAGTGGCAGAGGACCACAGAGTCACAGCTCAGCCCCCTGAAGGGCTCACTCCAGTGTGTTTGCTGTCCCTATACACCAAAGCTTGAAGAGCAGTATTGTGATTCTTGACAATGCAACAGGTGAAGAATAAACTTCTTGTCCTGAAGGCCCAGATGGTGTCACAGTAACAGCAGTGGTGAGAGGCCCAGCGAGGTGCCTCCTCCTCGGTGAAAGGCCAGCTCTAAACTGCCTGGCCCGGGCTTCAGGGATTGCTACACGCTGCTCTCAGCTGCGAGCAATGGCATCTGCGGGTGGTTGGCATGGAGAGGTGGCGGGCACGCGCAAGACAACACCGGGCTTCCGCCTGGTGGAGAAGTATGCCATGCTGGTTGGTGGGGTGTCTATGCACAGACAAGACCTGAGTGGAATGGTGATGCTAAAGGACAACCACATCTGGGCATCAGGAAGTATCACACAGGTGCAATCCAATGCTGACCCTAACTCTAACCCTGACCCTAACCATAACCCCTTGACCCCCTACCATAGCCAGGGTCTGAATCCTACCTCCCCTAACCCTAACTCTAACCTCTTGGCCCCCTACTTGACCAGGGTCTGTGTCCCTTATCTTAACCCCAACTCCTTGACCCCCTACCCCAACCAGGGTCTGTATCCCACCTCCCCTAACCCCAACCCCTTGACCCCCTACCCTAACCTCCACTCCTCAAATCAGAACCAGGGATGGTACCCCACCATCCACTACACCTACCCCCATACTGGGACGATGGTCGGCCAGCACATTAATCTTCCCGACCACTGGTCTCCACTTTTCTTTTCACGACACGTCTTCTCTCAAGAATTAAAGGCCACTTGAACAACACCCAACCATCGCACCCGACCATCCAGAACCATAAGGTTATTTCAGCATTTAGGAAGAACCCAAACCTACGCAACATGCTGGTCAAAGCAAACTTCACAACAAATAGAAAACCACCCTCAACACCAGAAGACAAATTTTATAGAAATAGGAAATTCATTGCCAACTCACATAGTATGTGATCCTTCCCTTCACTAGGCACATATTCCCTAGCACACAGCAACATCATTTATATCATTACATGCACCACTTGCCACAAACACTACATAGGAGAAACCAAACATGCACTACACACAAGGCTCCAACAACACATGCACAACAGGAAAGGGCAACTCACTACACCCCTCATTACACACCTCCAACACCACTCTCCGGACCACCTCATCGTATCAGGCCTCGAGTCCAATGACCACTGGACCACAGGACAGAGGAAGAGAGATCTGGATTGAGACACTAGGGACCATCACACCTAGAGGACTCAACCCACAGGTCTACATGTGACCCCTGAACCCCAACCCTAACCCAACCCTAACCCTGACCCTAACCCTAGCCCCTAACCTTAAATCTGAGCCGAACTCTAACCCCTGACCCCTAACATTTCCATTCTTTGTTGTTTGTCCAGGCTGTAAAAACGGCCCGCTCGGTGTGTGCTTTCAGCAGTAAGATCGAGGTTGAGTGTCGCTCCGCAGAGGAGGCCAGAGAGGCAGCGACAGCAGGAGCAGACCTAATAATGCTGGACAACTTTAATCCTCAGGTACACTTTGATTCAAGCCTGGTTTATGGCTCTTTTCATTGCCTCTCACTGTGTCCTTCACCCGTCGAACCTGCAGGAGTTGCATGCTGCAGCTCAGGTGCTGAAGAAAGAATTCCCATCTGCAGTGATAGAAGCCAGCGGAGGAGTGATTCCTGGAAACTTGTCTTTGTATTTCTCCCCTCACGTGGACATCATCTCTCTGGGCTGCATAACACAGGGCTGCCCTGTGGTGGACTTTTCTCTGAAGGTTCAAAGGCCTGTCTCTTTATCAAACCTTGATCAAAAATGAACACCAGACAGGAAAAGGAAAAAAACAGTTGTCCTATAAATACACTGCTGAACGACAACATGAACCACATCATGGAGCGAAGGCGCAGCCATGGCCATTTGATCGTTCCTTTTTATGTGACTTTTTTTGTGACAGCAAGCTGATCTAAACATTATTTTATTATTAACAAAAGTAATGAGTTGAAATGTAATTGTGTAATTGATATACAGTGTTCCCTCGTTTATCGCGGGGGTTACGTTCTGGAAATTTCCCGCGATAGACGAAATCCGCGAAGTAAACAGCTTTATTTTTTACAATTATTTTACAGGTTTTAAGGCCGTAAAACCCCTAACCACACACTTTTATACACTTTTCTCACAGGATTTAACATTTCCTCACAATCAAACACTTTCAAAGTTCAAACTTGTTCCTCCGCCTTTTGGTTGCGACCGCAGGTGCCTTTTCCCCTGCTGTTCTCCAATCTGGATTCAGAGCACAATGCACTGGAAAAAAAATCCGCGAAGCAGCGAAGCCTCGAAAAGTGAACCGCGTTATAGCGAGGGTACACTGTATATAAATGCAACTGTCTCATTTTGTTCTCAGAAGAGAAAAAGGAACCAGGCTGTCTTCATATAAATTCAAGTGTGTTGGGAGTAGGTCTTGTGAGAAAATATTGACAACAAAGAAAAGCAGAAGCATGATGTTTTAAAAGACACTGCAACAAGTGAAAGAGTACAAGAAAAAAGTAGAAGTGTTACATCATTCTCGAGAGAACACAAAGGAAGTTGAGCACAGGAACAGAGTGAGCAGCCCTCTGAGAAAGTAAAGATGGCTTGGCTGTGTCACATCTGCCTTCACACTTCTCTCCTGGTTTTTGGTAAGACCTCTGGTTTTTGTAACGAACAACAAAAAGATGTTTCACATGTTGATTGTGTTGATTTTCTGTCACTGGGGAGGTTTAGCTCTTTTTCTACTTTTGCCTGATCACTGATTTGGGTTTGAACCTGTAAGTCTTCCACATTCTGTGGCTGTGACTCGTATTCAACTTCTTTATGTCATGTTTTAAAGAAGAGGACCAGAGAAGGAGTTTTAAAAGGCAGATTAGTGTGTTCAACATGTACACTAATCAGTCATGTGGTTTTCTCTAAAGCAAGTACTGCCAGGAGGACTCTTTTGGAATATTACCCCAGAGATCATGTTTTAGTGTCCACTCTTCAAAGCCTGCTGACATTATTCTACACGTTTGTCTGAACAGAAGAAACACCTACACTTTCACTTTTATAAAATCTTAAACGTCTCCAGAAAAAACAAATACTTGTATTTGGTCTTTTCCTGACGCTGTCCATCGAACTAATGCAAGGTGAATGTAGAAGTGAGCCCAAGTCAAACGATTTGGCTTTCTTAAAGCTTTTGTTGGTAATTGCAGCTGTCCGAGTCTCTTTGGCTTTCAACGTTGACGTGGCAGATCCACAGATCTATAATGGGGAACGTGATCATTTCTTTGGATACAAAGTACTTCAGTTCAGGTCTGGAACAAACAAAGGGTAAGTTTGATGTTTATTTACTATTGCTAAAAAGGCCCAGCTCATCAAATTCCATCAGGTAGAATGACAGAATCTTCATCAAGCTGTTTCAGGAAGTAAGTCGGTGAGCAGAAGGATCCTTTGTAAGACCTGTAACATGTCGCCTTGATTACTGCCGTTAGAGGACGAGGCGCCGGTTAGAATCTGTTGATCCTGATGTGGGAAAAAGAATGTTTTAAAATGGACCCGCGTGACATCCTCCTTAAAGGGGGAACTGCTACTTACACAGATGCAAAAGCATTCTACAAGTATCATTTACTGCCCCTGTTAGTGTTTCATTGTGTGTGTTTATCAGTGATCTAACAGGGCGGTTCATTTGTGCTGCGTCACCTTACTGACATTTTAGTGGAAACGTGCAGGATCGACGTTATACGCTCTTTATAGTTAAAACAGGAAGTATGGCACTAAACTAAGTATTGTTACTTTGCTTCTGTCGTTGATAGATACATACGTTTCACCTCCACCCCCCTTCAAATATGTTGTACATTGTATATAGCTACGATGTTGTTTTATGGTTTCTATTTCAGTTTTTTTTCCTCAACATTTTCCAGATAAATTGAAATTGAATGTCTGCTCGATATTACTGTTTGTTGTTGACCTTTTGCACAGAATAATTGTTAGTGCACCTCTAAATGGATCTGGGGCCATATGCAAATCAGGCCAATTCCAAACCACAGAGTGTTTCACCAAAGAAGGTATATTCACTGGAACAACACAGAAATATGAATTATAAAATGAAACCACTGAACAATATTAATTGAAGGATTTGTGCATTTTATGAGTTATTAATGGTCCTGTTACAGAAATTCTTGTCAAAGGCAAAACATTTGCAGTCAAGAACCTCGGCCTGACGATGATTAAAGACTCTGCACCATCCAGATTCACAGTAGGAGCATGACAGAGCAGAACATGGTGGGATGGACAAGAGTCAGATGTGACTGATCAAATTTGTTTCACCTTTAGACCTGCAGTCCAAGTGTGGCCCACGAATGTAACGACAACTCCTACCTGAACAGTGTGTGCTTCAACATGACAGATGACGTTCAGCAAATCAACGTTTTCACACCTGTTTTCCAAGGTCAAACACACACACACACACACACACACACACACCACACACACACACTCAAGCTGCACTGTCAGACCCTGATATTCCTCCAGCTGCTCCTCCTGAGATGTTCCATGTACACTTTACCTGCTATCCTCTCCCAGCCTCCTGTCATGTGCTGGATTGTCTCAGGAGCTTCCTTGGATCTCCTGATGTGGTAGATGCCACCTTCCACTGCTCTGATACTAGGAGCCTGTTCTTGTCCCACCATCATCAGGCCAGATCTTCCCATGTCCTCCAGCTGTTGTTCCCCATTTGGTTTCTGCTGCCTGAGGGATCCACTTAGCACCATGTCTCCAGGGTCCATCCTTCTGACATACCCAAAGATGTTCACTGTTTCCTCCTGGATAGTCTCTCTGATGCTCACCAGGCCCTGGCCTCCCTCTTTCCTCTTCATGTCCAGCCTCAGGCTGCCGGATTTGGGGTGAAACTCCAAACAAAAGCTCTATTGTCTTCATTTCAGTAGCTTCTATGTCTTTGGTGCGTTTATTATACCAGCAGGGTATCTGATGCCTGGCAGAGTGGAGGTGTTGATTGCCTGTTCTTCCATTCAGCTGACTCCTCAGGACTCGTCCTACTTTCTGGAGGAATTTGGCCAACTTCCTCATAGTCTCCTCAGCGTTCTTGTTTACCTGTGGAACCTGTGGAATTTGTAGCTGTCCTTGATACCTGCAGTTCCCATCTGGTGACACTACTACTAAAAAATAAAATAATAATAATTAAAATGTGTTGAAAGTTGCTTTTCCGTACATCCAAAGTCACCATACAAGCAAAAGTGACTCCCTCAGTCCTGATTATGCTCCCTCTCATAGTTACCATTTGGCCACACCTTTTTGAGAACAAACGTCACTCCGATGTCGTCGCTCTAGATGCTGCTACTGTGGATCATATTGGTACAGACTGGTATCTGTAGGATCTATCTCAGGGGGTTCAGACCTATGCAGAACAGAGGTGGGACCTTGGTATGTGCTGCACTTGATGTTGATTTGTGTAGTGGCCTTGATGTTGGTCTGTCATTTCTCCATAGCCCCATGGAGATTCTTATAAAGGCTCTTAGACAGCTCATTATATAGTCCATCTGGCCCTGCAGTCCCAAGCGACTTCCCTTTCTACTCAGAGTCCCGACTCCTTTCTGTGGGACTCTTCCTTTCTTTACTGATCTTAGCTGCTAGGGCACCTAACAGCAGCTTCCAAGTTGTGCTGAGGCAGGTCATCAGCCTGTAGTTGGATGAGGTTGCACCCTTCTGTGGGTCCTTCGATATCAGGACCATCTGGCCTTCAGTCAACCCCCCAGGGTGGGTCCCACTGTTTAGCAGCTGCTTCATTTGTCCTGTCAGGTATTCGTAGAAAGCCGTCAGATTCTTCAGCCAGTAGGGGGTCAGATTAGGCCCTACTGTTTCCAGGTCTTCATGCTTGAGACTTTTTCTTCTGCCTCTCTGATGATGACAGAAATCTGACAGTGCACCAAGTAGCAACAGCTCAACACTTACTCTCCATCCAGCCTTCCGATTTCTTGGAATTGTATAATGACACTAAAGCTTCTTCTTCTTCTTCTGGTTCTTGTTCAAGGAGGCCACTCTGGTCTTTTTCACATCCACCAGTCATTTATCTGTGAAGGTCCTCAGTCCATGTCATGGTAATTCTGTAAGTTGAATTGTAGCAACTGGACTGGTTGAGTTTCATGAAGACATTTGCTCTCATCCAAGAGGCTTCATCAGCTCGAACCAACTGTTGGGAGTCCCAGATACTTCTGGAGTCTCAGTCAACTGATTGTTGGTGACTCCGCCCGCTCTGCTGTCCAATGCAGTGAGGGACATCCAGACTTGTACATTGGGGAGACAAATCAACCGCTTCACAACGGAAACGCCTCTGTGAAACTCAACCAGTCTAGTTGTTATAATTCAACTAACTGGGTCACCAGCCATTTGCAACTGATGTTGCGTAAAGCCTCATTTCACCATTTGTTATGTTTCTTAATGATATATTTCATCTGCAGACTGCACAAAAAAGCAAGTTGACCTAATATTTCTATTTGATGGATCAATGAGTATGACTGGAGATGAATTCAAGGAAAACAAGAAGTTCATCAAGGATATAATGAAAAGTCTAAATGGCACATCATTCAAGGTCCGTGAACATTAGATGACTTATAACAGGGTTACAAAATTTGCAACAGTCTTAGTTAAATTATGTTGTCTCTGTTTCAGTTTGCAGCAGTTCAGTTTTCAGGCTTTTCCAGGAAGGTTTTTGACTTCAATGACTATCAAGCTGGAACTGCTTTGGACGCTCTCGATAAGGAACCGCACATGAGGGATCTGACCAACACACATGAGGCACTCCAATTTGTTTTGTAAGTTTAAAATAAACATGTTGTTTTTGTTTCATGTGTAAGGTCCTTTTGGTAATACATCTTGATAGTATCTATTGATGACGTTTATCCTGACTATTTTAAATGAAGTCATTATATTTTTTTCAGAGAAAATCTCTTTGAAAACAGAGCATCAGGGTCCTCTCCTGATTCCACTAAAGTTCTGGTTCTGATCACTGATGGTGATCCCAGTGATCCCGACAATAACATCATTAATAAATATGATGAAAAGCACATTATTCGCTTTGTCATCGGGGTAAGTTATAAGTGTGTAAGTAAGTGTGAACAATGTTGGTACAAGTTATTATTACAAGTTATTTTAAGTGTGGTACCAATGATGCGGTGGCCTTTGTCTTTAATTTGTGCTAATATTTGACTCAAATAGTGAAATGTTAACTTTAAGGACTTTTTCCTACTTTTTTTACATTTATCTTACATTTATGTAAATGTGTGGATTATTATGCACATTTTGGTTTTAGGTCAAAGACGCTGATATAACAAAGTTTCGGGCCATTGCCTCAGAACCAAAGGACAAAAATGCCTTCAAAATTGAGAACTACGATGGACTCACAGGAGTTCTTGCAAATTTTCAGAAAAGGATCTTTAAAATGGAAGGTGATGTGTGTTCTATATTTGTACTGCATATGTACATACATACATATTTAAGCTGACTGTCTTATTTATATTTTTAGGCAGCCAAACAGGCCAGGCAGGAGACTTATTAAATGAAATGGCCCAGAGTGGATTCAGTGGGGTCAGTCACAACGTGAGTAACCTTAAAGGTTCTCTTGAGTCTATCAAGGTCTTAGCAGATAGAGGTGTCTCACAGCCGTTCACTTTGATATCACAAACAAACACAGGCAGAAATATTGTCTAGTGATTTTGTTCTTTCTGAAGGCAATAGAAGCAGTGGAGGCTGCCGAAAAATATTCTCGGTGTGGCTGTGAATTCAACATATGAGGCCATGTTTAATAACCATAAACAACTGGACACAAACAACTGGATACCAGTTTTATGTGAAATAATAATGATCCAAATAATAATACATATTAATATATTCATATTTTAAAACATTAAAAGGATATTGCACCATCACAACCTTTTTTATTTTTTTAAAACAACATTTTCCCAACATATTCTGTCATGATATTTTCAGCACCTCAAGACTATAAATGTCTGCAATGCTGATTTGTCCAAAAATGTATTAATGATCCCTGGCAACCGTCGACGATTGACTAGTTGTCTGCACTGGCGAGGCGCTCTGAGCTCAGGAAGTGGTGCCATCATTTAGACTACTTGGACCACACTTACTACCAATATTAAAGTGTAAATCAAACACACCTGTGCTTTCACAACCTAAATAAATATTCTGTTGTTGGCTTCACTTCGCTCTGAGCTCCTAACAGATGTGCACGTTTCTGCCAACAGGATATTCTGATTCTGGGCTCAGTGGGGTCTCAAGGCTGGAAGGGTTCACTTCATGAGCTGCGGGGACTAGAAACCACTCAAATCAATGATCCAGACATGAACATGGACTCCTACATGGGTATTGAACACAACAACTCTAATATAAGTTGTGTTTATTGATCTGAAAATAGGCTTGTCGTCAAATAAAATAAATACAGTGTATAATATTACATAATAATTCATAGGTCATAAAGTGCATACTGTATATTTATAAGTCCTGTCTAAAAGGTTTTCTTAAAACAATAACCAGATGTAGTACTCCACTACTACTAGTACTACTATTTAGTCCTCTGCTGTATTTAAAATTTTGGTACCAGTGAAAATTCAATACATTTTGCATTGTTGCAGGATATTCGGTTTCTGTTGGAGAGAAGAATAATACAGTTCTATATTTTGCTGGGGCACCAAGATCAGAGCATAGGGGGCAAGTCAGCATTTTCAAACATGATGGCATGAACTGGACTGTAGTCCAGAAAATCATTGGGAACCAGGTCAGTCATTTAAGGTGCATTCAACGTTGAATATAACTTACTCCTCAATGTGCCCCTGAAAAGCCCCTTATTTGACCACTTTTGGTGGGGAAAGTCTTGATGATCTTGAAGATTCACCTCTTTTCTTGAAAATAGTTTCAAGGTTCACTTCAGTTTGCATTAAATCTTACAAAAACAAAACAACAGTTCTATTTCCTTTAATGTTCTTCTTCTAACTCCTATGGTAATCAAGATATAATAACGGTATCTTGGTATTACATTCATTCATTCCATTAAGCCATGAGGTTTAGTTAATATTTGTGTAAAATGTGCACGTTGCTACATACAGTACTATCACTTAAAGACAAGAGAGGCTTTTGGTAACAGCAGTTTTCATCATATTTTATTCACTCGTCAGATCGGCTGCTACTTTGGAGCAGAGCTGTGCTCAGTTGATATCAACTCAGATGGTGACACTGACTTCCTGCTGGTGGGCGCGCCACTATTTTACCAGCCTCAGCAGAAGAGCGAAGGCCAGATACACGTCTATAGGCTGACTGAAGAGGTCCACATCCTTTCAGAATGAATTAGATTGAAGCTAATTTAACACATCTGGTTTTAATCTTCAGTAAATTTGTTTGTTTTTCAACAGATGAAGCTTAAAAGTGAACTGAATGTGACTGTATCATCCATGGGCCGATTTGGCACCAGTATAACCAGTGTTACAGATCTGAATGGTGATGGTCTCACAGACATTGCTGTTGGAGCCCCCTTGAGGATGAGAACAGGGGGCTGTGTACATCTACCTTGGTGATGGACAGAAAGGCATACGCAGCACTTTCAGTCAGGTGGGACGCATCTTTTTTTGTTGTTTTTTTTAGGAGAAACCAAAGATGATGAACAATATCAGGGTGTTGGGAAGGTTGACAGTAATAGACCCAAATGACCCAAATGCACGACTCTCAGACATGAAGCTTCTCTCCAAAAGAAAGGGTAGTCTTAAATTAACAGATGAGTTGACACAACTAAGGGTGGAATGTTTTGTAATGTAAAGACCAATCGGCCCTGAAAGCAGCAGAGACCAAATGTCCTGGGAGAGGGAAGACAAGGAGACACAGGCGCAACACATCAGGGTGGGGCATACAATCCCACAGGTGGGAAACTTGACAGAAATGAACGGAAACGAGAGGAGAGTTAGACAAAATTAAACAGGAATTGTTGAACTGAAATAGAGAACAGACACATGCAGCCAATATGACACAGGGAAGTTAAATTGAAGACATTTGTGCCACAGGCCCTCCTTTCTTACAACTACTGAACTCAGAAAATGTTCCTAGAAACAAGTATTTTACATGGCCGGTGTGGAATTTCACCAAAAGGTCAAACAACTTGGTAACTGTCATGTGTCTGTTAATCCAGAGAATCAGGGGACAGAAAATCCAGCCTGAGTTGAGATTCTTTGGACAGGCTATTGATGGAGCCATTGACCTGGGAGATGATGGACTCCCAGATATGGTGATTGGGTCACAGGGTGCAGCTGTTGTATTAAGGTACATACCCTCACTCTTCTAATTATTAATGTGTTCAAGTCTCGTCTCAAGTCAACTTCTTCTGTTTGAGTTGAATGAGTATCAGTATGAGTGGACTTGTACGTGAAGCTATGATACGTTACTGCTAACTTTGTTTTTGAGCTGTTTTTACATTACTCTTCTACTTGAACACCCCTACACACATTCTAGCCCAACACAGTCAAGACACCTCCTTATCTTAACATTCATTGAAAAATGTGTTTCAGGTCCAAACCCATCTTTAATATCACAACCTACCTGGAGTTTGAACCAAAGGTGATAAGCATTGAAAAGATTGACTGCCTGAGCAGTACCGATGAAACTCTCCAAATGGGTACCCTAAAGGCTTGTTTCCAATTGGTAGAAACAACAAAGAGCAGTGCAGGTAGAGATCAAAGTCTGTAATATGATTCATCAATAGTTGCTCACACTGAGTCCTGTCACTGCCTCACTGGTCCGATACTTTCTGGCTTTTCAGGGGCACTGAAGTCTGGACTAAACCTCTCCTGCATCATTAATGTGGATTCAATGAGGCAAACATCCCGAGGTTTCTTCAGTGAAACTGACAACAAAGCGAGGAACCAGACCACCACTCATGAGTTGATGAACGAAAGCAACTGCTTCACCCACCCCGTCTATATGAAGGTATGCTGATGCAGTCAGAGTATTCTCACTCTCCTTCCACCATTTTGAATGATTGCAGTTTCCTCTTTTGCACTTATGAGTCTCTATAAGGACACATTTCTATAAATTCACTTTAAGTGTCCAGACAATAAACTATTTGCCTTTTCCCCACTCTTTGAGAATATACACGTGATGCTGCATGTTTTCCTGCAGGAGTGTGTCAAAGACACGTTGTCACCCATCAGCATCAATCTAAGCATTTCACAAGTGAACGTTGAGAGTTCACAGGCTGTCCTGAATGTAGACAGCAGAAGGCAGCTTCTCATCGAGGTACGTAAAATCAGAAAGCAACTCATTGCTGTTGGCCGGATCTCTGTTGGGTGCAGCCCGAAGAAGCGACATCGGTCCACCTTCCGGTTGTCTCACCACCTGCAGGAGGGCTCAGAAGGTGCCAGTGTATTGTGTATTGGCCAGTGTATTTGGGTGCCAGATGTGGGCGGTGGCCTGACAACCCAATCCCCCAACATTGACTCTGGCCATGGACACATGGATTGTCACCTTGCTGGGGGGTAGAGCTAGTGCAGGAGGTTGGTTGGTACCAGTTAGTGGTAGGTGGACTCACCTTCTGGCTCTGAAACCAGGCTACTTGAGAGAGGCTGGTTTCTCCTTCCCTGGTGTGGTCTCTCCAGCTCAGCCACATGTGTTGGAGTTCTTCCTGTTGAAGAGAAGGTCCCTTCACCGCGCCTATGGGTTAAGGATAAGATTCTCACTGTTGTTTGGGCCAAAGCCGGCCTTCTTGGAGGCCCTGGGAGGGGTACTGCAAGGGACTCCAACTGGGGACTCTTCCTGGGGGACTTTAACGTTGTTGATTGTGAAAAACGGCCTCCCGGTCTGGACCCTGGCGGTGTTTTGTTGCTGGACTTGCCGGACCAGTCACAGTTTGCCTATAACAAACATCAGCCTGGACCACAGATCAGTGATTGACCGTGTGGTCATTTCATCTGACCTTTGGCCATTTGTCTTGGACAATCCACTGGCAGGGGAGGAAGGTGGAAAGACTCAGCAGAACCAAAAATTTTGTGAGGGTCTGTTGGGAACGTCTGGTAGAACCCTGAGCAAGGTCTTCAACTCCCACCTGCAAGAGACACTTGACCAGATCCCAAGGGAGGCTGGAAACACCCTGTCCCAGTGGACCATGATCTCCACTTCCATTGTGGATGTGGCTGGTGGCAGTTGTGGCTGTACCCCAAATTCCTAAACATAGTAGAAGTAATGGATGCCATCATGCTAGAAGATTCAACCCTAATAATCTATGGCCAGCTGACTCAGAAGGTCCGTGGCAGAACTGAACTGATTAGAATATTCTCGTTCTGATTTTAAAAATAACCCAGGCCAATATGGTCAGATAGCATTACTGAATGTTTACACCTGGATACACTGATTTGAAGATGTTCAGTATTTACAGAGGAGGTGATCATTTTCAGCACTCAGGACTGTTGTCAGATTTAATCTTTACAAGACTATGTAGCCTGTCAGATTATTCTATATTGTCTTCCATGAGATTTCTCTAGTCTTCATTTCTACTTTACTTTCTGGATTTCACAGGTTCCCTTTGAAAAACAATGTAGGAAAAATGACTCCTGCATCGCTGAACTTGAGGCCGACTTCAATTTCACGTGGGTCAAGCACATCGCAGCTTTGGTGTTCACATTGAAATAAAGGTGACCAAATGTGAGAATGACACTGTCGTTGTTAGGACCCTAACTCTACTGGTGGCAGAAGACAGCTACTTCAACCTTTCAGTAAAACTGTCCAATCATGGTGACGACTCATACAACACCAGTCTAACAATGTACTACCCTCTGGGACTCTCCTTCTCCAGGATGACTCTGACAGAGGTAACACCTTTCTTCATCTTTCTGTTAGTAAAGCACAATTTGACTGTTAGAGGAAACAGCTGTTTGGAAGGATCTTCGTTGAGGTAAACCACAAAGTCACAATTGATAAATCTGTTTTTAGTCTATACACATTCTCCTAATCTTGACCTCAACCACATCCTGACTATCCAACAAACATCTGAAACTTTGAGAACCAGGGAACACGTCCTCATGTCTCAAGACTTCCTAGTTTTGTGACAGGTGTATTCTGCACCACCACTTCCAATCTTTTGGTCCCAGCCCACTGCCCTACAGACTGAGGTACCACTGGCCCTGATCATTCTCCTTCTGTTGAAACAGCAGACAAGAGCAACGCTCCACAGCTGTGGCGATCTGGAAGGTGTCCTGGACAGAACTACGTGCAGTATCAGCCTGCCTGTGTATCGCAGCAGATCAGCGGTGAGTCGTCCTGACACACTCTCACAACGTGAACTTCTCTCATGTGCTACTTTCATCACAATCGCTCCTTTCCCCCTGAAGGCAGCCTTTAATGCTTCTTTCCACATCATCACTGATCAGACATGGAACAATACCGTTTCACTGACTGTTAGTGGACAAAGGTAGTCAACTAGACACAGAATACAACTTCACTTTCTCTATATTGAAATATCTCATGATTGATGTGGTTCATGTTTCTAAGAACTCACTTTTGCGTCCTCAGTGATAATGCAAACCCCAACAGAACCAGTTCTGTGACCAAAAGCATCCCAGTCCAGTTTCTGATAAAAATGGCAATAACAGTGTAAGTAGCACTACATTCTATCTTATATCTAATTATTATGATGTCATCATTATCATCATTATTATCCTGTCTTTTATTGTTTTCAGGAAAGAAGACACTGTCTCCTATCTGAACTTTACTACAGACGACATGGCTCCAAAAAGGATAAATGTTATATTTAAGGTGATTCACAACACAGGTTAATCATTTGTAACAAATGTAATCTAACTTTTCAGCCACGTTGTATCAAACCATTATTGAATATCTCATGTTCTTTGGCTGAGCAACTGATGACATATCTTACTTAGTAGTTCTTCTGTCTTTTGCTATGCATACTGTTAGGTCTAGAGATGGAATATGAAACCTGCGTGTCTTGAACTGGGTTTCTCTCACACCTCACAGATAGATAACCCCGGCTGGAAGGCTTTTCCTATCAATGTGTCCTTAACCTTTCCAACAAGGCTGGAGCATAACTTTGAAATGCTGAACTACCAAGTCTTTGTGGAACAGGTAACAGACACCTTCCCCAACATGTCTGCCTCGTTCTCACTTCAATGTTCAGAATGACACGCTGCAACAATGACTTCTCCTTTTTCAAGAACAAAACTCAGTGCACAGCCCGTGCTGACAAGAAGACTGAAGTAAGTAGAGCCTTTGAAACAAAGCCTCACACACTGCTGCTCAAGACTGCAAGAATGTCTGACAGAGAATGACTGCTGCGTTACAGCTCTGGTCCCCAGAACCACCCTTCAGTCTCATCGTGTGTGACACCTTCAACCTGGACAAAGAGTCAGCAACTGAATTCACACTCTCTGGAGACGTTCGTTTTAGAGATCTCAAACAGCATGCAGCGGTATTTCAGGACACACACACACACACACTCACACACACGCTCACACACGCACACACACACTCACACACGCACACACACACTCACACACACCCCTTTTCAGTCTTTCATTTGACACCATCAAGTTGAGGTACTGACCGTCACACCCGACCAAAGAGAGGAAATGTCTCAGTAAATAAAAGTTGGTGTGCACACAATTGTGTTTGGAGGGATGAGCCAAAATTGTTGAGTCAACCTCAGTGTGTAGTTTGGAATGTGTACCTTGAACAGGTGTGTTTCCACCAGCCTGTACTGGATGGATGGCGGTAGCTCACCGTGAAGGAGACACCCTGACTGCCTCAAACAGGCTGTTCATCAGGTGGACTGTAAATTACATCTCCTTCCTCCAAACACACTTGGTCCACGTTTGGATGTTGTATTGAAAACTTTACACATGAAGGTTCCAATCATATCTTGCTCTCACTCTGCAGAATCTTGGCTTTCTGAAACTATTCACTGGAGAAGTTTCAGAGGTTAAATTTAGAAGCTCCATACATGTGAGTTATGACACAAACCAATATGTGCTGGATTCTAATACACAAAAGGTATGTGGTATGTTATTTAACTGTACTTTATATGGTCTTAGATTATCAGGTAGCATGAGCAGCTACGTCTACAACATCTACTCTGTTCTTCATCAACACTCTTTTAGGCTCTGAACCAACAGGCTGAAGTTAGGGTTGAATTTGTGATTCCTCCTCATCATTTTCTCATTATCTCAACTGGAGTTGGACTGGGGCTCCTGCTTCTGATCATAATCACAGTCATCATGTGGAAGGTGAGGCTCTGTTTCAATAGAAAACAAACTCAACTTAAAGATGAACACACACTAAACTAAAGACTCTTTCTATATGTCATAAACTTGTTTCATTTTTCAGCTGGGCTGTTTCAGAAGGAGAACCCTTCCTCTTAATGAAGAGGAGGAAACTGATCCTGTTCCCGACAAGAACGGCCTCAGACAGTCCGTCACTGAGTGTAAATCAGAAGATCCTTCAGGCGACAAGCTGCTCGGTTTAGCTGAGCCTGAGTCTGAATGTCTAAGTGTGACAGAGTACACTGGGGCTGCTGGTTTGAGTTAAAGATTGTGATGACACACACCAACACGTGCTTTTGTTTTTTAATGTTAGGTAGAGGGCAATAAATGTGAGAGAAGTTAAAGAACTGGAAGTTTGTATTGAAAGTGTTTCTCAGGAGCTATTTTGATATGACTGTATTTACATATTTATGTGTTTTGGCCTTTTTGTTAATGATAGAGGCGAATGTGTGTGTATGTGCTCACTGCTAGCTGACTGGCAACTGGTGGGTCCTCCATAGACGATAGATAGATAGATAGTGGAGAAGGTCGATTCTTTGACTTGTTATTTTGGCCTTTAGTTAGAAAGTTAGAAAGTTTCACTTTAATTTCTTGTGAGTTTGTTTTTCTGTTTTTTTACCATTTGTTGGAAATGTAAGTTGCCTGTTTCATCAAATATAACCCAACTTCTGTTTTATGAATTTGATTTTGTGTTCATTTCACGTCCCCCTGTTGCCCTGAGCAGGGGTTGTGACACGAAAGGGTGAACAGATCAGGAACAGGTGAGCCGGGGGGCTGCTGAGGGTTCAGACGGAGACAGGGAGGACAGGACAATTGGGACATCAGTGTCCTTCAACGCAACAACCTTTCGAGCCTGGCCCCCACCCTGCTGGGAACAGCCACCCGACGTGCACGCCCGGGGCCAGGGGGTCCTCAGGAGCCCGTCTGCTGGGTGCGCTCCAGGCCCAACATTGGATGGTCCAACAGACTTAGAGTATCGATGGGAGCCATCAGTCGTGGCTCTTATACCGATTTCTTGATTTTTGCCTTTACTTTCTCAAATTAAACAGAGCCTACTTTTGAGGTAGTCTGACAGAGATCACCCTGTCATACTTCTGCTCACTGGATACCTCAGTGCTCAGGAACATCCTGAATTTTCTTCCCCTTCATAACAAAGTGGGTGGCAGCACACTTCCCTTATGACAGGGGCTAAACTATGGTCATAACTGTGTGCGCTCAAACAATGTGCACCAAGCCGGAGGGAGACAGCAGAATGTTGGAGGACCTCTACGCCAAACCCGACTTCAGCAGAAAGCTTCAACTCCAGCCAGAGAAGACGAAGAAG
This sequence comes from Lagocephalus sceleratus, assembly GCA_911728415.1. Classification (NCBI taxonomy): domain Eukaryota; kingdom Metazoa; phylum Chordata; class Actinopteri; order Tetraodontiformes; family Tetraodontidae; genus Lagocephalus; species Lagocephalus sceleratus. The sequence continues at coordinate 324,093 of CAJVRN010000232.1, read as the reverse complement.
CCTCCAGAGGATGACAGCAGAAACACAGACACCATTTATGACAACTATGTTGCGGAGGGAAGCACTGAAGACAAGGCCCAAGAGCTGCAGACAGGTACCTGTCTGACTATCTGTCTCTCCATCTGTCTAAGAACTAATCATCATTCGTCATCATTCGTCATCATTCGTCATCATCGTTGTGTCTTTGATAAACTTCATGATACGCATGCAAACATCGTAACAATGAGCCATGTTGGTTGTGTTTGTGTTCGTACTGCAGCTTGTGTGTTGCTTTATATGATGTGTGATGTGTAAATGTGAGCAGTGCTGATGGAGAACACACGTATGTGAAAGCCTCAATAAACAGCTGTTCATGTACACGCTACAGTGACTGCATCAGGGGGGACCCACCTCAGTGTGGAAACCAGCATCTGGCCTCATTCATGACACACTGGTCTGGATTTGTCATATGTGATGTACGCGCTAACATACATGAAGCATGACCTGTCTGTGTCACAGCTGCTTCAGGACCAAACATGAAAGTCGCCATCGTTCTCCTGAGTCTGCTTTCTTTCCTCTCCTTGGCTGCAGTCGTTGTCACGGTAACCCTCTGTAAGTCCTCTAACCCGTGGAGCCCATGTTTCGTACGTGTGATAAGAGCGCTTGTGAAGGCTCCCTCTTCCTCAAACCCAGCGGTTCACTGGAGGATGGAGACCAGCAACCAAACAGCAGACCTGGTGAGGAGCCTGGGTGAGGTGAAGGAAAAGCTGTCCCAGTTAAACGGCTCCAAGCACCAGCTGGTGACCAGTAACGCCAAACTGGCCCAGACATTGGACCAGATTCAGGCAGAAATGGAAACTATCGCATCCACCCTGAACACCGCCAGCAAGAACGTGAGCAGGCAGATGGATGGACTCATGGAGCAGATGGGTGAGCAGCCCTGCACCTCCCCCTCCCCAGAGGTCAGGGCTCTGATGCACCTCCACCCTCGCTGTGTCGCCTCTCAGGCAGCCGCCAGTGTCCTGTTGGATGGACCTTCTTCCAGAGCAGCTGCTACCTCAGGTCCATCTCTCAGCAGAACTGGAGCCGCAGCAGGGCCTTGTGCCAGCAGCAGGGCGCAGACCTGGTGGTGGTGTCTGAGTGGAGGGAGCAGGTGAGTCCAGAGTGTGGTGACTCAAGACATGAGGCCAAGCACACACACACACACACACACTCACACACACACACTCACACATACACACACACCCTGACTGACACACACACACTCACACACACATACACACACTCCCTGACTGACACACACATACACACACACACACTCACACACACACTCACACGTACACACACCCTGACTGACACACACACACTCACACACACATACACACACTCCCTGACTGACACACACACACTCACACACACACTCACACATACACACACACCCTGACTGACACACACATATACACACACTCACACACACACTCACACACACATACACACACTCCCTGACTGACACACACACATATACACACATACACACACACCCTGACTGACACACACACATACATACACACACACACACACACACACACACACACACACACACACACTCACACACACACACACCCACACACCCTGACTGACACACACACACACACACACACACACACAGGAAGACTAAACAGGAAGTGAAGACACCGCCCTGCTGGATTATTCACTCACCGTACCAGCGACGCAGGCAGACCAGTGCAGACACCAGCAGCAGCACTGGTTCTGGTTCTGGTGCTGGTGCTGGTTCTGGTGCTGGTGCTGGTGCTGGTTCTGGTGCTGGTTCAGGTTCTGGTTCTGGTGCTGGTACTGGTACTGGTGCTGGTTCTGGTTCTGGTTCTGGTGCTGGTACTGGTACTGGTGCTGGTGCTGGTGCTGGTTCTGGTTCTGGTTCTGGTTCTGGTGCTGGTTCTGGTTCTGGTTCTGGTTCTGGTTCTGGTGCTGGTGCTGGTTCTGGTGCTGGTGCTGGTTCTGGTACTGGTTCTGGTGCTGGTTCTGGTTCTGGTTCTGGTTCTGGTTCTGGTGCTGGTACTGGTACTGGTGCTGGTGCTGGTTCTGGTTCTGGTGCTGGTTCTGGATCTGGATCTAGTTCTGGTGCTGGTGCTGGTTCTGGTTCTGGTTCTGGTTCTGGTTCTGGTGCTGGTGCTGGTTCTGGTGCTGGTGCTGTTGCTGGTTCTGGTGCTGGTTCTGGTACTGGTACTGGTTCTGGTGCTGGTTCTGGTGCTGGTGCTGGTACTGGTTCTGGTTCTGGTTCTGGTACTGGTACTGGTACTGGTGCTGGTGCTGGTGCTGGTGCTGGTGCTGGTTCTGGATCTAGTTCTGGTGCTGGTGCTGGTTCTGGTGCTGGTGCTGGTTCTGGTGCTGGTGCTGGTGCTGGTGCTGGTTCTGGTGCCGGTGCTGGTTCTGGTGCTGGTTCTGGTGCTGGTTCTGGTGCTGGTGCTCTCACTCTGACTGTACTCTGCAGGTGTTCCTCATGACCTTTGGCATGCCGGTCTGGATCGGGGCGATGGCTGACACCACCGGGGAAGAGAAGGTGTGGAAGTGGGTCAACACAGAACCGGTGAAGACCACGTAAGAGCAGGTTCATTGTTAGACCCGGACCCTTTGGCCCAGACTTGTACTTTGATATTGTTCTTCATGTATCTGTTCTGGTGCTGGTTCTGTGTGCTGGAGGGGTTGGTGACCCAGACCCTCACTTGCTGTCTCCTGTCTGTTGCCATGACAACTAAAACGCTTCAACCTTGAGGCTGTCTCGCTTTTCGAAGTGACTTTATTCTTTCATGTTCCTTTGGCCTTTTCTATGAAATGAAGGGAACAATGTCAAAAGGACTATTCAGACTCTGTGACCAACCAAACCAGTGAAACCATTTAAACCAGCATCATGTGCTTTCAGGAATGAGCTGGTCCCTTTGGACCAGGGGTCTCCCCCCCAGAGGTCCGTGAGGCTGCAGGTTCTGGTTCAACCCAGCAGCAGCAGCACCAGACTGGACTCACTTCATCAACTCATCTGAGTCTTCAACAGCTGACTGGTCAAACTGGGTGAGCTGGACTGGTGGAACCAGAACCTGCAGCCTCACGGCCCCTTTGAGGGGGACCTGGAGACCCCATAAGAAGCACTTGTGCTAATGATGATGCTTCGACATGAAACCACGTGGGTGCAGGGACACGTCCCTCCCTCACTCACCTCCTGTGTCTCTCGCTCTTCTTGTCTTCGGACCACTTCTCTCTCTCCTCAGCTGCGACATCTGGAATAAAAGAAGTGATGCATGACTCTGAAACAGCCTCTCGTCTCTTACACGCCACCTCTATTCACACCTCTATGTGGTTGGTTCCGCTGCTGATTTCTAGGTTCTGGAATACTGGGGAACCAAACGATGATCAGAACCGGGACAACTGTGTTGTGCTCCTGCAGATGTCTTCGGTCCACAACTGGAACGACGATTCCTGCCCTTCACCAAAACACTTCGTTTGTGAGAAAAGTCTGGGAGTGTGAAGGTGTCTGCTCTGGCACCAGCTCCACCTTCTTGTCCTCCGCTCTCGGGCTCACAGCAGAACTCCCCGTTTTCTCTTGTGAATGTACAAACGTACTTATTTCACCTTTTATCACACGAGACATTAAAAACACGTCGCACCACTTCCTCTTTGCTTTGTCATGCTGGTTCCCAGTTACCTGAGTCACACTGGTCCAGAACTCACGCTGGTCCAGAACTCACACTGGTCCAGTCCAGAACTCACACTGGTCCAAACTAAAAAAGGGAAGACGATTAACAATTATCACCACGCTAAAGAAGGAAATGGTGTTGTTCCTCAGCGTAGTTCCTTAAAAACATCTGTATTGTCCTCTGTCCTGAAAACAGCCGAAGCTTTGATGAGAAGAAAGCAGCCTGGTCATCAAAGCCTGGTCATCAAAGCTTATTCATCAAAGCCTGGTCATCAAAGCTTCTTCATCAAAGCCTGGTCATCAAAGCTTATTCATCAAAGCCTGGTTGTCAAAGCTTATTCATCAAAGCCTGGTCATCAAAGCATGGTCATCAAAGCTTATTCATCAAAGCCTGGTCATCAAAGCATGGTCATCTAAGCTTATTCATCAAAGCCTGGTCATCAAAGCCTGGTCATCAAAGCCTGGTCATCAAAGCTTATTCATCAAAGCCTGGTCATCAAAGCCTGGTCATCAAAGCTTATAGATCAAAGCCTGGTCATCAAAGCTTATTCATCAAAGCCTGGTCATCAAAGCCTGGTCATCAAAGCCTGGTCATCAAAGCTTATTCATCAAAGCTTGGTCATCAAAGCTTATTCATCAAAGCCTGGTCATCAAAGCATGGTCATCAAAGCCTGGTCATCAAAGCCTGGTCATCAAAGCTTATTCATCAAAGCCTGGACGTCAAAGCTTATTCATCAAAGCCTGGTCATCAAAGCTTATTCATCAAAGCCTGGTCATCAAAGCTTATTCATCAAAGCCTGGTCATCAAAGCTTATTCATCAAAGCCTGGTCATCAAAGCCAGTGGAGCCTGGACGAGTCAGTCCAGAAGAACACGAAGACGATTCGGGGGGGGCAATTGGTGGAGGGGGGACAGTCGTGACGGGGATCGTGATGGGGGTCGGTGACAGGGTCATTTGCGGGGGTCGTGACAGGGTCGTGAAGGGGGTCGTGATGGGGGTCGTGACGGGGGTCGTGACGGGGGTCGTGACAGGGTCGTTGACGGGGTCGTGACGGGGGGTCGTGACAGGGTCATTTACGGGGGTCGTGACGGGGTCGGGGTCGTGATGGGGGTTTATGAAGGTCGTTGGCTGATGAAGCTTCAGAGGTTGTTCGGTGGCCCCAGTGGAAGTAAACACACACACCTTCTGCTCAAACGAATAAAGACGTTGACGCTCAGCGCTGGTGAGTGTTCTGGACGACTTGAAGGATGAATTATGACATTGACGACAGTGACGGTTCGTGTTTAAAGTCTCGCGAGCACAGCCACAGGTGGCGCGCATTGATACAGCTGTGCTGCGCCCCCCACGTCACTTCCGTCCGTAGCTGACTTGTTTGTTTCTGTTTTCTCTTCCCTTTTCCGACAGTACCGGCTTTTATCCTTATTGTTTTGTGTTTGCGACAAGGGGAGTCCCCTTTGGTCCGGTTGACGTTGTCCCAGCATGCCTGGTTTTTCTGACAGAGACCGCGGCAGAGACAGAGGGTAGGTCCGCGCCTCGGGAGGCCGGCAGCGCTAGCCGGTGGCTAACCGCGGCCGCAACAAAACACGGCCTTTACACTACTAACGTTGTCATTAGTGATAAGTTTGTGTTGTCCCGTGATACAGCATATACGAATATACGTCCACTTAGCTTATCGTGTTTATGTGTGCACTCGCCTCAGTTATTCAGGAGATACAGTGGCAGCCAACTAGTGCGTGTGTGACGTCATGGTCTGTTGTGATGATGAAGATTAGATGAAGAGTTGACAGTCGACAGTCACAGTGGAGACGGATCAAAGATCCTTCAGCCAGCCAGTGGCGTTGATCTGTGACACCCAGAGTCTAAGCACACTGACCCCCCCACCCCCCATCTTCATCACCATTACATTCATCACAATCATCTTCATCATCACATTCATCACCATCATCACATTCATCATCATCATCATCATCACCATCATCATCACATTCATCATCACCATCATCATCATCATCACTATCATCACCATCATCATCATCATCATCACCATCATCATCATCATCATCATCATCACCATCATCATCATCATCATCATCATCATCACATTCATCACCATCATCATCACATTCATCATCATCATCATCATCATCATCACCACCATCATCATCATCATCATCATCACCATCATCATCATCACATTCATCACCATCATCATCACATTCATCATCACATCATCATCACCATCATCATCACCATCATCATCATCATCATCATCATCATCATCATCATCATCATCATCACCACCATCATCATCACATCATCATTATCATCATCATCATCACCACCATCATCACCATCATCATCATCACCATCATCACATCATCACCATCATCATCATTACCACCATCATCACCATCATCATCATCACTATCATCATCACCATCATCATCACCATCTTCATCATCACCACCATCATCATCACCATCATCATCACATTCATCACCATCATCATCACATTCATCATCACATCATCATCACCATCATCATCACCATCATCATCATCATCATCATCATCATCATCATCACCACCATCATCATCACCATCATCATCACCATCATCATTATCATCATCATCATCATCATCATCACCATCATCATCATCATCACCATCATCATTATCATCATCATCATCATCATCATCATCATCACCACCATCATCATCATCATCATCATCACCATCATCATCATCACCACCATCATCATCACCATCACCATCATCATCATCACCACCATCACCATCATCATCATCACCACCATCACCATCACCATCATCATCACCATCATCATCATCATCATCATTACCACCATCATTATCACATCATCACCATCATCATCATTACCACCATCATTATCACATCATCACCATCATCATCATCACTATCATCATCACCATCATCATCACCATCTTCATCATCATCACCACCATCACCATTACCATCATTATCATCATCACATCATCATCACCATCATCATCATCATCACCACCATCATCATCACATCATCATCACCATCATCATCATCACCATCATCATCACCATCTTCATCATCATCACCACCATCATCACCATTACCATCATTATCATCATCATCATTATCATCATCATCACCATCATCATCATCATCATCATCACCACCATCATCATCACCATCATCATCACCATCTTCATCATCACATCATTATCATCACCATCATCACATGGACAATGACCCTAACCCTTTCAATGGATGGAAGAGTTTAGTGTGTGTGTGGTTTTACCATAAGGAGTCCAGAGGCCGATGAATTTGAACAGCCTGTATCTCACTACAAATTAAGTAATTTTTTCCACTTCAGATTCCCAAATAGATGTTAGTTCATAAAAGCTGCATGAGGTTAAGAGTGTGTTCCAGCCATTTGTAAAGCAACACCGTTGAAGTGGTTCTGCTCTGAACCAGCTTGAGAGAGCAACAACAACGTTACCAAGAAACTGTCCCACTCGTTCAGTGCACATTAAGCACACATATTTTGTGGTTGTCCCAGTGGAAAAGTGTACTCCATGAAACAGAAATGGGTCATTCTGTTTCAAGAATAAGTACGTGTCTGGTTCCCTCCTGGCCAGGACACCTTGAATGACACCTTATATGTAATGATATTCAAAGCATGCTGCCTTATTTTGCCTGAATGGGGGAGACCATTCTTCTTGTCTGCCTTTGAGCCAGGCCGGGTGCAGTAGAACAGATCTGTGCATGATGGAATGAATGCTTTTCTGTCTCTGTAGGTATGGAGGACCCCCTCGTTTTGGTGGCGGAGGAGGTGGCAGCAAGATTGGACCACCCCCAGGAAAGTTTGGCAACCCTGGAGAGAGGCTGCGTAAAAAGCACTGGAACCTCAGCGAGCTTCCGAAGTTTCAAAAGAACTTCTACCAGGAGCACCCCGACACTAGTCACAGACCCCTTGTAAGACCTGATCATTTTATTCTACAATCACGTTATTTTTCATAACATTTTCATGATAAAAGCATCTCCTGTTTTTATGGATTAATCCAGCTATCCTCTGGATTAGGTCCGTCCCAGGTTACATGCAACAGAGAAATACAAATAAATGCCACACTAGGTGGTGATAAGCACCAGGTTCATAATATTACATCACAGAATAAAGAACTTTAACAACTGGAAGATGGATAATCATACAGCTGCGTTCATGTCAATCACCTCTTAGCAAACTCAAATGGCAACATTTATGTTGAATGTGCACATGGTGCCCTCAACCCATGAAATAATGAAATAAATAAAGGCGTTACGCACAGTCGGGGCCCAGCTCCAGTTGTGCTGTTCTCTAAACGTGTGTGCTTCAGGTAACCTTAATGTTACATTGTTCAGTAATTGTCCTGCTCCAGGCTGCGGGGGCCGACAAACACAGCCGCCGGTGGCTGGTCATACACCCCCAGACCAGAAGAAAGGGCAGCACTCCGGTCCAGCTGTGCTGGTGTTGAGCTGTGTTCACAAGGTCTGGCCCTTTCTCAAACTCCTGTTTTTCACTGACAGCAAGAGATCGAACAATACCGAAGAAGCAAAGAAGTCACGGTCAAGGGCCGAGATTGCCCCAAACCCATTTTGAAATTCCACGAAGCTGCATTCCCAAGTAAGTGAAATGACACAAGTGGTGTCAAATCACATGCAGGCAAAATGTGTTGGTGCTTAAAAGGTCAGCTTCTTTCCATCTAGGCTACGTCATGGAAGTTATCAGCAAGCAGAACTGGACTGAACCAACTCCGATTCAGTCTCAGGGGTGGCCTGTTGCTTTAAGTGGCAAAGACATGGTGGGCATCGCTCAGACAGGGTCTGGCAAAACTCTTGCAGTAAGTGGAGTACTCGTTTATCTTACAATAAGTCCCAGAAGAGAACAGAGCCTTACATTCAGTGGCTCTAATATCCACTCCTCGTGGCATCATTTGACTTCAGCCAACAATGTAGCTGCCCTAAATTACAGCTAAACACAGTTTGCTTCTCTATTGTGTCATCATCTGGACCTGAAAAACGTATATCTAATGTAAAGATTTCACTGTTTCTCCCCCATCAGTACCTTCTGCCTGCCATTGTCCACATCCAACATCAGCCCTTCTTGGAGCATGGAGATGGGCCTATTGTGAGCACTTTTAAAATGTCTTATCCCTAATGACTTTAGGGTGTAAACCAGATGTTCACACACCTTTTAGACTTGTGCATGAAGCATGTTTATGTTGACCTTCTTCCTCACACAGTCCAAAGGCATGCACAGCTGGAGATTAGGATGATTGGTCACTCGAAATTGTCCATAGGTGTGAGTGTGAGTGGTTGTTTGTCTGTGTGTCAGCCCAGTGACTGACTGGGACCAGTATGGACCCTGCCTTCACCCAGTGTCAGCTGGGATAGGCTCCAGTCCCCCACCACCCTCTGAGGTGGAATGTGCAGAAGAAGACGATGGATGGATGGATATGGATGTGTGTGTGTGTGTGTGTGTGTGTATATATATATACACATACACACACACACACACACACATATGAAGCCCCGCTCAAGGAGATGTCATTGCTGGTTTAACCAGGACTTTTATTCTACTAATTACACCTCTGCTCCCTGTTTGGACGGTTGAATGTTTAAAGTTGTTATCCACGTTGGAAGGAACCACAGTGCCATGAGGCTTTTCCTCTCACCATGGTGGAGCTGCAACATGCCTGCTGTGCTTTAAGGACTGTCATGACCAAGGAAATGATGAATGTAAAGTTGACGTATGTGTCCCTCTCAAGTGTTTGGTGCTGGCCCCGACTCGAGAACTGGCCCAGCAGGTACAGCAAGTAGCTGCTGAATACGGCAGAGCGTCCCGGCTCAAAAGCACCTGCATCTATGGGGGTGCACCTAAAGGTCCTCAGATCAGAGACCTGGAAAGGGGTATGGCTCCTCAAAGTGTGAGTACTGAATGCTTTAGCCCCTCTTGGATAAAAGCTTTGTCTTCTGGTTTTCAGGTGTGGAGATTTGCATCGCTACTCCAGGACGTCTTATTGATTTCCTGGAGTGCGGTAAGACCAATTTGCGTCGTTGCACCTACCTGGTACTGGACGAAGCAGACCGCATGCTTGACATGGGATTTGAACCTCAGATACGAAAGATAGTGGAACAAATTCGTGTAAGTAGCATTTTAACTCTGTGATGTTGGAGTTGTTGGACAGGAAACATTTAACGAACAAATCAAAGCGGATGCTCGAGCAGCACCAGTAGGAGTGTAAGTGCTCACAATGGCGCCTCTCCTTAACCAGACAGGAGCCATATGTCATCCTAAAGTGTGGGGCAGCAACTTGAGTCCAAATCCCTAACTATCTTTATTCCACTGCATATGCCCCTTTGACAGAAACAGCAAAAAATAAAATATAAACCTCTTCTTTTGTGTAAAGGGCACCTGTCTATAGACCAGCTTATGCTGTGTTCATGTGTGGGTGCTGTGGCTCCAGATGAATGTTGTGGTTGCAGACCCCTCCTGGTACACCTTCACTGAGCAGTGGTTATAGTTTCTAATGGTTGGGAGGCTTCACTGGGGGCTCACGCTGGTTTAACATCTCTCAGCCAGACCGTCAGACTCTGATGTGGAGCGCTACGTGGCCAAAAGAAGTTCGCCAACTGGCTGAAGATTTTCTGAAGGACTACGTCCAGATCAACATCGGGGCTCTGCAGCTTAGTGCCAACCACAACATCCTCCAGATCGTTGATGTGTGCAGTGACATGGAGAAGGAGGATAAGTGAGTGTTTGGTGCCTTAGACACACACTCTCTCTCACACACACTCACTCACTCACACACACACACACACACACACTCACACACACACACACACTCTCTGAAGCTGAACCCAGTGCATCCTGACAGACTGATCCGTTTGCTGGAGGAAATAATGAGTGAAAAGGAAAACAAGACCATCATTTTTGTGGAGACCAAAAGGCGTTGTGATGAGCTCACCAGGAGGATGAGGAGAGACGGGTATGTCCCTTCCTTTCACGTCTGACTTTGACATTTCTGACCCGACTGGACCGCCGTGTCCCACACCCTGCTGCCCTCACATCGGCGCTCGTGTTGACGCACCGCTTCTGCTCCCCATCACAGATGGCCCGCAATGGGAATTCATGGAGACAAGAGCCAGCAGGAGCGGGACTGGGTCCTTAATGGTGAAAACAACATTTGAATATTCCCTCAGTTCAGTTCAGTGGGTTTTCTTATCACTGTTGATTTAGTGCAGATTTAGAGTCAGAACACTGGTGCATGCTGTAGGAACGGTCAGGAGGCTGGAGTAAAGCGGCTGTTTGTCCTTTCAGAGTTCAGATATGGCAAAGCTCCCATCCTCATTGCTACAGACGTGGCCTCTCGTGGATTAGGTCAGTATCGCCTTCAACAGCCCGGGTCGCTGTCAGTGTTGAAAATATTTTAAAGAAAGTGTTTTGCTTTCTTTAACTTTTACCTATGCATTTTCTGAGTTTTTCTCACCTTAAGGTGGAGTCTTTGTGGCAGGCGCTAGGCATGACAGTCCCAGGCCTCCAGAGGGAGAAGGATGACTATTGGAAGTGCTCAGCTGGCTTGCCACCCAGTGAGCCTAGAGAGGTGAAAGCTCTCGTGTGCCAGTGATCCTCAAAAGGCTGTGTGGCTAAGCCTTTATTTATCATATGTGGTTGAAACATACACACATCTGTTCTCTGCCCACGGATTTCACCTGACTAATGCCATCCAGCTGCTTCCAACTCAAACTTCAAAAACAAGTTGTGAGTTTCCTTTTGCATGCGGTCACGTTAGCGAGGGCGATAGTTCAACCACTCCTCTGAGATTTGGAACAATTGTCTCGCTGGGGAGTTGTATCACAGCACGAGAGCTTGTGACTGTCTAAACATTAGGTTGTTTTCTTTTGCCCACTAAAGTGCTGGATTTCTAAATGGAGAGAGCAGGTTGAAAATTATTGAGTCCTGGCACAAGTCTTTAGGGGGTAGTAGAAACACGTAGCGAGAAGAGAGTTCAAACCAAAGTTCCTCCCTTGCCTGTGTTTTATAGTCATGTCGAGACCTGCCAAGGAGAGACATTTTCTCAAGTGAACGCTGGCTTCAGCAAGAGCTTGCCTTGATGAAGCTGATGAAAATGGTGTGGAGAATTGTTCCGTCTGAGGGATTCTTCAGGGTGCAGTACTCTGGCCTTTCACATTTCGGGCCTTGTTAAAATTATCACCTGACCTTTGTCTTGGCAAGACATGCAGTGTGGCCTTTAATAGCAACCTTCTTTTGGGATTGTACTGGGAAAAAAACATACCAGTGAATGGTCCTTTATTGGCACGAGGAGGCCCCAGTGCATAGTGTGGCCCAGCTGCGCAGAAGCTCCTGGACGTCACTTGACAATTTGTGGGGGATTTGACTGCATTGGGAAAGGACTAGTGAATGCATACTCCTTCATGGTAAGGCTCAAACACTGGTCTGTCTCCCTCGGACAACAAAGGGGAGCGCGAAGGTCTGGTGGAACATTTTGATTATGGTATGTGATGGGAGTGTGCATCGTTTCTCTCTTCCCACAGTAGTATTCCCATGGAGTAGATGTGAATGATTACCTCTGTTTAAACACACACTCTCTCCACAGCCTCATCGCGGCTTTCTTTCCCCAGCTCTTCTAGCTGCTAACTTTTTTCCTTTGATCTGGCTGTTGTGGTGTGCAAAATCCTGTGTGGCCTCCGTGTTTTGTTTTGCCACACTGCAACACTTTCACAGATGTGGAGGATGTGAAATTTGTCATCAATTATGACTACCCTAACTCCTCTGAGGATTATATCCACCGCATTGGACGCACTGCCCGAAGTCAAAAAACGGGCACTGCTTACACCTTCTTCACCCCCAATAACATGAAACAAGCGGGCGACCTGATCTCTGTGCTTCGGGAGGCCAACCAGGCCATTAACCCCAAGCTGCTCCAGATGGCCGAGGACAGAGGAGGTAACCCCGCGGCTTGCCTTCACGTGACTCCTGGAGCGTCTGCTCGGTGACCTGACCTCTCGTGTGTCTCCCTGTCCGCCAGGTCGTGGAAGGGGGGGGAGAGGTGGCTTCAGAGACGACCGGCGTGATAGGTATTCTGGGGGTGGGAGGAGCAGCTACGGCGGTAGCGGCTTCAGGGACAGGGACAATGAGCGGGGCTTCGGCGGGGGGCCGAAGAGTGGCTTTGGTGGCAGTAAGGTCCAGAACGGTGGTGGCTGCGGTGGGGCTGGTTCCAACCCGGGTGGGGGCTACGGGAGCAACAGCTATGGCAGCAGTAATGGACAGGGACATTTCGGAGCTCCAGCCAATCAGGTGGGTGCCTTCGGTAACCAGAGCTTCCAGGGCCCCCCCCAGTTTGGGGCCATGCAGAGAGCTCAAAATGGGATGAACCACGCGCCGTTCCCATTCAACCCCCAGCCACCACCCCCCCCAACAGGGCCAGCAGCCACCAACCCCACCAGCCATGGTCCCCTACCCCATGGCCCCGCCCTTCCCACAGCAGATGTGAGCGCATACCTGCAACTCACCTGGTTTTGTTGAGTCTCGACATCTTTCTGTATGATTACTGTTAATTAGGAATGTGGTCCTTTGTGTGTACAGTTTAACGTTTGTTTTGCTTACAGCAGGGTGAGAGTTAGGATGTAGGGCCCAGGCCGTTACCACGGAGGACGTGTGTCCTGTGACACACCTCATAGAGCGACTGCTGCTCTTCCTTGACCTTTTGACATTCCTCACTTATTTATTTTACTGGATTATGCTGTGTTTTGGGTTTGTGCTATGTTCAAAGTGATGTAACGGAGATGATATCAACAGTTTGTCATTCTTTCAAATAAAAATAAGAAAACAGGTTGTGTTGTGTTGTGTTGTGTTGTGTTGTGTTGGGTGTGTTTACGCAGTAAAAGTATGTGAGGACTAAAGCCTCAACTATTGGGGTTTAGAGGATTCAAGACAACTCTGGTAAAACTTCCTTTTGCTGTTGAACAAAACCCAAACGGAACAATTTCTAGTCATAAAGAATTAAAGTCTTGTTGATTATTATGGAAAGAAAATGACCGCACATTTTACGTGGATGCCATGGAATTAATATATATCATGTGTTTTTGGTTTTATTTTTATTTACAGTGGTAAGAAAATAAATAATACTTTTTATTTTATTTCACAGTAACGTGGTAAAGTATTTCACAGTAACGTAAAGTATTTCACCATAAAGTATTTCACAGCAACGTTGTAAAATATTTCACAGTAAAGTATTTCACAATAACATATTTCCCAGTAACGTAATGTATTTCACAGTAACGTAAAGTATTTTACAGTAACGTATTTAACAGTAACATGTTTCACAGTAAAGTTGTAAAGTATTCAACAGTAAAGTTGTAAAGTATTTAACAGTAAAGTTGTAAAGTATTTAACAGTAAAGTTGGAATGCATTTCACAATCACGTAAAATATTTCACAGTAACGTGTTTCACAGTAACTTAGTAACGTGTTTCACAGTAACGTAGTAACGTGTTTCACAGAGTACGTAGTAACGTGTTTCACAGTAACGTAGTAACGTGTTTCACAGAGTACGTAGTAACGTACTTTAAAGTAAATACTGGATCCGTTACTTTTTCCAGAAACAACTTCCGTGTTTCTCGTCACGTGATCGGGTGGCCCATGGCCCGGATGTAAAGTTTGGACTTCCGGGTCAGATCACGTTGTACCTGTGAAGCGACTGCAGCGATGGAGGTTGATGACGTCACTCACGGGACCGCGTGAGTAACGCTTGACACGTCAGTAACGATAAAGTAACGCTAAAGTAACGCAGAAAGGGTGAGAGTTGAGTTTGAAAAAAAGGTGGAAAAATTAGCTGATTCAGTGATGCTGCTGAGTTCTGAGGGGTTCTGAGAGGTTCTGAGAGGTTCTGAGGGGTTCTCCTGAGTTCTGAGAGGTTCTGAGAGGTTCTGAGGGGTTCTCCTGAGTTCTGAGGGGTTCTGAGAGGTTCTGAGGGGTTCTCCTGAGTTCTGAGGGGTTCTGAGAGGTTCTGAGAGGTTCTGAGGGGTTCTGAGAGGTTCTGAGGGGTTCTGAGGGGTTCTCCTGAGTTCTGAGGGGTTCTGAGAGGTTCTGAGGGGTTCTGAGAGGTTCTGAGGGGTTCTGAGGGGTTCTGAGAGGTTCTGAGAGGTTCTGAGGGGTTCTGAGAGGTTCTGAGAGGTTCTGAGGGGTTCTGAGAGGTTCTGAGGGGTTCTGAGGGGTTCTCCTGAGTTCTGAGGGGTTCTGAGAGGTTCTGAGGGGTTCTGAGGGGTTCTGAGAGGTTCTGAGAGGTTCTGAGGGGTTCTGAGAGGTTCTGAGGGGTTCTGAGAGGTTCTGAGGGGTTCCCCTGAGTTCTGAGGGGTTCTGAGGGGTTCTGAGGGGTTCTGAGAGGTTCTGAGGGGTTCTGAGGGGTTCTACCTGTCGTCCTGACCAGTGTGTGAAGATGCTCTCGTCCCGTTTGGTGGTCTGGAGGCGCCAGAGTGTCTGGAGCCTGTTGGAGCAGCAGAGGAGGGGCCAGAGGGGCCCTGGGGCCGAGGGGGGACGGGACCAGGCCCAGAGCGGGGGCCCTGAGGGGGCGGCCCAGGCCCAGAGCGGGGGCCCTGAGGGGGCGGCCCAGGCCCGGGCCCTGCTGCTGCTGTGTGAGGACAGCCTGTACGTGGCCCCGGCTCAGGGGGACGCTGAGCGGCTGCTGCGGGGCCTCAGCTGCAGCTACGGGCCCCTGGGCCTGCAGCTCAGGGCCAACCTGCTGCAGCACTGGTGGCGCGCCCTCGCCGCATCCTCGGCCCGCGTGCTCGGGATAAAGACTCCGGCGTGCGGCGTGGGCCCTCCGGGGGGCGGAGCCGGCCCTCTGGGGCTCGTGGACGTGGAGCAGGTGGCCCGGATCCTGGCCCAGCCGGACCTGAGCCGGGACCAGCAGAGCCAGCGGGTCCAGCAGCTCCTGCAGACGGCCCCGCGGGCCAGGACCAGCCTGTACCCAGGTGAGCGCCTGCAGCTCCAGGTCGTGGGCGGGGCCTCAGCTCCAGGTCGTGGGCGGGGCCTCAGCTCCAGGTCGTGGGCGGGGCCTCAGCTCCAGGTTGTGGGCGGGGCTGCACAGTAACGCCCAACGCTCTTCTGCAGGTGCTCTGGACCAGTTCGGGCCCTCCCTGGAGCTGCTGAACAGAAAGTTACCCTTCGGCCTGGCTGAGACCGGCGTGTGCTTCCAGCCCCCAGGACCCTCCGGCTGGTGAGGCCATGTGGGATTATCAGGATTATCAGGATTATCAGGCCCCCAGTATGACGTGGTTTCAGGTTCTGGTGTTCACGCGTGTCCTAATGGACCACAGCTGCTTTAGGGAGGTGACCTGTACCTGGATCAGTGTCCTTCAGGGTTATCCCTAACCCTAAGGGTTAACCCTAACCCTAACCTAACCCTAAGGGTTAACCCTAACCCTAACCTAACCCTAAGGGCTAACCCTAACCCTAATTTAGCTCTAACCCTAAGGGCTAACCCTAACCTAGCCCTAACTCTAAGGGTTAACCCTAACCCTATGAGTTAACCCTAACCTAGCCCTAACTCTAAGGGTTAACCCTAACTCTATGGGTTAACCCTAACCCTAAGGGTTAACCCTAACCTAGCCCTAACTCTAAGGGTTAACCCTAAATCTATGGGTTAACCCTAACCCTAAGGGTTAACCCTAACCCTATGGGTTAACCCTAACCTAACCCTAAGGTTAAGCCTCACCCTAACCTAACCCTAAGGGCTAACCCTAACCTAACCCTAAGGTTAAGCCTCACCCTAACCTAACCCTAAGGTTAAGCCTCACCCTAAGGGCTAACCCTAACCTAACCCTAAGGTTAAGCCTCACCCTAACCTAACCCTAAGGTTAAGCCTCACCCTAACCTAACCCTAAGGTTAAGCCTCACCCTAACCTAACCCTAAGGGCTAACCCTAACCTAACCCTAAGGTTAAGCCTCACCCTAACCTAACCCTAAGGGCTAACCCTAACCTAACCCTAAGGTTAAGCCTCACCCTAACCTAACCCTAAGGTTAAGCCTCACCCTAACCTAACCCTAAGGTTAAGCCTAACCCTAAGGGCTAACCCTAACCTAACCCTAAGGTTAAGCCTCACCCTAACCTAACCCTAAGGTTAAGCCTCACCCTAACCTAACCCTAACCACACCTGGGCTCCTCCAGCTCTCATCTGTCTTTCAGCCCCGGCGAGGCCACGCTCACGTCCCTGGTGTGGTTCTGCTCTCCTCGGACCTCGGGCCAGTGGCTGGACCACTGGAGCCGCCAGAGGCTGAAGTGGTGGAGGAAGGTGAGTGGTGAGGGCGACCCCCCCAGACGATGTCTCACCTGACAGAAGCCGTCCCCCCCAGTTCGCCCTGTCCCCGTCGCACTTCGGCAGCAGCGAGGTCCCGGAGGAGGAGCTGGAGGCGCCGGCGTCCCGCGGCGTCAGGCTGTCCTACACGTTTCCATGGGGACAGAAGCCCGTCGAGACGCTGCTGCTCAGAGGAGACGCGGAGCTCCTGCGGGCGCACAAAGGTGTCTGCTCCAAACGGCAGGTGAGCCGAAGGTCGCCGTGGGGCGGCTGTGGAGAGCGTGGAAGACCACCACCCACCTCTGTGTTCCAGAGCCAGACGGCCCCTCACGTGGTGGCTGCGACCGGTCATCTGGACACCGGCATGATGGCGCTTCTGTCCAACTCCCTTCAGCAGCGCAACACAGACAAGCACAGGCTGCGGCAGAGGAAGGTCCTGGCCCACCTCTTCTCCTTCCCTGTGTCCCTCCAGCCCTCATGAAGCTCCTCCCTGGGCCTCCTCTGGTCCTCCCTGGGCCTCCCTGGGCCTCCCTGGGCCTCCTCTGGTCCTCCCTGGTCCTCCCTGGGCCTCCCTGGGCCTCCTCTGGTCCTCCCTGGGCCTCCCTGGTCCTCCCTGGGCCTCCTCTGGTCCTCCCTGGGCCTCCCTGGGCCTCCCTGGGCCTCCTCTGGTCCTCCCTGGTCCTCCCTGGGCCTCCCTGGGCCTCCTCTGGTCCTCCCTGGGCCTCCCTGGTCCTCCCTGGGCCTCCTCTGGGCCTCCCTGGGCCTCCCTGGGCCTCCCTGGGCCTCCTCTGGTCCTCCCTGGGCCTCCCTGGTCCTCCCTGGGCCTCCTCTGGTCCTCCCTGGGCCTCCCTGGGCCTCCCTGGGCCTCCTCTGGTCCTCCCTGGTCCTCCCTGGGCCTCCCTGGGCCTCCTCTGGTCCTCCCTGGGCCTCCTCTGGTCCTCCCTGGGCCTCCCTGGGCCTCCTCTGGTCCTCCCTGGTCCTCCCTGGTCCTCCCTGGTCCTCCCTGGGCCTCCTCTGGGCCTCCCTGGGCCTCCCTGGGCCTCCTCACTGGCACCTCCATCCTCACAGATGTTACTGTCCCTCTTCTGGACACGTCCAAACGGTCTCAGAGTGACAGGACATGTAGGACGCTGTCCCTCTGATGGACGTCCTTGGTCCCTGCTAGAGGATGGATCAACCAGGTCTTGGGTCCTGACTCTACCTGTGGACATCTCCTGGAGCCTCCAGCAGGCCGCACCACAGGCACCAAACAGCGCCTCCAGTACCGGCACTGGCCAGAAGGTGGCGCTGCGGTGGCGTGACATGGCTCAGGGCCTGTTCAGACACATGTACACAGAGCAGGGCTCATGGCACGGGACTGGTGGGACTGGTGGGACTGGTGGGACTGGTATGGCTGAGTCCTCCAGACCACTTCCCACCCCTCAGAGGTGGCTCCCACCAGTCAGCCGGTCTTCTTCTGTGGTACCTGCAGGTCCTGAGGCTGCACCCCGCCCTGGCTCCAGTCCAAGTGGCCTTGGAGACGAGCAGAGGGGCGTCTGCGGAGCTGAGGCAGGTGAGGGAACGCAGCCCGCCCCCCTCGGCTCCGCAGGAGGTGGCTCACAGTGTGTGTGTAGCTCTGTGAAGGCCTGATGCAGGAGTTGGTGCGGGCCCACGTGAGCGCCTGGCCCGGGTATCTGAAGACGCCGGCGCCGTCGATGGAGCAGCTGATGGCAAAGTAAGGCGAGCCTCGCGAGGACCGGCGGCGTGCCGAGTGACGAGCCCCGGCTGTGTTTCAGGTACGACGGGATGGGCGTGCTCTTCACGGTGCTGCTGGGCGAGAACACGCTGGAGGACGGCCTGCTGCAGGTGCGCGGTCGGGACACCACCCTCAAGGAGACCGTGCACATCTCTGAGGTCACCACCTACATCTGCACACACCTGTGCGCTGCCCGCAAGCTGTGAACACCTGAGCCCCTGCACACGGGGTTAAATAATCCTCATCGCCTCGTATTGATCGTCTAAAACGTCAGATTAAACCACGTCTAACCAGGATTAACGCTTGTTGTGACCTTGTTTTGTGATACCGTCTTTAAGAAAGTTTTCTGATCAGACAGTCATGAAGATAATCCCAGTTTGGTTCAGTCATGAAGATAATCCCAGTTTATTTCAACCAGTTATGAAGATAATCCCAGTTTGGTTCAGTCATGAAGACAATCCCAGTTTGGTTCATTCATGAAGATAATCCCAGTTTGGTTCAGTCATGAAGATAATCCCAGTTTATTTCAACCAGTTATGAAGATAATCTCAGTTTGGTTCAGTTATGAAGATAATCCCAGTTTGGTTCAGTCATGAAGATAATCCCAGTTTGGTTCAGTCATGAAGATAATCCCAGTTTGGTTCAGTCATGAAGACAATCCCAGTTTGGTTCAGTCATGAAGATAATCCCAGTTTGGTTCAGTCATGAAGATAATCCCAGTTTATTTCAACCAGTTATGAAGATAATCTCAGTTTGGTTCAGTCATGAAGATAATCCCAGTTTGGTTCAGTCATGAAGATAATCCCAGTTTATTTCAACCAGTTATGAAGATAATCTCAGTTTGGTTCAGTCATGAAGATAATCCCAGTTTTGTTCAGTTATGAAGATAATCTCAGTTTATTTCAACCAGTTATGAAGATAATCCCAGTTTGGTTCAGTCATGAAGACAATCCCAGTTTGGTTCAGTCATGAAGATAATCCCAGTTTATTTCAACCAGTTATGAAGATAATCTCAGTTTGGTTCAGTTATGAAGATAATCCCAGTTTGGTTCAGTTATGAAGATAATCTCAGTTTATTTCAACCAGTTATGAAGATAATCTCAGTTTGGTTCAGTTATGAAGATAATCCCAGTTTGGTTCAGTTATGAAGATAATCTCAGTTTATTTCAACCAGTTATGAAGATAATCCCAGTTTGGTTCAGTTATGAAGATAATCTCAGTTTATTTCAACCAGTTATGAAGATAATCTCAGTTTATTTTAACCAGTCATTAAATTAATCTGTTTATTTTAACCAGTTTTGAAGATAATCCCATCCTGAATCCTCTGTTTGGTTTCACAATAAACGCTACTCTGATAAAGAAAACCTCTAATCTGATAAACCACTATCAATTATTTTTGTCCTAAAGTTTAATTTCGCTAAATTAAACTATAAAGACGAGTTTGACGACCGCCGTCAGGGCAGAGGAAACCGTCGAAGAAGAATCCCGATCTCGCGAGAGTGGGTGGCCCCGCCCCCGCCACGTGACCGTCGGAAGCGCTAGCCGCGCTAGCAGCAGCGATGGCAGCCGACAAGCTGAGCGAAGTTAAAGCTTCTGCAGGACCCGAGAAGAAGGAGAACTCAGCCGATGGAGGCCTCGGCCTGGAGAGTATCCTTTACTGCGTCGACTGCGGTGGTAAGGTTTTGCGCTTTCCTCGGGGTGACGACAGGAACTAAGATTAGACTGTTAGCTGCGGCGTTAGGCTACGTGTCACTGTCGGGACGGAGAACATCAAAGACCCGTCTAAAGAACATCAAAGACCCGTCTGAATGACATCAAAGACCCGTCTGAAGAATATCGAGGAACCACATCAAAGACCCGTCTAAAGAGCATCAAAGAACCCGTCTAAAGAGCATCAAAGAACCCGTCTAAAGAACATCAAAGAACCCGTCTAAAGAGCATCAAAGAACCCGTCTAAAGAGCATCAAAGACCCGTCTAAAGAGCATCAAAGAACCCGTCTAAAGAACATCAAAGAACCCGTCTAAAGAGCATCAAAGAACCCGTCTAAAGAACATCAAAGAACCCGTCTGAAGTGCTCATAAGTGTTTAGGTTAACACACCTGAGTGGGGGGGGGTGATGAAGGTGGAGGCACGTTGGGGGTTTGATTGTTCCACAGTTGAGGATGTTGAAACTTAACATCTGGAACAGTTCTGCAGATCATCAAAGAATCTCAGCAGCAGCACGGCCTCAGACATGGAGACTACCAGAGATACAGGTGAGAGCACCACAGGTACAGGTGAGAGCACCACAGGTACAGGTGAGAGCACCACAGGTACAGTTGAGAGCACCACAGGCACAGGTGAGAGCACCACAGGTACAGGTGAGGGCACCACAGGTACAGGTGAGAGCACCACAGGTACAGGTGAGAGCACCACAGGTACAGGTGAGGGCACCACAGGTACAGGTGAGAGCACCACAGGTACAGGTACAGGTGAGAGCACCACAGGTACAGGTGAGGGCACCACAGGTACAGGTGAGAGCACCACAGGTACAGGTACAGGTGAGAGCACCACAGGTACAGGTGAGGGCACCACAGGTACAGGTGAGAGCACCACAGGTACAGGTGAGAGCACCACAGGTACAGGTGAGGGCAGCCCTCTGCCAGAGCCTCCTGCACATGGAGGGGTCAGCAAGGAGACCCTCCAGCTGTGATAAAAGCTCTTTGAGTGCTCCTCCCCCACCCACAGGTATAACAATAAACAGGTGGAACAATAAACATGGAGATATACCTGAATATATCAGTGAGCATTGACATATCAATAACTACTGATCTATAACAGACGCATATCAGTAAACACAGATATAGGTTCCCTGTCTAGATGCAGAAAAGAGATGATACAAGTCATGGACATAACTCCTCTGGTAGTCCCCGTCATTCCTAGTAAATGGACACCTGGAGTCAGAAGGCGGTGCTGCTGGTCCTCTGGTGTCAGCCACAGGGTTTATGCTCTCAGATAATCTGGAGCCGTCAGGGGTAAACGGGGATTATTGCAGGAGACGCCCGACCCCTGCTGCCCCACCGCCAGGCTTCGTTCATGCCCTCTGGTCGTCCTTTGACCAGCGCGGGCGCGCAGGAACGGCGTCCTTTCGTGTGGTGGGTGGAGCTACTAACTGAGGCCTGTGTCCAGGGGCTACTGCTCCCGCCGCCTGCGCCGCCTGAGGAAGACGCTGGGCTTCAAGATGGGCAACCGGCACAAGTTCGTCGGGAAGAAGATAACGGCCGACATGCTGTCGGACAGCCGGTGAGCTGGGACGCCGTCGTGTTGTTGTCGAGAGGGCGGCCCTGACCGGCCCCGGCGACGGCCCACGCTGACCCGGGTCTTGTCTGCAGGTACCTGCTGCTGGTGCTGATGGAGGCAGAGCGCGCGTGGAGCTACGCCATGCAGCTGAAGCAGGAGGCCAACACGGAGCCACGCAAGCGCTTCCACCTGATGTCTCGGCTACGCAAGGCGGCGAAGCACAGCGAGAACCTGGAGAAGCTCTGCGAGAGCCCCCGCGTTGATGCCAAGACCAAACTGGAGGCCCAGGTACACCACACTGGAGGCCCAGGTACACCACACTGGAGGCCCAGGTACACCACACTGGAGGCCCAGGTACACCACACTGGAGGCCCAGGTAGACCAAACTGGAGGCCCAGGTAGACCACACTGGAGGCCCAGGTAGACCAAACTGGAGGCCCAGGTACACCACACTGGAGGCCCAGGTAGACCACACTGGAGGCCCAGGTAGACCACACTGGAGGCCCAGGTAGACCACACTGGAGGCCCAGGTAGACCACACTGGAGGCCCAGGTAGACCACACTGGAGGCCCAGGTAGACCACACTGGAGGCCCAGGTAGACCACACTGGAGGCCCAGGTAGACCAAACTGGAGGCCCAGGTACACCACACTGGAGGCCCAGGTACACCACACTGGAAGCCCAGGTACACCACACTGGAGGCCCAGGTACACCACACTGGAGGCCCAGGTACACCACACTGGAGGCCCAGGTAGACCACACTGGAGGCCCAGGTACACCACACTGGAGGCCCAGGTACACCACACTGGAGGCCCAGGTAGACCACACTGGAGGCCCAGGTAGACCACACTGGAGGCCCAGGTAGACCACACTGGAGGCCCAGGTAGACCACACTGGAGGCCCAGGTACACCACACTGGAGGCCCAGGTAGACCACACTGGAGGCCCAGGTAGACCACACTGGAGGCCCAGGTAGACCACACTGGAGGCCCAGGTAGACCACACTGGAGGCCCAGGTACACCACACTGGAGGCCCAGGTAGACCACACTGGAGGCCCAGGTAGACCACACTGGAGGCCCAGGTAGACCACACTGGAGGCCCAGGTAGACCACACTGGAGGCCCAGGTAGACCACACTGGAGGCCCAGGTAGACGAGGGCGGCCGAAGCAGCCGCAGGGGGCGGTTGCTCCTCATGGGTCGTTCTGCTTTGAGACGTGTGTTGGTGGGTCGTGGGACCGTCCTGGAGTCTGGTGTATAACTCACAGACCTCGCTTGCTCGTCTGGGTCTGATCGCCGTCCCGTGGCGCTGTACTCGGCTGAACCCACAGTCTGGGGGCAGGGCAGGGAGGACAAGGGCAGGCGATCCCCGTCAGGCTCACACAGGCGTGAGGCGTTCCAGCTGCTTCCAGCCTGAGTCTGTTTAGGTGGAAGCGAGACTCTCATGAACCCCTGTAGCATAGCCCCGACCTGGAGATGTGCAGGTTGTTGCTGTTTTCCGTGGTGACGAGCGGACCCCTGCTGTGTTCCAGGCCTACACGGCGTACCTGACGGGGATGGTGGAGTTTGAGCTGCAGGGGTGGAAGCGTGCTATGGAGGCCTTCAACAAGTGCAAGTCAGTCTGAGCGCTGCTGAGAACTGCTGGCGCGCTGAAACACGGGTGTGATGAACGGGTGATTTGTTGCTCAGGACCATCTACGAGAAGCTGGCCAGCGCCTTCACGGAGGAGATCGCCGTTCTGTATCGCCAGCGCGTTGATGAGATATCTCCCAACATCCGCTATTGTGCTTACAACATTGGTGGGTAACACGCACCTACGTGTTCATCTGAACTCAGTTTACATGCGAGTGACTGTAAATATTGTTTCTGGGGATTTCAGGGGACCAAAATGCCATCAACGACCTGATGCAGATGAGGCTGACTGGAGGAGGGGGGGGGATGATGGCTGAGAAACTAGAGGTGAGCATCACACCCAGCCTGGCCTCACGCTCCCGTCCCCTCAGAGGGCTTCCTGCTGTCGCTGCACATTTGGTCTCTTGTGGCCCAGCATCACAGCCACACCAGCAGAAGCTCAACTGGGGGCCCATCAGCAGTTTCACAGGCTCAGAGCGACACCCAGCACGTCTTCATCCTCCTACCCAGCCTGATGCTGGGCTGGCCTTCAGGCTCTAGCGAGGTGCTGCTGGCTTCGTCCGCCACCGAGGTCCCCAGTGGCTTTTGTTCCATCCTGGCCCGTGGCTCTGGGCCTGACTGGTTCTGTTGGACCCCCCCCTGCTGGACCGCTCTGTGGAGAGCCCCTTGGGCTCCGCCTCCTCCTGATCTCACCTTGACCACCTTCTGCTGAAGTCCTGCTCAGACTCCATTAGGTGTTTTTTTTTGAAGACACCAAACTTATCAGGTTTCACTCCTAAAAATGAAACAGATGTCCTTCCAGCATTCCTCAAACACAAATCATGTTGAGCGTTCAGGAGTTGTAAATAATTTGAAGGTCGGCGGTGACTGGAGGTGGCGTCATTCTTCAGTCATCAAACGCTTACACACCAACACGCCTTTTGAGTGAGTGTTGATCGTTCAGCCAGAGTCTTCTTTGGTTTCTCATCAGGCTTTGATCACTCAAGCAAGAACCAAGCAGGCGGCCACCATGAGCGAGGTGGAGTGGCGAGGACGAACGGTGCCCGTGAAGATCGACAAGGCCCGCGTCTTCCTGCTGGGCCTGGCTGACAACGAAGCCGCCGTAGCTCAGGTCAGTCACGTGAGGATGAGTAACCACAAGACTGCTGGCAGCACCGGTAGGTCCTCGCTAAATAAATCCTACTTTAATTCTCACTACAAACTAAATGAAGTTGAAGGAAAGGAGCCAGAACCATTTTGAAGGAGTCACAGGCCAAACTGTTTGAACTGCAGTTGCCAACGTCGTCCAGCAGAGGCGCTCTACTCTTCCTGCCTCAGCAGCAGCTCTTGGTGCTTCACGAGTGTGTGTGTGTGTGTGTGAGAGAGATTCTTCATCACAGCTTCACGCCCACAGCTGCCTTGCTCTGAGGCACGCTGCCCTCATCAGGGCTGGGCTGCATTCTGGACCACGCCCAGCAGGTCTGAGGAGGGCCGGAGGCTCCAGCTGTGGAGGCTCCGGCTGTGTGGGTGCGGTCCTCACGGTTGTGTGACCGATGGGTCCAGAGCAACGTGGACCTCCAGCACCTTGACTGAGGTGTTCCCGTCTCTCTGGCTTCACCTCTGTTATTTCTGTCAGAGGTAGAAGGGACACAACTGGTTGAGCTGGTCTGTGACTGGAGCTGTTGTCAGGGTGGCGCTGTGGCACCAAGTCATACTGGGAGATCATACTGGGAGATCATACTGGGAGATCATACTGGGAGATCATACTGAGCTGTTCCCGGGGGCTGCCTCCAGCGTGGTTTACTCAGTTACCAGCAAGTTGTTGACAAAAGGCCTGGAATAGTTGGACCATGACTAAAAGATTACCTGCTGTGTAGGTTTGTAGACCGGAGGTGGTGGTGACAGGCTGGAGGAGACAATCGGGTCATTCACAAACATTCTGAGTCAAACTGGTTGCTGGTTGCGCTGGAATGCTTCAGAAGCCTGCTGTGTCACATACCTGAGTCTTCCCCCTGCAGTCACCTCACATCTTCATTCTCTGGTCTCTGGCAGACTAAATCTTCCTTCGTGCATGGTTTGGTTTTATTACTCAGGTACTTTTGATGAGGCTGTAATGAGAGAGAGATGGTCCTGGTGGTCTGATCTCCTTCAAACCTCCAGGTTTGAAGGAGATCAGACCACCACATTCTCATGTCCCAGCGATGTCCCCCAGCCCGTGAAGGGTCGGAGTCAGACCAGGAGGGGTTTGGTAGCGTCTCCAGGAGGATCAGAATTTTGGTCCAGGATCTGGGTCGGTCCCTTTGATGTGCTGACATGGAAAAGATCAAAGGAACATGTGTGAGGTGGTTGATGCTGTCTGCAGGCATCTAACGAGGAGACCAAGGAGCATCTGTATGAGACCCTGATGGCTGAGTGTAGAGACACCATCCAGGCCGTCAGAGAGGAGCTGAAGAGCGAGGCGGTACGCTCCAAACACCACTCATCTGCTGCAGCTCTGAGGGTGAAACCGGGGTTCACACGTCCATTTCCTGTGTTCAGAAACAGCGAGAGAGGAGCTCTGATCCCGAGAGCGGGAAGGTGTCCAACCTGCAGTACCTGCACAGGTGAACGGTGGAGCTGGAGGGGGAGGCTGGTCCAGGACGTGTGTCCAGGCCTCACCCTGTGGTGTCTCCCCAGTTACCTGACCTACATTAAGCTGTGCACCCTGGTGAAGAGGAACGAGAGCATGGCTCACGCTCTGCACGCCAAACTGAAGGAACCTGCAGCTGACGAGAACAAGAGAGGCCCCCGCCCTCAGGACCTGATCCGGCTCTACGACATCATCCTGCAGGTGAGGAGACGCTCGCTCACCATCTGCCTGACGCTCCTCGTCATCTTCTCCGTCGTGTGTGCAGAGTCTGGCCGAGCTGTCGACCCTGCAGGGTCTGGAGGATGACCACACCTTCCAGAAGGAGGTGTCCCTCAAGACGTTGGTGTACAAGGCCTATAGGTGAACGCTCGTGAGCCAGTGCTGGCTGAGGCCCTCAGCTGGAGGCCTCATGGCGTCCTCTCCTGTTTAGATGTTTCTTCATAGCCCAGTCGTATGTGCTGGTGAAGAAGTGGAGCGAGGCTCTGGTGCTGTATGAACGAGTGCTGAAGTACGCCAAGGAGGTCCAGTCCAAAGCCAAGAGCCTCAACAACAGCCTCAAAGTGGGTCGCTCAGACGGTGTGTGTGGAGTGTGTGTGTGTCCGTGTCTGAAGGACCCTGCTGTCTCTGTAGGACCTCCCTGATGTCCAGGAGCTCATCGCCGAGGTCAGTGCTGAGAAGTACTCCCTGCAGGCTGCGGCCATCCTAGGTGAGCTGCTGGTCGGGGCCCGTGGGTGCTTGGCCCGTGTGTAACCCCCCTTTGTGTTCAGACACCGACGAGACCGCCGAGGCGCCCTCGCAGCTGCAGGTCAAAGACAACACGGTAGGTGGCGTCGCCCCAGGAGAGGTGCTGGTCTGCTGCTTCTGGTCTTCACCAGCTCCTGTGCTCCTCAGCCGCTCTGCCACCGCCTGGACACCTTCCGCATGGACCCCACCCTCGTGGGGAAGAAGCCCAGCTTGGTGCTGTTTCCCCCCGAGTTCCAGCCGATCCCCTGCAAGCCCCTGTTCTTCGACCTGGCTCTGAACCACGTGGCCTTCCCGCCCCTGGACGACAAGGTGGAGCAGAAGGGCAAGGGCGGCCTCACCGGCTACATCAAGGGCATCTTCGGCTTCGGCAGCTAAACGCTCCGCTCGCCTCGGTTCTTCTGCCCCTCTGGTTTTGTGCTTCTGTGTAACGATTTGGCTTTTAACCGTGAAGATGGAGGACATGTCCACCTTTAGCAACATCCGATTGACAGGCTGGTAGACGTGTCCGTCCAGACTGAAGGGACGTTCAGCCTCATGACGGCACCTTTGATCTGGTCCTTTCATCTCCGTCACAAAGTGCAGTTTTGATTTGATGCTGAACCCAAACGTGCTCATCCAAGGCTCGTACCATCAGTAGCTTCAGGACGTTGTGTGTTGGTCTCTGGTGGACAGCCGAAGGGGCGTGTGTTCCCTTTTCATGTGATATCTGGTGTGTCGACCCCCCCGCCCCCCAACAGCTTTAGTCTTGATGTGAACTGAGGTGCAGCTCATCAACTCACCTGAACACGTTGGCTCTCCTGAGCACCCCAGAAGGGTTAGGACCTCCATCTTTTTAATTTCCACCTTTTTATTAAATGTTTGTGTCCATCATGAGTGAGTGTGAGTGTGTCTGTGAGTGTGTGTGAGTGTGTGTGTCTGTGAGTGTGTGTGTTTAGAATTCCTTTTCAACACCTTGACGTGGAGCATGTGAAGGTGTGACGGCTACACCTGTCCTGGGTGTGTTGCTGTGAGTGTGTAGGATGCCTGAGCAGGGTGTGCACGTCTCTCTTGGCCTTGAGTAGATGTCGTTTAGTTTCACTAATTAAACAGGCGTGTCCAGTGTGTGTACACACACACGCACATGCTGCAGTTCTTTTGAACGTTTAATTTGCATCTAAATCAGATTTCAGGTTGATGTGCGAGGGTTTTTGTTGGTCTGTCAGATAAACTGACGAGACGTCGCTCTCCTTCCTGGAGCCTCAGAGCCTCCTTCGTGTCTTCTGAAGCCAGACGTGAAGGTAGGAGGTTCAGGGGTTCTGCTCGGGTGGACGCACCCTCGGTCTGACCGGACTGATGAAGAGCAGGCTGCACTAAGAAGCAGCCTGACGGCATTCCTCGCCCTGTTTTTCTGTTGTTCAGTAACTTCACGTTAATGTCCTCTCATACTGAAGACCACAAATGGATGCATCAGATATCACTGAAGACGTCCTGGAGCGTCTCCAGCAGGTCCAGCTTTCTCCATCAGTCCCCATTTGAATCGGATCTGAGCTCATGTTACAGCAGGGAATGAATGATTGTCAAAAAATCCAGAAATGAATATCTACAATGAGAAGAATAAAGATGATGTGATGAAAAGATGTGTTCACGTGTGTTTGTAGTTGACTTGAATCAAAGCCAAAGGAAGTCTTTTAGATTTGAACACTTCATCTTCAGCAGCTCTGGAGGGTTCTGGTTGGGGTTAAGACCACGGCTTCCTCTCGTGTATCTGCTCTATTTTCATGCTGAACTCAGGTTCTCTTCAGAATGATGCGACAGGAAGAGCCGTCAGCCCTGATGAAAAGAATGCAGAGAACAGGTTGGTCCAGTCTGCTGGGTGGGAACCAGTTTGGGAGGGGTTGTCGCTGTTGGGATGAGTGACTGTGACCAAAGTCGGGACAGTCGGACGGCAGCTGCAGTGAGGACGACAGCAACTGAGGACAAGTTGAAGGAAGAGCGGCCTCTGAGAGACCACCAAGATGCTGAGCAAGAAGAGCAAGGACGGCTCGTCCAAGGGCTCCAGCAAGTGAGTCCTGCTTCAACCGTGTGTGTGTGTGTGGGGGGGGGGTGTCTCCTGTTCCTCCAGACCTGAGTCATGTTTCCTGACTCGTCCTCTTGGTCCCTGTGGGGACACGTGTGAGAAACAGTCCATTTTCAGCTCTGGGGCTGAAGCTCAGGTGGACGAGCCCTCTCACAGGGCTCCTGTGTGGTGACAGACTTCTGGAGGAATACTGTCTGTCCCAGTCAGACCAGTAGGGTACAGTCTACTTACTGGTGATCCGTGATGACAGCATCAGCTCCTCGGCTGGAGCACTGGTTCGGCTCCACCAGTGTTTAGAAGGAGAAACAAACTGTTGAAGGAGCTTCTTCAGGATGGGCTTGTTATCTCAGAGCCAGCCGGTAGACAGGGACGACCACACCTCTGTCCCCTCAATATTGCTTTGATGACATTTATCACAAATTAAATCCCACAGGGTATACTCTGTGTGTGTGTGTGTGTGTGTGTGTGTGTGTGTGTGTGTGTGTGTGTGTGTGTGTGTGTGTGTGTGTGTGTGTGTGTGTGTGTGTGTTTGTGGTCTTATGTGTGGAAGCTGTTCATTAGTCCCCAACATTGATAACTACCATTGAATGATGTGGTTTGTCCAGTTCACCGACTTTCATATCTCATCTGGAATCATCTGGAGGCACCGGCTCCAGGCAAATAGAACTTTTGAAAACACCTTTTCTACCTTTTCAAGCTGCCTCAGAATGATTTTTCACATTTTGTGCACAATAATGGAGCCAAGGCTGGATCAAATCAGTGGTCCCATTGCACCATAGTGCCCTGTGGCGGGGTAGAGGGTATGGGTTAGGGTTAGGAGGTAGGGGTAGGGGCAGAGGTAGGGTGTGGAGATAGGGTTAGGAGGTAGGGGGTAGGGTTAGGAGGTAGATGTAGGGGTAGAGGTAGGGTGTGGCGGTAAGGTGTAGGGTTAGGAGGTAGGGATAGGGTGTGGAGGTAGGGGTAGGAGGTAGGGGTAGAGGTAGGGTGTGTCGGTAGGGATCGGAGACAGGAGTAGGGGTAGGAGGCAGGGGTAGAGGTAGGGTGTGGCTGTAGGGGTAGGGGGTAGGGTTAAGGTGGGGAGGTAGGGGTAGGAGATACGGTGTGGTGGTAGGGGTAGGGTTAGGGGGTGAGGCAGTGTTTGATAGCAGTGTGATTAAAACTAGTCACTCAGTGTTGCAGATTTTTAACTCTGACATGTGAGATTATAATCCTTGAGACATTTTTGTCCAGATTACAGTTTGGATGCTGACCAGGGTATACGTATATATAGTATGCAAGAGATTTAAGGTGAATTTTCTGTGAAATTATGAGTGTAATTAATAATGGAGGGAGGGAGACACCTGTCTCTGAGTGAGCAGGAAGAAGGACTTCATTGTCAGAGTGGCTGCAGAACCAGCTCAGTGAGTCATGTGACCGTCTCCACATTCCTCTCTGGTGCTGCCCCGTTAAGATAATCATCAAAAACTACACATTCATGACAGGTGACCTCTGCTTCTGCTGAGAGACACTACCCCATCGTTTAGGACAGCACCCTGACCTCCAGTGTAACCCCGACCTCTACTGTAACCCTGACCTCTAGTGTAACCCTGACCTCTAGTGTAACCCTGACCTCTAGTGTAACCCTGACCTCTACTGTCACACTGACCTCTAGTGTAACCCTGACCTCTAGTGTAACCCTGACCTCTAGTGTAACCCCGACCTCTCGTGTAACCCCGACCTCTAGTGTAACCCCGACCTCTAGTGTAACCCTGACCTTTAGTGTAACCTTGACCTCTAGTGTAACCCCGACCTCTACTGTAACCCCGACCTCTACTGTAACCCCGACCTCTACTGTAACCCTGACCTCTAGTGTAACCCCGACCTCTCGTGTAACCCCGACCTCTAGTGTAACCCCGACCTCTAGTGTAACCCTGACCTTTAGTGTAACCCCGACCTCTAGTGTAACCCCGACCTCTAGTGTAACCCCGACCTCTACTGTAACCCCGACCTCTACTGTAACCCCGACCTCTAGTGTAACCCCGACCTCTACTGTAACCCCGACCTCTAGTGTAACCCCGACCTCTAGTGTAACCCCGACCTCTAGTGTAACCCCGACCTCTACTGTAACCCCGACCTCTACTGTAACCCCGACCTCTACTGTAACCCCGACCTCTACTGTAACCCCGACCTCTACTGTAACCCCGACCTCTAGTGTAACCCCGACCTCTAGTGTAACCCCGACCTTTAGTGTAACCCCGACCTCTAGTGTAACCCCGACCTCTAGTGTAACCCCGACCTCTCGTGTAACCCCGACCTCTAGTGTAACCCCGACCTCTAGTGTAACCCTGACCTTTAGTGTAACCCCGACCTCTAGTGTAACCCCGACCTCTAGTGTAACCCCGACCTCTACTGTAACCCTGACCTCTACTGTAACCCCGACCTCTACTGTAACCCTGACCTCTACTGTAACCCTGACCTCTACTGTAACCCTGACCTTTAGTGTAACCCCGACCTCTAGTGTAACCCCGACCTCTAGTGTAACCCCGACCTCTACTGTAACCCCGACCTCTACTGTAACCCTGACCTCTACTGTAACCCCGACCTCTACTGTAACCCTGACCTCTACTGTAACCCTGACCTCTAGTGTAACCCCGACCTCTAGTGTAACCCTGACCTCTACTGTAACCCTGACCTCTACTGTAACCCTGACCTTTGGCCCTATTGATGGTGTGTTTCCCGTGGTGTGCAGGAGCCAGGCCAGCGCGTTGGCCTTGCTGATCGCACAGATGCAGGAGAACGCCGACCAGGTGGAGAAAGACATCCTACGCTCAGAGGAGCTGCTGGCTGTGGTGAGAACTGTCACACTCGTCCTTCGGGCGTTCGTCCTTCGTGAGTCTCACCGCCGGTGTCCTCTGCTCCCGCCAGGACAATGAGAACGAGAAGAAGGACCTGCCCTTTCAGCATCAGGACGAGATATCGGAGAAGCTGGGCCAGGCAGAGGGGCTGCTGATGGACCTGTTCCTTGACGTCACCAAGGCCAAGAAGCTGAAACACCCTCAGGCCTCAGAGATCGAGAGCGAGTGAGTGACGGCGGATCGACCCCGGCCTTCAGGTCGAAGGCCATGCTGACAACCTTACCTCTGTTTGTGGCCTCAGCGTCAGCCACCTCCACGAGCGCTGGCTCAAGGACTGCACCTTCTACCGAGAGGTCTACGACCCGGTGGACGACGTGTCGCGGATGCCCTTCATCGACTGGGGGCCTGTTTTTGAGGACAAGCAGGTAGGACTGATGACATGAAGGTTCAAAGGTGACCCCAGTGTCTTTTGACGACCTTTAGCCTCGGGACACAGGCAGAGGAGAAGTTTCCTAAATGTTCAAGTTGGAAGTTCTATACCACAAACAAGTGTAGGAATTAATTACACACAAGATTATTTGTTCATTTTACTCCAAACAAGCATCAACAGAGAGAATCAAAGGGTTCAACTTCGTGCCTTCAGGATTTATTCTATTCCTAATCCTGAATTATTAAAAGTGGGACCACGTCCTTTTGTCTGCGCACAGAAACAGGTGAATTCTGAGGAGTACGGTCCCACCATGACCGACCTGGAGAAGCAGATCGCTGCCCACAACCTCCTGCACAAGGAGATCCAGGCCTACAGCTCCCAGCTGTGTGTCAGCTCGGCAGGAGGAAAGGTGAGATTACACTCAAGTGAGAGGGTTACAGCCACCGGAAGGGGGTCGAGAGTCACATGAGATGAGATTACAATCATAGGAGATGAGATTACAGTCATAGAATATGAGATTACAGTCACAGGAGATGAGATTACAGTCACAGGACATGAGATTACAGTCACAGAACATGAGATTACAGTCACAGGACATGAGATTACAGTCACTGGAGGAAAATCTGTGTATTGTGTTTTGCATCATTGTGTTTCAATAAATGCTGGAGTGTTAATCCCTGCTGGATTATGTAAACCTTTATTTGAGAACTTGTGTGTTTAGGAGCAGTACACGGCCATGAAGAAACAGTACAACAGGCTCCTGGTGAGATTAAATTCCCTTTCTTTCAAGACCAGATTAAAGACCAGGGAACGTCGTCCCGACCGTCAGGCTTCTTCCCGTTTGTGTGTTTCAGGAAAACTCCAAGTGGCGTCAGCACTACCTGAGCAGCCTGTACGACTACAGCCAGACGGCCAACAAGGAGCTGAGCTTCCTGTCGGAGGAGCAGGACAAGATCAGGAGGCAGGACTGGAGCGACCGCATGGCCGACCCCCCCGACACCCGCAGGCAGTACGAGGTACTGCAGCCGCACCCGGCCGCATCCAGCCACGCCCAACCACATCCCACCACACACATACTACATCCAACCACACACATACTACATCCAACCACACACATACTACACCCAACCACAATTAACCACATCCAGCTGCATCCAACCACATCCAGCCGTATCCAACCACACCCAGCTGCATCCAACCACATCCAACCACATCCAACTACACACAGCTGCATTCAGCTGTATCCAACCACACCCAGTTGCATCCAAACCCCTCCAGCCGGATCCAGCTGCATCCAACCACACACGCTACATCCAACCACAATTAACCACATCCAGCTGCATCCAACCACGCCCAGCCGCATCAAACACACCCAGCTGCATCCAGCCATATCCAACCACATCCAGCCGCATCCAACCACATCCAGTTACATCCAACTGCATCCAACCACACGCAGCTGCATCAACCACATCCAACCAGCATCCAACCATTCATGCATCCAGCATCCAACATTTTAATTTCGGTGTGTCTGTATGTATTTTAATAATGAACATCTGATCTGTTCAGCACTTCAAGAACAACAGTTTACTGCTGCACGAGGGTGAGGTGAACAAACTCCAGGAGGAAGGAGACAGACTAGTGGAGATGAAGCACCCAGCCAGTGCTCTGATACAGGTACATCCAAGCTTCACTGGTAAAACCAACTTTGAACTTTCACTTTTCAATATAACAGTATTGATTATTTTTCTCAAACTCCTGTTGGCTCAGGCCCAGAGAGATTCTGTACGCACCGAGTGGCAGAAATTCCTCAATCTGTGCATTTGTCAGGAGACCCACCTGGACAACGTGGAGGAGTTTAAAAAGGTACATGAACCCATGAACCCACACACACACACACACAAACACACACACATGCAAACACACACACAGCGGTCTACCTGTCTGCACTGGTTCCTTCACGTGTCCAGTCACACCAGTAACCTGTACTCTGGCTATTTCCAGTACCAAATTGAGACGGAGCTGCTGTCAGAGTCACTGAACAAACTCAACAACACGCTGGACCCCAAGTTGAACAGCCAGAAGAGCAACTCTGAGATGATGCTGCAGATGGAGGTAATCCAGATTAAAGAGGCCAAACTGAGGGTTCATGCACCTCTGAGTGGGTGAGAGACTCAAAAGTCCAAAATGGAACCAGTTACATGCTGGAGACCTGTTACCATCAAAGTTAATGTGTTTACTTTAGTTGGAACTCTTCATCAATGTTAAACACACATCTTCATCATCTTTTGTAAACCTGTTATAAATCACATTCTATCTTAATTGTGGTTCATAGTGTAAATATGTTTATATTGTGGCAGACTGCCACAACATAAACCAAAGATGGTATATGCCAAATTAGGTCAAAAGAGGTTTGATGTTTAGAAACACTACCTAGTTACTCTCTTCACCTGGTCAGAGGTCAGCTGACCTTTGGGGGGTGACCGGCACTAACATGACTGTGGTGTTATGCGTGTCCTCAAACGCTGTTTCTCTGGTGTCAGCTGGAGGAGAAGGTGGTGCAGAACAGCGAACAGCAGCTGGCAGACCTGAGACGACGCAGCACCAGCATCGCTCCGCTGAGGCTCCGGCGCACAAACCCGAACAGGCCGATCACGGTGGAGTCTCTGTGTGACTGGGACGGAGAGAAGGTGACACCTCTGCTGGAGACGAAAACCTGAGGACACGGGTCCGACCAGAGTGGTAAACACCTTGTATCTTTAAGGGCTCTCTGTCGAGAGGGGAGAAGTTCACCCTGAAATCGATCTCGGGTGTTGAGAAATGGAACATCATGTCCCCCGATGGTTCTACAAAGACCTTCCCTGGTGTCTGCTTCCTGATTCCTCCCCCTGACTCGGAGGCCATTAGCAAAGTCGACCTGTAAGTAATGTGATGTCAGCTGGGAGAGTAATAAACAACAACAAAGCGGTTGTAACCCTAACCGCTCTGTCCACCTCCACCTCATCAGTATTGGAACTGAACTGGCAGACATCAAAAAGAGAAGAGCTGCTCTGGAGGCGTCTCTGAAAAACCACAAAGTGGATTCAACCAGGCTCCAGCAAGCAGGTCAGGCGTAAACATGAAGGTCAAAGGTCACGTGTTCAGATCTTCAAATCAAGGCCCTGTCCCGCTTCTTCCCACAGCCCCAGTATCCTCGGCTCCTCTGGATCCCAAGCTGGTGGCGCTGATCCAGGAGCTGGACAGCATGGACAGGGACCTGGCCAGCACTGAGGACAGCATGCTGAGCCGCCTGCGGTCCCCACTGAGCCGGACGGACCCGGCGTCCGATCTGGCCGACAGGCTGAGGGAGCAGCAGGTGGCCACCTCCCTTCCAGATCCTTTAGGACCCTTTTAGTCACTACCGAGGGTCTGAACATGACCTTTGGGAGGTCAACATTTCGAGCACCTCTGATGGTTCAACAATCTGCTCATTGGCCAATAAGCAGAAAACAAACAACACTGTTGTTTGTATTTACTGATTATTGATTATTGATTTATTAGCAGTTGGTTTATGAGCTACGACCCTGATCCCAAATGACCCACCTGACCCCGCCCAAGCTTGTTGTGTGGCTGGCTGGAGCCTTTCACTTCAATTCATTTATTTGTCAATCATCTCTACTATGAGGCACTCAGCTCTTACTTGTGAGATGAGACGTTCCAAGAAGATCATTTCACATTACAGCAGGAAGAGAAACCCCATTTCCAGATGTGCACATTGGTCGGTCACCCACATGTGAATGTGAAGTCTCTAAAGACAATTGTCCCTCACAGAAAGCTGTGCAGACACTCCAGGCTCTGGACAAGCAGAAGCAGGCGGCTCATGCTGACCTCCAGCCCCTGTTGTCCTCGGACCCCAGCACTTCATCAGCTCTTCCTCTCAAACTGAGCGGTGCCAGCAACAAGCACGACAGCATCACAGCACTTGCAGACCTCTACAGCAAGAAGTGAGAGCAGACACAGGGACCAGTCAGTCAGGGACGTCCCCCAGAGTGAAGAGGCTTTCACGCAACTCATCTTTTTTTTTAGAGCAAATGCATCTCTCAACCTTGTTAACCAAACCAAGAAGGTGGACGGTCTGGTCTCTGGCTTTGAGAAGACTCTGAGTGAAGACGGTCCAATCCCCGATGAACCAAACGCTATCAAAAATCGCATTCAGGATGTACAGGTGAGCAAACCATCGTAAACGCGCTGGGGGAGTGAGCACAGCGTTTGAGACATTTGGCCCTTGTGTTTAGGCCCAGCAAAGATCTGTGGCAGAAACCCAGAGTGACATGAAGAAGCTGAGTCAGGATCTGGAGGCCACGGAGCAGCTGTGCAGCTCTCTGCAGCAGGGCTACCAAGAGTACTGCCCTGACATCCAGGGCCAAAGGACCAAGGTCAAGGAGCTGCAGACCCGACATGCTAATGTGGTCAACCAGCTGAATGAGAGGTGAGACAACATCATATTCTAATCCCATGTGTGGTCACACCACCAGAAACATCTGCTTTGAAAGGATCTGAACGGTTGTGTAGTGTGTAAATCTTCATTGCTCTGTACTTCTGACATGTGCAATCACAATAAAGTGGACTAATGTAATCCAATCTAATGTAAAGGTTCCATGTAGCAGCTCTACAAAGGAAATATTTGAATTGTCTGTCATATTAACAAATTATTTCAGAGAAAAACTTCTGCAAGAGGCCAGCACCAAGAACCAGGTGTACCAGAGCACGTACAAGTCCATGCAGTCGTTCCTGGACAAAATACCATCCGACCAGATTAACAGCTACGATGATCTGTCTCAGGTCACCGCGAAACAGAACTCGCAGGAGGTGAGAAAGTCCTCCTACTGAGGAACAGACGAAGCCAGTTACTGACACTGATGAATGCCCGTTAAATGTTCACCACAGAGAGTGATGGATGACCTCAAGAGAAAGGGAGACGACATGGACCGAATCAGTGACTTGTCTCTTGACCTGCAGAGTTTACTCAAGGTAAGAACAAAGACAGCAGCAGTCACAGTCACGCGTGAACTCCAGCCTAACAGCTCTGATCCCTGCAGGACTACGAGGCCAGTGTTGACAGATACAACAGCACGCTGGAGGACTCTGGAGTCCCCATCACCAAGAAATCCAGTGTTCTCACACTGGCAGATGCCATTGATAAGGAGGTAAATGCTTTCCTCCAACTAACGACTAAAGCAAATACGCAGCCGTTGTGTTTATTACATGACTCATGACTTTCCTGAACGACTTTTGCTCTGGCTTGATATCAGGAAAAGGATCTGGTCAATCGCTTCTCTGAAGCCACAGCTGAGAACACACAACGTCAGAAGCAGATGGCCTTGGCCAGGAACCTCATTGTCCAAGTAATAAAACATTTCCCAGTTTAACGGAATTTTATATGTTTGTGTGACCTGTGCCCAACCAAACAGGTT
The DNA here is from genome assembly GCA_911728415.1 of Lagocephalus sceleratus. Taxonomy (NCBI): domain Eukaryota; kingdom Metazoa; phylum Chordata; class Actinopteri; order Tetraodontiformes; family Tetraodontidae; genus Lagocephalus; species Lagocephalus sceleratus. The sequence goes on along the minus strand of CAJVRN010000232.1, from coordinate 286,276 downwards.
CTTCATGAAAATAGCTAGAGAAGCATGACAAAAGCAGAGATTTTCCAGCCTATTGATGAACTTGTTTTGCTGGCTGCAGAATGAAGAGAAGGTCCAAGTGGTGGCACAGCAACAAGTGCAGCTCGAGAATCAACAGAGAAGCGCATTTGAGCTAAACAGTCTGTTGAAAGACCTAGAAGAGGAGAAGGACAGAACAAGTCATGCTGAGGGCGACCTGAAGACATTCAAAGAGAGAATGCTGTCGCTGAAGAGCCGCAAAGGCGTGGAGCGAATTGAGGAGAAGGAAGTCCTTCACTATTACCGTGACCCAAAGCTAGAAAGTGATTTAGCTGACTTGCAGAACACTCTGCGTGTAGAGTCCCTGAGACACAGCACATCCCAGACTGACATTGAAGTATATAACAAAAAAATTGTCACCCTTGAAGATACCCTAAAAAACACTCCTCCCAAACTGGTCACCAAAGAGATGACAGAGTTTGAGAGAGATCCTCAGCTGGATCTAGAAGCTGCTAGAATGAGGGATGAAATAGCAAGGATCAGAGAGGAAATCCGAGTGAGAGATGGTGAACAGATTCAGATGAAGACTGAAGTCTCAATTCTGCAGCAGAAGAAACCCCCGATTATAGAAAAAGTGGTTGTGAGAGAAGTGTTGAAAGTGGAGCAGGACCCAGAGATGCTAAAAGCAGTGAAAGTATTTGAAAATGAAATATCTGGTGAGAGTAACAAGATGAGGTTGCTTAATGATCAAATCTTCCAGACCAAGGGTGAGATTAGTGCCCTTGAGAAAATTATTCCTCATATCAAGCCCAAGGTCATCACAAGGGAGGTTAAGAAGGTTGAACAAGACCCAGACCTTATCATGGAATCTCAGAAGATCAGAACAGGACTGGAAGATGAGAAAAATGGAAATACCTCTTTGTCAAAGGAGCTGGTAGAGCTTCAGAATTACTACCAAGAGGTTCACTCATGGAAGCCAAAAGTTGAGGTGAAGGAAATTATAAATGAGATCTACCGAATAGATCCAAACACAGAGATGGAAATAATGCGGCTCAGAAAACAAATACAAGACTCTGACAAGCAGAGGATTCATGTGGAGAGGAACGTCAACCAAATCACATCTGAGCTGGACATTCTTCGCTCTGAGAAGCCTAAAGTGGAGCTGAGGGAAGTTCTGCAAGAAGTGGTTAAAGAAGAAAGAAGTCCCGAAAATGAGAGAGAGATTCAGAGACTCAGTAGTCAACTGAACAACTTAAACACCACATACAATTCCCTCATGAGCAAAGTGAGACTTCTCAAGAAAGAAAGAGATGAATGGAAGGCTGAAAAGTCCAAGATAGAAACACAAATCCTCACCAAAGAAGTCATAAAGTATGAAGCAGATCCTCTGTTGGAGAAGGAAGCCGAGCGCTTAAGAAGGAATGTACGTGAGGAGTCACAGCTGCGGCGTACCACCGAAGATTTGGTGTTTGACCTGAAAAACAAATTCCTTCTGCTGGACAGACAGAAGCCTGAAGAAAAAGTTGTCATTCAAGAAGTTGTCCGTCTGGAGAGAGATCCAAAACAGTTGGTTGAGCACGAAAGGCTCAGCAGAAGTTTGGATGACGAGGTAAAGAACCGGCGTCAGACGGAGCTAGAGCTGCAGCAACTACGGACAATGGTGGAAGATAAACTACGGATCCTCAGAGAGAGTGACGAGAGCCACAGGAGGATTCAAGTCGAATCTGAGCTTAGAGAACTTCGACTGCGCATTTTGCAGCTGGAAAATGCTCCGCCCCCAGTAGAAGAAAGTATCATCGTTGAAGAGGTCCTGAAAGTTGAACGTGACCCAAATCTAGAGAGGATGACAAACAATATTCGTGCTGACATGGACCAGCAGACCAGCAACATTATGCGTCTTCAGAGAGACATCCATACTATTACGGTAAAGCTACAGCTTCTGCAGAAGGAGAAGTCAGTTGAGAAGACCGTGTACAAAGAGATTGTGCGTGTGGAGAAAGACCAGGCTGTTGAAGCAGAGAGGGATCACCTGAGGGAGCAGGTTTCTCAGCAAAGATACCTCAGGCAGGACGTGGAGGATGAAATCAGACGTCTCACAGATAAACTCAACCTTGTGACCACCAGCAAGGCCAACACATCCAGAGAGGAGACCACCATGCTTTCAAACAGAGATGCCCAGAGGAAGGAAAGAGACAACCTGTCTCAAGAGCTCAGGACACTTGAGGCCAGAAGACATGAAATCAGCCTGTCTTTCCAGCAACAGAGCAAGCTAATGAGTGAGCGAACACATATGAGCAGGCAGAGAAGCCTCAAGATGGAGTCTGATGTGCAGCGTTTCGAGAAGCAAATCCTGGACGAAAAAGAGAAGCTCTATCTGCGAGACAGGACCATCCAGGAGCTTCTTCAACAACTACAAAAAGAGGAGCAATTGGAAACAAGGACCAAAGAGACCAATGTTTCCACCAGAATCAGCATTCTGGATCCTGAAACAGGCAAAGACATGTCCCCATACGACGCCTACCTGCAGGGCCTGATTGACCGTCAACAGTACATTAATCTGCAGGAGCTAGAGTGCGACTGGGAGGAAATATCATCTATGGGACCTGATGGTGAGACATCTGTACTGCAGGACCGCAAAAGTGGGAAGCAGTACTCCATCAAGAATGCAATAAAGGAAGGAAGGCTTACTGATTACCAAATACAACAGTACAGACAAGGCAAAATCCCCATCTCTGAATTTGCCCTTTTGGTAGCAGGTGACGGTAAGAAGGAATCCCTGTTTAATTCGACTACCCCTAAGACCATTACCACCACAACCTTCTCTAGTCCTCCCACGGCGAAAGAATGCTACCCAGTGGCTGGAATAATGGACATAAACACTGACACCTGCTTCACTATACGCAGCGCTTCCACACGTAAACTGATCGACCCCATAACAGCCCAAAAGCTTTTGGAGGCTCAAGCAGCTACAGGAGGCATCATTGATATCAACAACAAAGAAAGATATTCAGTCCACAAGGCAGCAAGCCGAGGACTTATCGATGACACTCAACTCCAGAGGCTTCTCAACGCACAAAAGGCCTTCTCAGGGGTAGAAGACCCCATGACCAGAGAAGTTCTATCTGTAGGAGAAGCTGTCGAGAAAGGCTGGATGCCTAAAGATAATGCCATTCGCTACATGGAGGCACAGCACCTTACTGGAGGGCTGGTTGATCCCAAAACTGGGCGCAGAGTGAACATCTTTGATGCAGTTGGGTGCAAAATGCTCAATAGCACCATGTTGAGGGAGCTACAGTCTGAGACCACACACGTAAAGGATATTACAGACCCAATCACGAAGGAGAAGATCAGCTACAAACAAGCTCTGGATCGTTGTAAATCAGATCCCGCCACAGGCTTACCTGTGCTGCAGGCCTCCTCCAAAAATTCTGGTTATACTCTTTACAACTCTGCCACCAGATATGCACGATTCTAGCTCTGTTTACAGCACACTTGGAGATCACTGCTCTGGAGGGTAACCCCTTTAATAATTATTATCATATTATTGAAAAAGAATCAATCTACATGGAAATTATATTTTATCACGTGTCAACTCTTTCTGATTGCTGCTGAGTTGTACTAAATGTGTGATTTGGGCAGATGTATTTTTGTCTAATCTAATTTAAGGAGACTCTAAATTCAATTTGTTTGAAATGGTTTTAAAGGGCATTGGGGCATGGTGCTATGCTATAATACAAATAAAAATACATTTAAATTATAATAGTTAAAAACATCTTTCTGGTGTATTCTTTTAAATAAAACACATTCAAAAAACAACAATACAAAAAAGGTGCATTTATTTATGGGAATAAATTAATGTGGCCATCCATGAAAAGTATCCATCCATGTGGATCATTTGAGGAAGCTGAAGACTGAAAACCCAACCCAACCCAACCTGACTGTCTTGACTGTTATAGCAAAGCCAATGGAAGAAGACCATCAGGTTGTATGTGCAGACTCTCCAGCTTCATGACCTTTACACTCCCTTTCCTTGATGAAGCTCCTTTGCACGTTGATGGCTTTCTGCAGAAGAGCAACATTTACACCATCAACACAGTTCAGCACACGGGCACGGACCATCACCCCAGGACCTGTCAGACAAGAAAATCCAGTTAAAGGAGGGGTTCTTTGTGCTTTAATGTCAGCATTCAAGTCGAAGAAGAACTAAAATATATAAAATAAATATTTATGTATGTATTTGGAGGATGGCAGGAGGACCCTTTTAAAGTTCCCCCAGGTTACATTTGTGGATCATAGAAATACTATATAGAAGATTCATATATTTGCTGTAGGGAAAAAAAACCTAGAACGGCTTATGTGGTCAATAAAACCTTTAAAAATACAACTTTCATCACTGGGATGATCGTTTCAACATTACAATGACAAACCAGTCTGATTTTCTTACCTTCAGCATTTTCCACTTCTCCCAGAACTAAGTACTGGGCTCCAACTATTGGGTTAAAGGGCTCCACGTGCACAGTGTTGATGATCACAGGATGCTCTGCTGGGCCATGCTGAGCTGACAGGGTAGCCCGCGACTCATCCGAGCGGTAGCAGACAAGTCTAAAAAACACACAAGGTTTAAGTGTGTACACTTTGTGACTTACAGACCTTAATGTCTTCTAATTAATGCTCAAAAGTAACTAAAATTATGGCTGCATTATGATGCTATTCAATCTCCAAAAGGTGCAATGTTATTGAGCACATTTAATATTTTATAAATCTGTTTAACTGCTGTTAAAGGCATAAATAAAAATAGATATCAGACAATTGGTCAAACAACTTATCTACATTAGAAAAACAGACACAATTCACCTGCCAAATGTTCTGACGGATTTTCCTTCCTTCACTTCTGCAGAATTAATTTCCCAGGGAAAGTGGAAAAGTGCAGCTGCAGGCAGCATATTCCTAAAGCCCAAGAAGAATCCACATTCATTTCTACACAAAAGATGGATGCCCAGCTAAACAATGCAAGTCAGTCATAGTCAAGTTCGTCATAGTCTTGTTTTTTTCCCTGAGTTAAGGTTTTAAATAAAGATGTTAATTAATCTGATCTCTTACTTTTGGAAATGAAAAAATTCTAACTGTAAATTTCCCTAAATGTGCGTATGTAGAGATATCTCCTACCAAATGAGGGGATTTGTAGACGGGAAAAAGGAAAACCTGGATATAAAGTATAATATATAGCAAAGGATAGGTGGATCCAAACTTAAAGTCATGATCACAACCTGGAGCCTTTTTCAAATTCAAATACAGTCAAACCTCGGTTTTCAACCACAATCTGTTCCAGAAGGCGAGAAGTGATTTGTTCGAATTCTGAATCTATTTTTCTCATTACAAATAATGGAAAAAATTTTAATCCATTCCAAGACTAAAGAAATGCTTTTCTTAAGCATTTTTTCATTATTTTACACCATAAACTGCATAAATAAGTGAGTAGGTAATGTATAAATAAATAATATACATGTAATAAATAAACTGAATTAATAGAGTAGGCTAGGCTGGGGAATGTATTGCCGTATCTGTAGCAACTTGTACCCCAGCCTCATTTACTAAAATTGTATAAAAGAAAAAAAGTGCAGAAATATAGCATGTGTGTTTTATTCTAATAGTAAAAGATATCTTTTTAAATTGTGAGGGGGGAAAAAAGCACATTAAAACATTTTTTTTAGTTTTTACCAATGAAAGACAACATTTCACATCATGTGAAAAAAAAACAGCAAAAACATTTTCTATATTTTCTTTGCGTTAAGAACAGCGAACACGTCTGCGTAAGAACAGCGAACACGTCTGCATACAGCTGTTGTCAAGAACAACGAACGGAGTCAGTTGGCATCCGGGCCACGCAGTCAGGTTTTCTTGGGTCCTCTCAGCTCATCTCGCTGGGTTTGACTTTCGAATTTTTGTTCGACATCGGAAGCAAAAAAATCTCGAATTTTTCGTTTAGACTGTAATCTCTCTGTCAAAACATGCTGTTGTGCGGTGTTCATAAACAGGTTATGTTATGCTATGTGATTGTGTGTTATGATATGTGATTATATGTTATATGTGATGATATGTGATATGATACACGAGATATGTGATGTATGTTAAATGTGATGATATGTGATATGTTAAATGTGATGATGTGATATGTTAAATGTGATGATGTGATATGTTAAATGTGATATGTCAAATATATGTCAATTGTGATGATATGTTATGTGATATGTTATATGCGATGATATGTGATATGTTAAATGTGATATGTGATGATATGATATATGTTGTGATATGTTATTATATGTGATATGTTATTATATGTGATGATGTTAAATGCGATGACATGTGATATGTTATGTGATATATTAAATGTGATGTGTTGAATGTAGTTATATGTGATGATATGTTATATGTGATTATATGTGATATGTTAAATGTGATATGTGATGGTATGTTAAATGTGATATGTTAAATGTGATATGTTAAATGTGATTATATGTGATATGTTAAATGTTATATGTGATGTATGTGAAATGTGATGATATGTTATATGTGAAATGTGATGATATGTTAAATGTGATATGTTAAATGTGATTATATGTGATATCTTAAATGTGATGTTATGTTAAATCTGATTATATGTTATGATATGTTAAATGTGATATGTTAAATGTGATGATGTTATATGTTAAATGTGATATGTTAAATGTAATATGTCAAATGCGATTATGTATTAAATGTGACTATGTAAAATATGATGATATGCGATATGTTAAATGTGATTATATGTGATATGTCAAATGTGATGATATGTTAAATGTGATTATATGTTATGTAGTGATATATTATATGTGAATATATGTTAAATGTGATGATATGTGATATGTTAAATGTGATTATATGTGATATGTTAAATGTGATTATATGTTATGTGGTGATATATTATATGTGAATATATGTTAAATGTGATATGTGATATGTTAAATGTGATATGTTCTATGTGATATGTTCAATGTGATGATATATGATGATATGTTAAATGTGATGATATGTGATATGTTAAATGCGACGATATGTGATGATATGTTAAATGTGATGATAGGTGATGATATGTTATATTCCAGGAGAGTCTTCAGGTGTCTAAAATTAACATTTTACACTGGGGATGCTTTTATCCACCAAATCAGTCAAACAATGATTTATCCTATATTATAACTAGTAAAAACGAGCCGTACATAAGTAATGAAACCTCAAGAACAAATGCAACATGATAAAGCTTTAACTTTATGATTTTGGTTTGAAGAGTTTACTCACAGTGTCGTCTTAAGGGGTGACGTCACACAGTAACCCTTCCGGGTGCACGTCACATGACTTGAGTCTCCGCCTCCGTTTTGTGCGCATGCGTGTTTGGCCGAGGCCGTCGTCCGTCAGTGCTAACATGAACCCCGACATCGTCAAAGAGCGACAAAATGCGACCTTTAATGTCGAGAAACTCACCAACATCTTAGACGGGGGCGCAGAAAAGACCAGCAGGAGACGCGAGATCGGTGAGGTGGTCCGACTGGAAGTGTCAGTGCTACTGAAAACTGGTGGACGACATCGGTACCAGCTGTGGGTCAAACTACCTGTGGGTTAAACTACCTGTGGGTCAAACTACCTGTGGGTTAAACTACCTGTGGGTTAACACTACCTGTGGGTCAAACTACCTGTGGGTTACACTACCTGTGGGTCAAACTACCTGTGGGTTAACCTACCTGTGGGTCAAACTACCTGTGGGTTACACTACCTGTGGGTTACACTACCTGTGGGTTAACCTACCTGTGGGTTAACCTACCTGTGGGTCAAACTACCTGTGGGTTACACTACCTGTGGGTCAAACTACCTGTGGGTTAACCTACCTGTGGGTCAAACTACCTGTGGGTTACACTACCTGTGGGTTACACTACCTGTGGGTTAACCTACCTGTGGGTTAAACTACCTGTGGGTTAACCTGCCTGTGGGTTAAACTACCTGTGGGTTAACCTGCCTGTGGGTTAAACTACCTGTGGGTCAAACTACCTGTGGTTTAACCTGCCTGTGGGTCAAACTACCTGTGGGTTAAACTACCTGTGGGTTAACCTACCTGTGGGTTAACCTACCTGTGGGTTAAACTACCTGTGGGTTAACCTGCCTGTGGGTTAAACTACCTGTGGGTTAACCTACCTGTGGGTCAAACTACCTGTGGGTTAAACTACCTGTGGGTTAACCTACCTGTGGGTTAAACTACCTGTGGGTTAACCTGCCTGTGGGTTAAACTACCTGTGGGTTAACCTGCCTGTGGGTTAAACTACCTGTGGGTCAAACTACCTGTGGTTTAACCTGCCTGTGGGTTAAACTACCTGTGGGTTAAACTACCTGTGGTTTAACCTGCCTGTGGGTTACACTACCTGTGGGTTAACCTACCTGTGGGTTAACCTACCTGTGGGTTAAACTACCTGTGGGTTAACCTACCTGTGGGTTACACTACCTGTGGGTTAACCTACCTGTGGGTTAACCTACCTGTGGGTCAAACTACCTGTGGGTTACACTACCTGTGGGTCAAACTACCTGTGGGTTAACCTACCTGTGGGTCAAACTACCTGTGGGTTACACTACCTGTGGGTTACACTACCTGTGGGTTAACCTACCTGTGGGTTAACCTACCTGTGGGTTAAACTACCTGTGGGTTAACCTGCCTGTGGGTTAAACTACCTGTGGGTTAACCTGCCTGTGGGTTAAACTACCTGTGGGTCAAACTACCTGTGGTTTAACCTGCCTGTGGGTCAAACTACCTGTGGGTTAAACTACCTGTGGGTTAACCTACCTGTGGGTTAACCTACCTGTGGGTTAAACTACCTGTGGGTTAACCTGCCTGTGGGTTAAACTACCTGTGGGTTAACCTACCTGTGGGTCAAACTACCTGTGGGTTAAACTACCTGTGGGTTAACCTACCTGTGGGTTAACCTACCTGTGGGTTAAACTACCTGTGGGTTAACCTGCCTGTGGGTTAAACTACCTGTGGGTTAACCTGCCTGTGGGTTAAACTACCTGTGGGTCAAACTACCTGTGGTTTAACCTGCCTGTGGGTTAAACTACCTGTGGGTTAAACTACCTGTGGTTTAACCTGCCTGTGGGTTAAACTACCTGTGGGTCAAACTACCTGTGGTTTAACCTGCCTGTGGGTTAAACTACCTGTGGGTTAAACTACCTGTGGTTTAACCTGCCTGTGGGTTAAACTACCTGTGGGTCAAACTACCTGTGGTTTAACCTGCCTGTGGGTTAAACTACCTGTGGGTCAACCTGCCTGTGGGTTAACCTACCTGTGGGTCAAACTACCTGTGGTTTAACCTGCCTGTGGGTTAAACTACCTGTGGGTTAAACTACCTGTGGGTTAACCTACCTGTGGGTCAAACTACCTGTAGTTTAACCTGCCTGTGGGTTAACCTACCTGTGGGTCAAACTACCTGTGGGTTAACCTACCTGTGGGTCAAACTACCTGTGGGTTAAACTACCTGTGGGTTAAACTACCAGTGGTTTAACCTGCCTGTGGGTTAAACTACCTGTGGGTTAAACTACCTGTGGGTTAACCTACCTGTGGGTCAAACTACCTGTGGGTTAAACTACCTGTGGGTTAACCTACCTGTGGGTCAAACTACCTGTGGGTTAACCTACCTGTGGGTCAAACTACCTGTGGTTTAACCTGCCTGTGGGTTAAACTACCTGTGGGTTAAACTACCTGTGGGTCAAACTACCTGTGGGTTAACCTACCTGTGGGTCAAACTACCTGTGGGTTAAACTACCTGTGGGTTAAACTACCAGTGGTTTAACCTGCCTGTGGGTTAAACTACCTGTGGGTTAAACTACCAGTGGTTTAACCTGCCTGTGGGTTAACCTGCCTGTGGGTTAAACTACCTGTGGGTTAACCTGCCTGTGGGTTAAACTACCAGTGGTTTAACCTGCCTGTGGGTTAAACTACCTGTAGGTTAAACTACCTGTGGGTTAAACTACCTGTGGGTCAAACTACCTGTGGGTTAAACTACCTGTGGGTTAACCTACCTGTGGTTTAACCTACCTGTGGGTCAAACTACCTGTGGGTTAAACTACCTGTGGGTTAACCTGCCTGTGGGTTAAACTACCTGTGGGTTAAACTACCTGTGGGTTAACCTACCTGTGCGTCAAACTACCTGTGGGTTAAACTACCTGTGGGTTAAACTACCTGTGGGTTAACCTACCTGTGGGTTAAACTACCTGTGGGTTAAACTACCTGTGGGTTAACCTGCCTGTGGGTTAAACTACCTGTGGGTTAACCTGCCTGTGGGTTAAACTACCAGTGGTTTAACCTGCCTGTGGGTTAAACTACCTGTGGGTCAAACTACCTGTGGGTTAAACTACCAGTGGTTTAACCTGACTGTGGAATAACCTGACTGTGGGTTAACTTGCCTGTGAGTGAACCTGCCTGTGAGTTAACCTACCTGTGAGTTAAACTACCAGTGGGTTAAACTACCTCTGGGTTAACCTACCAGTGGTTTAACCTAACTGTGTGATAACCTGCCTGTGGGTTAACCTACCTATGGGTTAACCTACCAGTGGTTTAGCCTGCCTGTGGGTTAACCTAACTGCGGGTTAAACTACCTGTGGGTTAAACTATCAATGGTTTAAACTACCTGTGGGTTAACCTGTCTGTGGTTTAACCTACCTGTGGGTTAACCTACCTGTGGGTTAAACTACCAATGGTTTAACCTACCTGTGGGTTAACCTACCTGTGGGTTAAACTACCAATGGTTTAACCTACCTGTGGGTTAGCCTGCCTGTGGGTTAGCCTACCAGTGGTTTAGCCTACCTGTGGGTTTAGCTGTCTGTGGGTTAAACTACCAATGGTTTAAACTACCTGTGGGTTAACCTGTCTGTGGTTTAACCTTCCTGTGGGTTAACCTACCTGTGGGTTAACCTACCAGTGGTTTAACCTAACTGTGTGATAACCTGCCTGTGGGTTAACCTACCTATGGGTTAACCTACCAATGGTTTAACCCACCTCATTTCGATGGCACTGTTGATACTGGCAGTAACACAAAGTACCTCACAAAGGTTAATAAGGTGCAACAATTTAAAAGATAAAACAGCAGCTTTGTCCTCAAAAGCAACATCACTGGAAAGTTGATGATAATTAATAAAAAGTTAATAATAATTAATATTATAGTTGATAATAATGGTTATTATGATGTCTTCTGCTGATACTGATGATCAAAGTCACGGATTGGGTTTTGTTCTGATCTTCTGCATCTGTTCCAGAGTCGATGGTTCTGAACGACCCAGACTTTAAGGAGCAGGACCCCAACTTCCTGTCTCGCAGCGAGCGCTATGACCAGGCGGTCAGAAAGAGCGCTCAGATGATCCTGAAGCTCAGAGAGTTTGGCATCTCAGACCCAGACGAGATCTACTACTATAAAAAGTGAGTGGTCCATTTCCAGGGGACTGTCCTGGTGGGTCAGTGACGTTTAGATGGACTCAAGTGTGTCTCAGCTGTCAGGAGGATCATCACAGGACAGGCCCACGTCACCCACTCAGCTGAGCTACTGTATATTCTATTAATTACTCTATAACGGTGTGATGACACATGGACACTGTTAGTGTGTGGTTAAATCAGACTGGTTAAATCAGACTGGTTAAATCAGACTGGTTAAATCAGACCTTATTCACAAGTGTCCTGTAACTCTCATCCAATAAACAGGCTGAACAAATACATTAGCCTGCTTCAAAACTTAAAAAGAACCCAGGAGCCTCCTGGGTTTGTGGGCCCGTTAATCTCGTGGTTCAGTAGGTTTCATTGGCACAAACAGCGCGAGCAGGTAGAACAAAGTTCAAATTCAAGTTCAGTATAAACTATGTCAAAGGTGAAGCTTACAGTATAATTCAGTTTCAAGTTATTTTTCAGAATAACAGATATGACAACAAGCTTCTGCCACAAAGATCATTAGAAAGTTACTTTTAAAGACCAAATAGAACTAATTTATTTTTTCATGATTCACTAACTAACTTGCTGGAAGCACACAGGCCTGTTTGTCAGGCAGCTGTCATTGTGCTTTTCTTAACTCTAGTCTTACTAACAAGTCAGTGAACTGTAGAACCTAATGTAATGTAGAATGTCAACAAAATGATCAATTCCTGTAAATGAACCGTGGAGTCAAACTGTTTCAGTCAACAAACCCTGACAAAATCAGTGTTGTAGAGAGTAACGTTCATGATCATAAGTCAAACTTGGCTGTGAAGATCAGTCAGGAAATGGTGAAACTACCAGAAGTCTAAAGCTGAGTTGTGTATGTCACCTTCCCTCACATAGTATTGCTAGTGGTAACCATCATGAGGCCCTGGGGCTACACTTTGTCATGTTCCTCCCGACCCTGTACACCCAGTGTGACCCTCAGCAGTCCAGAAAATGGATTCCTCTGGCAGAGTCCTTCCAGGTGGTTGGCACCTATGCCCAAACTGAGATGGGTCACGGTCAGTCCAGAACTTAGACTTTAATTGATTTCTTCATTAATTGAACCTCTGAGTCAAATCCATTCAATTTGTGGTTAAATTAATTCTGAACACTAAAATCAGAGGGCAAGAAAAGCTGCTCTTTCTGGATGTTTTCCTGCGATTCAAGTAGATGTTTGACAGATCCAAGCATAATTCTGTTTCTGTAACTAAACGGCAGAATGAAATACACACTGCCTGCCCCTCACACTCACACAATGACACCATCCTCAAGTCACGTAAAAACTTTAGGTCACTTTTTTATTGCATTTTCTCTGAAAAATCTAATTTTCTACTGCTGATGGCAAACCTGCTCAAATCCACTTAATTGCGAAGCCGTTGTATTTCTACTGAAAAATGAAAATGACCTAAGTACCAATTATGTGTCTCTGCCTTTGACTGCATAAGTGATTGATTTGTGATTTAGTAACTGGTCAGCACACAGAGGAGTTAATATATAGATATATATCTTTGCTTCCATGGCAGGTTTTATAAAGTGGAAAATTAAACCAAAAGATGAATATGGAAATTTCAAACATTTTTTATTTCACCAAATGAACTGAATCCCATTTCCTCTTCAGTCTGGGATCAATGCTCAGTTAACATTGACCTTCACTCTTTTTTCTGTGGAGATGTCATGAGAACGTGATGATTTATCTTCTATTTGAGTCGGTTCTGGGGGTTTAGGCACCACATATGAAGGTGCAGGGCCTTCCCCTGGTTACGAGGCTGATGTCTGGAATCTGTCGTCAGTTTGGAACATTGGTTGTTGACAATGTTGCAGTTGTAACAGGACAATAATTTCTTTTGTTGTGATTATGTATCAAGCACTCCTGTTGTTGACACGTCTCCTGTGAAGGTTAGGGTTTTCTAGAGAACAATCTGACAGAGTCCGTCAGTCATCAGCCACAGTCACAGAGACAGTCAGTCGGTCAGGCAGTCACACAGTCGTCGAACAGTCGTATAGTTGTACAGCCACATAGTTGTTCAGTCATACAGGCGCATAGTCCCTCAGTCACACAATCATTCAGTCACAGTCATTCAGATTGAAAAGTTACAGTTTTCTAGAGAGAACAATCAGTCAGTCGTACAGTCACATGGTTGTACAGTCACCCAGACATACAGTCGTACGGTAACTAAAGGGGCTGTGTCCAGAGCTGGTTTGATGTCATCTCACCTGTGTGGTGAGAACTTCCCCTCAGTGATGACGTGCTCGTTAGTTCAGCTGGAGCAGCTGAGCAGCCTTACTGTGTCTTCCTCACTGCTTCTCCATGAACCGTGACCCACTGAAGATCCTCGTGGTCTCCATCCAGGGTTCCTTCATGTTACCGTGTGCTTCTGTCTCACCTGTGTTGCATGGTCAAGCTGTGTGCATCCAGACAGGCCAGAGCCCTTGGATCTCCATCTGGGGATGTTCCTGCCCACATTGCTAAACCAGGCCACCCCAGAACAAATGGACCGTTTCTTCACGCCTGCCTGGAACCTCCAGATCATTGGCACCTACGCACAGACAGAGATGGGTCACGGTAAAACGAACACAGGGTCCCAGAGGTGAAGTCGGGGAACCAAACTGTCTTTTCTCTTGTGCAGCCTCCCACATAATCAGAAGATGCTGACCCAGCGTGTCTGGGTCAGGGGAGTTCTGATGACGCTTCACCTCTCAGCGCTTTCAGGGGCCTCAGTCTTTGACCCATTTTGGTGCAAGTGTGATATTGTTTTTGATTAGTGTGTTTTATTTATATCAAAGATGAAAGTGTGACTGTTGACGTTACACTGTCTCTAGAAAACAGCTTGAGCTGCTTCAGTTGTAAATGTAGACTAAACCTGACACCTGAGTCGGACCTGTAACGGGCAGGTTTTTACTGGCACAAATTCTAAAGCAGCGTTGATGCACGATGGCGTTAGGTCCCCATTCATGGCTGTTCCAGCACCAGTCTGTCGGTGGTGTTGGGCTGGTACTACTAGGCGTTGTTAAGGTGATCTAACACAGTCAAAATTATTTTACTCTTGATTTCCCAGTTCTGTATCTTTTTATGAAGTCGGGTTCAAATGTTTGGATTAACAAAGTGACATTTTAGTAAAATCTTTACAGACATATTGGTCAGTTGTAATAAAACTGGAGGGAGAGGGTACAGTTCAATATCACTAGCACCATTTGAAGGAGCACATCTGTGTGGGATCGATCAAACACTGAGGTTTTTACCTGACTGCCCAAAGACGAGAGTCAAATTTAACTAAAGGAGAATGACTTTAAAGTAAAGCTGTCAGTTTTACTTCTGTGGCCTCAAACACAGCAGCTCTTCTAGAGCATCTAATGAGAGTCTCTGTGTTCTTCCCAAGGATTGGACAGTTATCCTCATGACGTATGGTTTTAGATCTGTCAAACATCTACTCAGCTGCTGATGATGACTTTTAGGTGTCATTGAAGTAATCAAATCTGATCATGTCGATCTGTTCTGAGTTTGTTTTGAAGCTATGTCTGTCTCCTCTGGAACTTAAGACTTTACCTCTGATATTGCCCACTAATCGTCCACTTTGGTTTGTATTTCCTGTATGGTTGTGCTTTGTTTTTTTTAACGGTGCGTAGGTACTCACCTCCGTGGGCTGGAGACCACAGCTACGTTTGACCCCGCCACACAGGAGTTTGTCCTAAACAGTCCCACCATCAGCTCCATCAAATGGTGGCCTGGAGGACGTATGTATTGGAGCATCATTTCTCACATTAATCACAGGCAATGGAAAGATACATGACCACAGACGGATATCCACATATTGGTGTGTCCAAATCCCTACATGTTTGGTTAGTTATGTTGGTTAGTTATCACTCCCCTCGCTGTGTGAACACCATCCCACACACCGACTTCGACTCTTTTTGCTCTATGCCAAAGCCGTCGATGTCTGTGTGGCATTCTTTGGTTATTTTTTAATTTGTTGTGATGTTCGCGGACGCAGGCTGAAATAACCTGAACGGTTCACAGCGGTTTTGTATAATCGGGTTTCTCTCTGTAGTTGGGAAAACCTCGAACCACGCCATCGTACTGGCCCAGCTTTACACGCAGGGGAACTGCCACGGCCTGCATGCCTTCATCGTACCTATCCGGGACATGGACACACATGTGCCGTTGCCAGGTGATCAGACTGTTCTTGCATAAGGTCAGTGTCTGGTGACTACTTGGTAACTCTTGATGTTAATGCTCTTGTTGCAGGTATCGTGGTTGGTGATATTGGCCCAAAGTTTGGCTTCAGCGAAGTCGACAATGGTTTCCTGAAACTAGAGAATGTGCGGATTCCTCTGGACAACATGCTGATGAAGTATGCCAAGGTGAGGCGACATCGCTTCACTTAACGCTCTTATTTGAATCTGTTTCTGTTGCCAAGGGTGACGTCTCCCACATCCTCCACTCATGTCTCATTCTCTGGGGTATCTTGAGACCAGGGCCTCATTTATCAACCCTTAATAAAAAAAGGTCTACATTTGGAGTACACTCAAAATCAATTCAGAGGAGACCCTGGAGGGTCAGAGAAGACCCTGTGGGATTAGAGGAGACCCTGGAGGGTCAGAGAAGACCCTGTGGGATCAGAGGAGACCCTGGAGGGTCAGAGGAGACCCTGGAGGGTCACAGGAGACCCTGGATGGTCAGAGGGAAACCCTGGAGGGTCACAGGAGACCCTGGAGGGTCACAGGAGACCCTGGAGGGACAGAGGAGACACTGTAGGGTCAGAGGAGACCCTGGAGGGTCAGAGGTGACCCTGGAGGGTCGGAGGAGACCCTGGAGGGTCGGAGGAGACACTGTAGGGTCAGAGGTGACCCTGGAGGGTCAGAGGAGACACTGGAGGGTCAGAGGAGACCCTGGAGGGTCAGAGGAGACCCTGGAGGGTCAGAGGAGACACTGGAGGGTCAGAGGAAACGGCATCTTCAGCTTCTCCATCATTGTAGGAGGTGTTTGATTTGGACTGGGTTGTACAGACCAGGGACACACATGAGTGTTTATCCTGTCATCAATCCATGGACCCCCCCACCTTTCCTCTGACTCACTGACTCAGCACCGGTCAGGGGGGTGTGAGTGTACACACTTCTTCCTGTCAGGTTTTGGTTTGAGAAATTGCAAATTTAGCAGAGAAAAGTGCACATGCACAAAAAAGGGTGACGAGTGAGATCCCAGAGCTGGGGGTAAAGGGTTAAATAGCTCTGTGTGTCCACCAGGTGGAGCCAGACGGGACCTACGTGAAGCCCCCCAGTGCGAAGCTGACCTATGGCACCATGGTGTTCATCCGCTCAATGATCGTGGGCCAGTCGGCCTGGGCACTTGCTAAATGCTGCACCATCGCCATCCGCTATAGCGCTGTTCGCCACCAGTCTGAGCTCAAGCCGGGGTAAGTGGGGGAAGGTGTTTACCCTGTTGCTACAGCAACTGTTGGGGAATAACATTGTTATTGTTGCACGTCTTCATAAAGTGAATATGTCCTGATGAAAGCTTGTTTTTATACACACACACACACACGTCATCACATATCAACACGTCATGGCGTCCTGAACAATACTACCACACGTTAGAGAACATTGAAGTAGTTGTTGAAACTGATGTTTAGGGGTGGGGAGGGACTGGGTACACAAGTGTAAAGACCTGGAAAAGAGAGGTCAGGTTGGTCCTGCTCCTCCAGGGCCCCTCTTGAACCCGAGTGGACACGTGGAGCTTCATTAAAAGAGCCACTGACACGTGTGTGTGTCCACAGAGAGCCGGAGCCCCAGATCCTCAACTACCAGACTCAGCAGTACAAGCTGTTCCCTGTGCTGGCCATGGCCTACGCCTTCACCTTCGTGGGCCAGTACATGAAGCAGACCTACAACCGCATCAGTGGGGACATCCACGCTGGGGACTTCAGTGAACTCCCAGAGGTACAGCTGACACACACACACACACTCTCACACACACTTACTCACTCACTCTCTGTCACACACATTCTCTCTCTCACTCACATCCTCTCTCCCTCTCACACACACACACACACACACACACACTGTCTTGTCCCGTGTCCTTCACCAGCCTGGAGCTCTTCTGCGGTTGTGTCAGTAGAAGAGCTCCAGGCTGGTGTCAAAGCTTCTGCACACGTTGGTGATGAGGCATCTCAACGTTTCTGTGACGGAGAGCCGAGTGTGTTGGCAGGTCTGGTGCTGAACTGCTGCTCCTCCTCCTGCAGCTCCACGCCCTGTCTGCTGGGCTGAAGGCCTTCACCACGTGGGCGGCTAACGCTGCCATTGAGGTGTGCCGTATGTCGTGCGGTGGCCATGGCTACTCTCGCAGCAGCGCCTTACCAGATATTTACGTTGAGTTCACGCCAACATGCACGTATGAAGGAGAGAACACTGTCATGATGCTGCAGACTGCAAGGTGATGACCTACTGACACACCTGCTGTTCAGGACCTTCAGCTGAGGGGACGTCATGGAACCTGTGTGTGTGTGTGTGTGTGTGTGTGTGTGTGTGTGTGTTTGTGTGTGTCTGTGAGTGTGTATGTGTGTGTCTGTGTCTGTTTGTGTGTGTCTGTGAGTGTGTGTGTGTCTGTGTGTGTTTGTGTGTGTCTGTGTGTGTGTCTGTGTCTGTGTGTGTTTGTGTGTGTCTGTGAGTGTGTGTGTCTGTGTGTGTGTGTCTGTGTGTGTTTGTGTGTGTCTGTGTCTGTGTGTGTCTGTGAGTGTGTGTGTGTCTGTGTGTGTTTGTGTGTGTCTGTGAGTGTGTGTGTGTCTGTGTGTGTCTGTGTGTGTGTGTGTCTGTCTCTGTGTGTCTGTGTGTGTCTGTCTGTGTGTATGTGTGTGTCTGTGAGTGTGTGTGTGTGTCTGTGTGTGTGTGTCTGTGTCTGTCTGTCTGTGTCTGTCTGTGTGTCTGTGTGTGTCTGTCTGTGTGTGTGTGTGTCTGTGTGTCTGTGTGTGTGTGTGTCTGTGTGTGTGTGTCTGAGTGTGTGTGTGTCTGTGTCTGTCTCTGTGTGTGTGTGTCTGTGTGTGTGTGTCTGAGTGTGTGTGTGTGTGTGTGTGTGTGTGTGTGTGTGTGTGTGTGTGTGTGTGTGGTGCAGGTACCTGGTGAAGAGCTATCGGCAGGCCAAGGGGGGCCAGCGGCTGCATGGGACGGTGTCCTACCTGAACGAGGCGGCGCAGCAGAGGCTGCAGCCCCAGCCCGTCTCGGCGCCGCTCCACATTCACGACCTCGCCGGCCTGGTCCAAGTCTACAAACTACGAGCAGCCAAGTGAGAGACCGGCCGTTTGGTGACCTTGTGTTCCCATAGTCGATGGACTGTGAAGCCCACAGCAGCAGGAACCTAAACAATAACCCGAGCCTGCAGGAGTGAATCTGTCCGTGGTTGCTTGCCTCCACCTTTATCCCCTGAGGTGGCGCATGATGCAGAGCCCTGCTCCAGCCTGTACGTGCTGCAGTCAGTCAGTCAGGGACCCTGTTTGTGCTCTTCAGTCTGGTAGAAGCAGCAGCAAAGAGCATCCAGCAGGAGCTGCAGCTCAGGAGGAGTCAGGAGGACGCCTGGAACAACAGCGCCATCGACCTGGTCAGAGCCTCCGACGTGAGTTTCCCTGACCGTCAGCGTGACCTTGAAGGAAGCCTCAGTGTTTGTTCTGCTGCATTTATGTGGGTTTTGGTTCTAGGCCCACTGCCACTATGTGGTGGTGAAGCTGTTTGCTGACAAAGTGGCCCAGGTTGATGACACGGCGGTGGGTTCTGTGCTGTCCCCCCTGGCGCTGCTCTATGCCCTTCATGGTATTGCTAACAACTCTGGAGACTTCCTGAAGGTCAGAGGCTCACAATAGAGGTCATTCTGTCAACCACAGTCCAAAGGGATGACTCCCACCTTACTCTCCATCTTCAAGGGCTGGGTTAGTTTTAGGGCTGGGTTAGGTTAGGGCTGGTTAGGTTAGGGCTGGTTAGGTGAGGGCTGATTAGGTTTAGGGTTAGGTTTAGGGCTGGTTAGGTTTAGGGCTGGGTTTGGTTAGGGCTGGTTAGGTTTAGGGCTGGTTAGGTTAGGGCTGGGTTAGGTTAGGGCTGATTAGGTTTAGGGTTAGGTTTAGGGCTGATTAGGTTTAGGGCTGGGTTTGGTTAGGTTGGCTGGGTTGGGTTTAGGGTTAGGTGGGCTGGTTAGGGTTAGGGCTGGTTAGGTGGGCTGGGTTAGATTTAGGGCTGGATTAGGTGGGCTGGTTAGGTTTAGGGCTGGATTAGGTGGGCTGGTTAGGTTTAGGGCTGGGTTAGGTTTATGGCTGGGTTAGGTGGGCTGGTTAGGTTTAGGGCTTGTTTCGGTTTAGGGCTGAATTAGGTGGGTAAGGTTAGGGTTAGGGTTGTTCGCTGTTAGGATTAGGTTAGGGTTGTTGAGGTTGTTGGGTTTGGGTTAGGTTGGGCTTGTTAGGGTTTGAGTTAGGGTTGGGTTAGGGTTAGTCAAGTCAAACACTTGACTGAGTGCTTGTGTTTCATCCATCTTCTCCAGGCTGGACTGCTGACAGTTCCACAGGCCGTGCAGGTTTCTGCTCGCATTAAGGAGCTCCTGAACCAGCTGAGGCCCAACGCCGTGGCCCTGGTGGATGCCTTCGACATCAACGACAAGAAGCTAAATTCTGTACTGGGCCGATACGACGGGAACGTCTACGAGCACTTGTTTGAGTGGGCGCGCCACTCGCCCCTCAACGCAACTGAGGTCAGTTGGAGCTGCTGCGACTGAATGAAGGATATTATTGAATCTTCTTCCCCCTCACCCTGATGCTCCATGTTCTGTCTCTCCCAGGTCCACGAATCTTTCCACAAATACCTGAAGCCCCTGCGGTCCCAACTGTAAACGTCTACCTGACTGACGCTTCAGCTGCGTAACAGCCTCAAAGCTCTTCACTTTAGTTTGCACTCAACATTTCCTCTCATCTGTCGTAATAAAACGATGGAAAACAGCACCTCTGTTTGACTGTGGGCACCGTTCATTATTGTTTGAGTTCCTTCACAAAGAAAATAAATCCCATCACTGAAAGAGCAGACCCATAAACTCACCCAGTAAAAGGCATAAACGTCTTTAAATTAGTTGCTTCAACAAGAAAAGGTAGATTTCAATACTGCAGCAAATGTTCTTCACTTGAGTGTAAATTTGAACCAGTGAGCCTTAAAACTTGGTTAAACCTTCCCAAACAGCCTTAACGAGTCTTCCCAGTTGATGGTGATCAGGGCAGCGCCCCTAGTGTACAGAGAGTAACGAACCTGTTAATGATCGCTGCTGAACTTTGACCCCACTAACACACCTGGTTTAAATCAAATCCAGGATTCTATTTCTTTATTCCTGATTTGGCTCAAATTTATATCCTTAATTGGTAGATTCAGTTTTGTTTTAACTGGACTGATGATAAGAACTTGTGATGTATTTTATTGAAAGATGTGTAGTCTAAAACTGGAACCTAGTCCAGATGTGTAATAACCACATCTGTAACATTTCAATATCTTTCTGAATAAAAAACATCTCTACTGATGTTTGAACTCTGATTTAATCAAGTGATTATGAAATTGTGCCTATGGAATAGTTTTCTTTTTGTTCTACATGTTCTGTTGACTTTACATAGTTGATCTCTGCCGTTAATAAAGTTTATTTAATGAAGCAGTTTGTGGAATAACCTGTTGGCACGACTTAACACGACGTTTATGTTTTAGAAAGTCATCTGATTTGTTAAATTAAGGAGAATAACGTGTTTACTCGTCTTGATTTTTTTTATGACTCTGTATTAATACGTTTTAATGGTGTTCAAGAAATGAAACATGAATTAAAACAGTAAAATATCAGTAAATAAAAAAACATTCAGTTACCCTTAAAAATAATTTTTTAGTGTTTTTACTGTACTGACTCCCCATTTTTAGTTCAGTTTTTGTTGCATGATTGATTTGGTTTGAGTTCAGATCTGCAGTAATCCAGTATTTAAGTACTCCGGGTTTATTGTAATCCAGTATTGCTTTATTACAGTAATCCATATTGTAGTAATACAGTATTGTACTAATGCAGTAATCCAACATTATAGATTACAGTAATCCAGTATTGTGGTAATGTGGTGATCCAGTATTACAGTAATCAGTATTACAGTATTGCTGTAATCCGGTATTGCTTTATCACAGTAACCCAAAATTATAGTACTACTGGTATTTGTTTGTTACAGTAATCCAGTATTAGAGTAATCCGGTACTGGTGTAACCCAATAGTAGAGTAATCCATAACTGTTGTTAATCAGTATTACAGTAATCCAATACTGCTGTAATCCGGTCCTAGATTAACCCATGACCATGTAATCCGGTCCTAGAGTAACCCAGTATCATGTAATCCGTTCCTAGATTAACCCATGACCGTGTAATCCGGTCCTAGAGTAACCCAGTATCGTGTAATCCGGTCCTAGAGTAACCCAGTATTGTGTAATCCGTTACTAGAGTAACCCAGTATCGTGTAATCTGGTCCCAGAGTAACCCAGTATCGTGTAATCCGGTCCCAGAGTAACCCAGTATCGTGTAATCCGGTCCTAGATTAACCCAGGACCGTGTAATATGGTCCTAGATTAACCCAGTATCGTGTAATCCGTTCCTAGAGTAACCCAGTATCATATAATCCGGTCCCAGAGTAACCCAGTATCGTATAATCTGGTCCTAGAGTAACCCAGTATCGTATAATCCGGTCCCAGAGTAACCCAGGACCGTGTAATCCGGTCCCAGAGTAACCCAGTATCGTGTAATCCGGTCCCAGAGTAACCCAGTATCGTATAATCCGGTCCCAGAGTAACCCAGGACCGTGTAATCCGGTCCTAGAGTAACCCAGTATCGTGTAATCCGGTCCTAGAGTAACCCAGTATCGTGTAATCCGGTCCCAGAGTAACCCAGGACCGTGTAATCCGGTCCTAGAGTAACCCAGTATCGTATAATCCGGTCCCAGAGTAACCCAGTATCGTATAATCCGGTCCCAGAGTAACCCAGTATCGTATAATCCGGTCCCAGAGTAACCCAGGACCGTGTAATCCGGTCCTAGAGTAACCCAGTATCGTGTAATCCGGTCCTAGAGTAACCCAGTATCGTGTAATCCGGTCCCAGAGTAACCCAGTATCGTGTAATCCGGTCCTAGAGTAACCCAGTATCGTGTAATCCGGTCCTAGAGTAACCCAGTATCGTATAATCCGGTCCAGTAGCGTGTCATCCGGGGCCGTCCCTCCGCCGGCCCCGGCAGCTGTGGGAGGGCCTGGCCGGACAGCGGCTCTCGTGTGTGGGGGAGATAAGGCGCTGGCTCCGCCCCCTCCTCCGGGGCTCGGGTGTCGGAGAAGAGGGAAGTGCGGGAGCTCCGGAGGACCGCAGCCGACGTTAGGGAAGCTTTCTGGATTAATAATCTCCAATTAGCTGTTAGATTCCTCAGTTTTCCCTTCGGTGGTGAGTAAATGTCCACTTTTTCACGCACAAAATTTCTTGAACAAAGAAAGAAGACGGTAATCAGCAGTTACCACAAGTTAGCTTGGTCTTTGTACTCAAAGACACCGTGAAGCTCCCGAACCGACTCCAAAGGACCGGGGGTCCAGAAGTGTCCCCGGACCCGGGGGGGTCCAGTGAGGGCTGAGAGAGGCACTGGTGTTGACAGAGGAAGGTCTCTGGACCTTCTGTTTTCTGTCTCTTCTGGACCTTCTGTTTTCTGGACCTTCTGTTTTCTGGACCTTCTGTCTCTTCTGGACCTTCTGTCTCTTCTGGACCTTATGTTTTCTGGACTTTATGTCTCTGGACCTTCTCTCTCTTCTGGACCTTCTCTGTCTCTTCTGGACGTTCTGTCTTCAGGACCTTCTGTCTCTTCTGGACCTTCTGTCCTCAGGACCTTCTGTCTCCTCTGGACTTTCCATCTTCAGGAACTTCTAGACCTTCTGTCTCTCCTGGATGTTCTGTCTTCTGAACATTCTGTCTCTTCTGGACCTTCTGTTCTCTGGACCTTCTGTCTCCTCTGGACTTTCTGTTTTCTGGACCTTCTGTCTCTTCTGGACCTTCTGTCTCCTCTGGACTTTCTGTTTTCTGGACCTTCTGTCTCTTCTGGACCTTCTGTCTCTTCTGGACCTTCCTCTCTGCACATTTCTGATATCCAGAAATGTTCATGTCTCCTTCCAGCTCTTCCTCTGCCTTCCACTGGGAGTCTGTGTTCATGTCATTTTGGTTGAAATGAGGAAACGTCAGCATAAACATGAGGCGTGGACCGTTATCGTCCAACTTTAAAGTTCTTTAGAGTTACAAAACTCCTGCTTCTTCTGGAGTTGTGGGTGTTTGCCTAAAGAATGTAAAGGTTTATTTTTGGACCAGCGCTTCAAAGACATATCTAGATTGTGTGATTATTGATTGTTTGAAGCACACGAGGCTGTGGAGCCACGTTAAAGCAGCAGGTAATCTAGATTAGGAACCACGCAGGCCTGGACTGGTATGGATGAGCAGGAGCTGCTCTGGGCCTCCCTCATCTGGACGTTTAGTCCAGACAAAAAGGACTCAGTGTTTGATCTTGAAATCACAGATCTGTGTTTGATGGCATAGACGTCAGGCACTTTCTCCTGGATTAACACATATTGACCCTCAGCAACAGTCTCAGCGTGATTGATCGAGATCATCTGAGGTGGATCAAACATGAAGCAGCCACACGTGTCATCAGATGGAAGGCTCTCTTCTCAGGACGCTGTAGCTGTCCAGCAGTCTGGACTGAAGGTCCACACAGAAGTTTCTTCTCTGCAAAAGACTCAGGAGACCACTGCTGTCTCACTCTGGAAGAACCAGCCAGGAATGGCCAGCCTGGGACAACTGGCCTGGGACAACCAGTGTGGAAGAAGAAGCCTGGAGGAGCAAGCCAGGAACAGTCAGCCTGGAACAGTCAGCCCGGAACAGCCATCCTGGAACAGTCAGCCTGGAACAGCTGTCCTGGTACAGTCAGCCTGGAACAGCTGTCCTGGAACAGTCAGCCTGGAACAGTCAGCCTGGAACAGCCATCCTGGAACAGTCAGCCTGGAACAGCTGTCCTGGTACAGCCAGCCTGGTACAGTCAGCCTGGAACAGCCAGCCTGGAACAGCCGTCCTGGAACAGCCGTCCTGGAACAGCCGTCCTGGAACAGTCAGCCTGGAAAAGTCAGCCTGGAAAAGTCAGCCTGGAACAACTGTCCAGGAACAGCCGTCCTTGTACAGTCAGCCTGGAACAGTCAGCCTGGAACAGTTATCTTGGAACAGTCAGCCTGGAACAGTCAGCCTGGAACAGCTGCCGAGGGCTGTAGTTATTTTGGGAGCAGTGAACATATCATGGAATGGTGTGTGAGTGTGTGTTTGTGTATGTGTATCTGCATGTATGTATGTGTGTGTGTGTGTGTATCTGCATGTATGTATGTGTGTGTGTGTGTATCTGTATGTATGTGTGTGTGTCTGTGTGTGTGAGAGTGTGTGTCTGTGTGTGTATCTGCATGTATGCATGTATGTATGTGTGTCTGTGTGTGTATCTGCATGTATGTATGTGTGTGTGTGTGTATCTGCATGTATGTATGTATGTATGTGTGTGTGTGTGTGCGCGTGTGTGTGTGTGTGTGTGTGTGCGTGCGTGCGTGCGTGTGTGTGTGTGCGTGCGCGTGCGCGTGTGCGTGCCCTGACCCAGGCTCAGTTCTACAGGCCTGGACATGCAGAGCTGGAGGCAGGCGCCATGTTCCCGGTGTTGTTGAAGGCGGTAGCCATCTTCTGGTGTCGTATTGATCCAGGAGCAGCTCCGACTGTCCCTCCGCCTGCTGCTCCTCAACACTACATCCTCTCGCTTCTCTCACTTCCAGAAAACTGTGAAGGCTTTCTGGAGGAAGATCTTAGAGCCAACCGGCGCCGCTCCGCCCTTCTCGTCCCCTCCCCTGTCGCCATGGAAACAGCCTGGCTCTAAATGTACAGCCGTTACCGGTCAAGGCCTTCTCAGGTGTGTCTCCGGGGGGCGTGTCACATGACTGTAGCTCAGATTTGAAAATAAAGACCTCAACGTCTGAATTTAGCAACGCTTGAGCCCATGTGATCAGTCTGCCTCCTCCTCGTCCTCCTCGTCACCGCCGTGTGTTGCCCCACCTTCGCTCTGGTGATTTCCTCTGGGAGGTCATGTGACTTTGAAACACTTCTGTAAAACAGGCCTTTGTGAAAATGGGAAGTGTTGAGTGTGTGGCAGGTTCTCCTCAGTGGTGACCTGCAGAATGTGCTCATGACCTGTGACGTCAGGCCTCAATCCCACTGGTCACCACAGCTCTGCTTCTACTGGGAGAGCTGGTGAAAGCAGCAGTTTCCATGGTGATGGGAGGGAGCGTCCAGGACGTCCTCACTGAGCTGAGAGCAGCTCCTCTGACTGGAGGTGTCTCAGCACACGTCCTCCTGAGACGAGCTGCAGCCTGTCAGTAGCCTCACTCTTCCTGTTTTAGGGCATAAGTGGTTTTTAGTCCAGCAACGAGTCAAAGGAAAAACATCTGAAATATTTCTCACCAGAAAATCAGAACCAGCCCCACCAGTTGAGCCGTGTTCTGGGAAGCACTTTTTACTGGGGGAGTGGGCTGGATGGAAAATCAGGCCGAGGGTGTGGGTACAACGGGTTACACCAGCGGGGGGGGGGCGCGGCCGGGCTCCTGGACGGGGCTGGACGCCCGCCGCAGGCTCTACTGCACCAGGACACGCCTGCACACACACCAGCCAGGCTCCTGGACAGGCTGCTGGACATGCTCATGCTCCTGGACAGGCTGCTGGACATGCTCATGCTCCTGGACAGGCTGTTGGACATGCTCCTGGACAGGCTGCTGGACATGCTCATGCTCCTGGACAGGCTGCTGGACATGCTCCTGGACAGGCTGCTGGACATGCTCATACTCCTGGACAGGCTGCTGGACATGCTCCTGGACAGGCTGCTGGACATGCTGCTGGACAGGTTCGTGGACATGCTCATGCAGCCATGTCCAGGAACCTGTCTTTCAGCTTCAGCCCTTCAGCAGCCTGTCATCATGGATGTGTTTTCAGCAGCTCGTCATGTGATGCTTTGGGCGATGCGTTTGATGTGTGCAGGAATATTCAGCTTTGGTGATCTGAGCTCCAGGAGCAGGCTGGCCGCGCTGCTAAAGGCGAAGCTGTCTGTCAGTCGGTCACCACTTTTCCATTCTCATCTGTTCCTGGAGAACCGACAGAAGCTCCTCCAGCTGCTCCAGCTCATCCAGCTCATCCAGCTCCTCCAGCTGCTCCAGCTCATCCAGCTGCTCCAGCTCATCCAGCTCATCCAGCTCATCCAGCTGCTCCAGCTCCTCCAGCTGCTCCAGCTCATCCAGCTGCTCCAGCTCATCCAGCTGCTCCAGCTCATCCAGCTGCTCCAGCTCCTCCAGCTGCTCCAGCTCATCCAGCTGCTCCAGCTCATCCAGCTGCTCCAGCTGCTCCAGCTCCTCCAGCTCATCCAGCTCCTCCAACTGCTCCAGCTCATCCAGCTCATCCAGCTGCTCCAGCTCATCCAGCTCATCCAGCTCATCCAGCTCCTCCAGCTCATCCAGCTGCTCCAGCTCCTCCAGCTGCTCCAGCTCATCCAGCTCATCCAGCTCATCCAGCTGATGCTGCTGCGTTCAGGAGACGAAGCAGCGCTGAAGAAGAGGCGAGGCCTTCAGGATCAGAGCAGGTCAGGGTCAAGGGTCAGGGTATTTGAAGGAAGTGGGCCAGGAATTCACTCTTGTGATTAAATACATGAATACATGAAGAGAAGAAAGAGCAAAACCCTTTTTGAAGATCAGTGTTTTTATTCTTTTCTTCAGTTTTTCATCAGAATGGCGTCCTGTGACGGAGCAGAGGGGGTCCAGGCAGACAGCCGCCTGAAGAGCAAGAAGCCCCCCAGCCTGATGATCTCCATCCCCCCACCAGAGCACACAGCTCCTCGCCAGGTAGAGTTCACTCCTCTGATTCCAGGTGTACCTGTTAACATGATCAATGCACACCAAGGACCAGGGCAGGAAACTCAGCAGCTTAAGGTGGGATGAAGAACCATGACCTGAATGAACACCCTTTTAGTGGAACAGAAGATCAGGAACAACCACACACTGAACCACACACTGAACCACACACTGAACCACACACTGAACCACACACTGAACCACACACTGAACCACACACTGAACCACACACTGAACCACACACTGAACCTGTTCCGTATGTTTCACAATAGTTCCAAGAGGAAAAGCAGAAGTCATGTCTCCACTTGCTGGTTTCACAGTTGTGTTCCCACCGTTAAGACAACGTTAATGTCAGGGTGGAACGTGTCAGAAAAGACACACTTTCAGTTCCGATTTTCTGTAAATTCTCATCCATTGTCAGGAATGTTGTCGTCTGTCCATCATCTGTCCTGGGTGCTGTGGCCCTCCACAGTTGTGATTCCTCTAACAGAAGAAGGTGATGATTTCAGAGTGTGAAGTGACCAACACGGTTCTGCAGCAACACTGGACAATCTGCTACAGCCTGAATGTGTGTTTGAGTCACGTTCCCCCCATTACCTCTCAGAATGACCATGACCCGGGGGGGTGTCACAGCACCTTTAACGTGACAGGAGGCTGTTTCCATTACACTCATCCACCCAGGTCCTGTTAACAGCATCCAACAGTCCAAACTGTTGTTATTTCACAGAACAGATATTACTGATGATCATTCATGAGTTATTGTTATGTATTGATAATGATATATATATATAGGAAGTGCTTTTATTCCATGGTGGAGTTGTTGTGGAAGTCCACCGAAGGCCTGTTTGTGAGCCTGTGTAACCTGTTTCTGTGTGTGCGACTGCGTGTCTCTGTTTCAGCTCTGTGACTCTAACCTGAAGCCAGAGAACCAGAGAACCACCACGGTCCTCGATGCCCCAGTTTAGCAGAATCACAGCTTCATGTTTGTGTTCTGAAACTGATCCTTCCTACAGTCGTATTCCTGTTTATCATCCTCCTCCTTCCTCCATTCAGCAGCTTCACTCAGCTCAGAGAACCGAGAGGGGCCGAGCCACCAGTCGGGTGTCGGAGAGCTTGAGCGGATCCGGAGATGGCCGGACCTCAGCCAGAGACAAGAGGTCCAAGTTCAGTCGACAAACGTCACTCTCACAAAGTATCCGCAGGTATGCTGAAGGTCAAGGCCGAACACTCCCTGTCCAGTTCTACTGAACCACAATAATGGCACTCAGTAACAGTACTCACACCACCAGTACTTGGTAACGGTACTCCCAGTAAGAGTACTTAGCAACAGTATTTGAAATGAGTGGTATATAACTCAGTAAGGTTACTCTCTATAACGGTACTCTCAGTAGTGGTAGTACCAGTAACAGTACTCGGCAACAGTATTCTCAGATAGCGGTACTCTTGATAACCATACTCTTGACAGTAGTTCTTTCAGTAACTACTCTCAGTAACAGTACTCGGCAACAGTTTCCACAGTAACGTTACCCTCAGCAACTGTACTCTCAGGAGTGGTACTCTTAGTTACAGTACTCAGCTGCAGTATTCTCAGTAGCTGTACTCTCGGTAAGCCTGCTCTCTCATAGTGGTACTCCCAGCAAGAGTAATCAGTACTGTACTCTCAGTAACAGTACTCTGAGGTGTGTGTTGAGTGTTAATCGGCTCCGTTTGTGTGCCTGTTAGAAGTACAGCTCAGTGGTTCGGAGTTGGGGAAGACTGTGAGACCAAGCAGCAGGTGTGGCACAGGAAGAGCTTACGCCACTGCAGCCAGCGCTACGGCAAGCTGAAGGCCCAGTACAGAGAGCCTGACACAGCCAGCAGCATCGACCAAGGCCTGGATTCACCGGCAACACAAAAGATGCCTAAGGTACCCCGCATTCACAGGAAGACCCACTCGCTCCTCTAACTGTGTTTAAAGAGTAACTCAACCCTCGTTTTGGCCAGCGTGTGTCTGGGCTGTTGTGGGTGGAGCTTCTGGAGTGGTTAAGACACACCCATACCACCACCTCCACCTCCACCACGACCACACTCACACACACAAAAACACACACAGACACTTTATTCTACTCACACATGCTACCCTGACCTGACAACACACCGGCTGTGTTAACACGGAACTCAGAACACGCCTGAGTTGCATGTGTGGCTGCATCTTCAGGATGCAGCTCCTACCTCTTACAGGAGGGGCGGGGCAGGATCCCTCACTGCTCCATGCCCAAATACATGTCCATCAGCAGAACAATAAATGGTTTGGGGTTTAGTTACTCTTTGAAGTGATCTGCATGGATATTTTGAAAATAATCAGGACTTGATATCATGTTCTGTGAATATCTTCAAACAGATCAATAGGCTCATGAAGTGTGTCCATTAAGAATTCATTTTCCATTCAGTTTCACAGCCTGCTGGGAAACACTGGTGACTACTACCTGTATGATAATAAAAGGTAACCACCATGTCATGTCCTGTAGAGCTTCTTTGGAGAGAGAGGTGATCTTCCCATCTGGGATCATTGTATTTATTCTTCCGTTCCATCCAACCATCCATCCAACCATCCATCTGTCTGCAATGTTGAGGAGATAAGAAAGATCAGGCTGGGTGGGGGGATGTGACAGTCATGTCTCCCTCCTCACGAGTACCTGGTGACCTGCTGACCATCTTTTAACCCTTTCCTCACCTTTCCATGGGCAGTACATGAATTGCCATTGCTCTTAGTTGTGGGCATGTTTCTATCTCAACATTTCCTTTGTGCTGTTCCAGGGAAAAGTGAGGCTCTCCCAGTCACAATCCAGCCCTCACTTCTCCCACGTCTGGCTTCAGCTCGTGTTTTTGTCACAGTTCATGTTTGCGTTCTTCGCTCACGTGCACTTCTCATCTGTTTGTGACAGATTGTGGATCCCCTGGCTCGGGGACGAGCTTTCCGTTGCCCAGAAGAGATGGAGAGTCGCTCTCCCAGGACGCCCCACGTGCCTCAAGGGGGCCCCATCACCCCAGGAGTCACCTCACTGTGCTCCTTCACCAGCCAGCGTTCTGGATACAGCCGCTTCCCGCGGCGCAAGAGAGAGTCGGTCGCCCGCATGAGCATCCGAGCTGCATCCAACTTAATGCGGGCAAGTTGTTGTTATGAGCTCTTTCCTAAAGCAGCAGTGGTAATGAAGCAGGTGTGAGCTCCACAGGTCCATCAGAAGCTTTTTCATGTCCACGTCTGCTGGTTCAACAGTCAGACGTGGACATGTGGAGAAGAGGAGTCCTCCTGATGCTGCTGGATCTTCTGCCTTACTACTATGAACAGGCGGGAGGGTTTAGGGGGGTCTCTCTGTGTCCTCATGGGGGATTCTCCCTCTTCTCTGGGGGTTTCTAACCCAGGCAGCGTAAAGCAAGATGTTCTCCATGGTGCCTCTGTAGAAGGTGTTCAGACACCAGAGATTCTCCACCTTCACTTGAACCTGTCGTGGTTGTTCTTCAGGGTCGGAGCGGCTTGACGGGCTCCTCTCAGACTGGTCGGAGTTTCCCTAAGCGGAGCTTTATCAGGCCCAGCTGGATGGAGGAGGACATGGTGGACTCTGCAGGCATGTCTGAGTCCGTGTTCTTCAGCAAGGTCAGTAGCTTCCCTCCACCCACAGAACTGACTCCCCCTTTGATCTTCGTTCCTCTTTGAACCAAAGCCAATTCTTTTCCAAAGGTCGATGCCCATGAGGAGCTCTTCTCCATGGCTGATGATGTGTTTGAATCTCCTCCCATGTCTGCATCTGCTGCCAGTGAACAGGCCAGCCAGAGGTTTCCCAGCCCGTCAGTTTACTCTGGACACACACACACACACACACACACACACACACACACACTGTGTGTGTTGTCTTCTCTTCAGCACTCCTCTCTGATGTTGGCAGGGGCATGTCTCACCCTCCCAGGACCCCCCCCGCCCTGCAGGAGAGGGCCCATCCCCGCCGGGGGGGGCGCATCGCGTCACAAGTGAAGCACTTTGCGTTCGACAGGCACAAGCGTCAGATCGGGATGGGCGTGGTGGGCAAGTGGCTGAACCGCCACTACCGCCGCAGCATCAGCAGCAACGTCCAAAAGCAGCTGGAGGACTTCCACAGCCACCGGTGAGCAGCCGTGGTCCTGGTGACCAGCGCGAGCAGAGCGACTCAGCGCTCTCGTCCCCAGGCCCTACTTCACCTACTGGATCACCTTCGTGCACGTGGTCATCACGCTGCTGTCCTGCTGCACCTACGGTTTCGCTCCTGTGGGCTTCGCTCAACACTCGACGTCTCAGCTGGTGAGTGAGACCACGTTGGGTTTTCATCTTCTCCAGCTTCATATTACATGTTTACATTTGCAAATGTCCTGTTTGACTTGATCTGGACTTTGACCTTTGACCCTCCACATTTGTAAGTGTGTTCATCAAGCTCCGGGTCAGCTGGGTTTAGTCCTGTTGTTGTCGTCAGTGTTGGTACGATGAAGCAGTGTTGCTGCCTGTTGGACGAGGACACGTGTCCAGTCTTGTGGAGCCAGAAGCTCAGGTGACCTTGCCACTCTGCCCCTCAGGTGCTGAAGAACAAGGGCATCTACGAGAGCGTCAAGTTCATTCAGCAGGAGAACTTCTGGATCGGCCCCAGTTCTGTGAGCCTGTTCCCTCTGGCCCCGGCCTCCTTCCCTGGTCTCTTCTCAAAGGCTGACCTCCTCCTCTCCTCCTCTCTCCTCCCTCTCCTCCTCCTCTCTCCTCCTCTCTCCTCCTCTCTCCTCCTCGCTCCTCCTCTCTCCTCCTCGCTCCTCCTCTCTCCTCCTCCTCTCTCCTCCTCCTCTCTCCTCTCTCCTCCTCTCTCCTCCTCCTCTCTCCTCCTCTCTCCTCCTCCTCTCTCCTCCTCTCCCTCCTCTCTCCTCTCTCCTCCTCCTCTCTCCTCCTCTCTCCTCCTCTCTCCTCTCTCCTCCTCTCCTCCCTCCTCTCTCCTCCTCTCTCCTCCTCCTCTCTCCTCCTCCTCTCTCCTCTCTCCTCCTCTCTCCTCCTCCTCTCCTCTCTCCTCCTCTCCTCCTCCTCTCTCCTCCTCTCTCCTCTCTCCTCCTCTCTCCTCCTCGCTCCTCTCTCCTCCTCTCCTCCTCTCCTCTCCTCTCTCCTCCTCCTCTCTCCTCCTCTCTCCTCCTCTCTCCTCCTCCCTCTCTCCTCCTCCTCTCTCCTCTCTCCTCCTCTCTCCTCCTCCTCTCTCCTCCTCTCTCCTCTCTCCTCTCCTCCTCTCTCCTCCTCGCTCCTCTCTCCCTCCTCTCCTCCTCTCCTCTCCTCTCTCTCCTCCTCCTCTCTCCCTCCTCTCTCCTCCCTCCTCTCTCCTCCTCCTCTCTCCTCCTCTCCTCCTCTCTCCTCCTCTCTCCTCCTCGCTCCTCCTCTCTCCTCCTCCTCTCTCCTCCTCTCTCCTCTCTCCTCCTCTCTCCTCCTCGCTCCTCTCTCCTCCTCTCCTCCTCTCCTCTCTCCTCTCTCCTCCTCTCTCCTCCTCGCTCCTCCTCTCTCCTCCTCTCTCCTCCTCGCTCCTCCTCTCTCCTCCTCTCTCCTCCTCCTCCTCTCCTCCTCCTCTCCCTCTCTCCTCCTCCTCTCCTCTCCTCCTCTCTCCTCTCTCCTCCTCTCTCCTCCTCTCTCCTCCTCGCTCCTCCTCGCTCCTCCTCGCTCCTCCTCTCTCCTCTTCTCTCTGACCCCTCAGGAGGACCTGATCCACTTGGGGGCCAAGTTCTCCCCCTGCATCCGCCGTGACTCCCAGATCGTGAGCCTCATCCAGGAGGCCAAAGAGCTGGAGCGAGAGTCCGGCTGCTGCGTCCAGAACGACAACTCTGGCTGTGTGCAGACGCTGCGCTCCGACTGCTCTGTAAGCCCCGCCCCCGCCCCCGCCCCCGGGTCCCCGCCCCCCCCCCCTGGGTCCCCCGGCCCCGCCCCCTGGGTCCCCCGGGTCCCCCGGGTCAGGTCCTGACGTCTCGCTCCCACTACAGGAAACGCTGGCCACCTTCATCAAGGGGGAAGGGTTCTCTGGCTCCGTCTGCCACCAGGACCCCAGGTGAGCCCTCCAGCACGTCCCGCTGACGCCGCCGCCCCGCCTGATCCTGATTGTTGTCATGGTGACAGGGTGTGCGAAGTGCCCGCCTCCACAGTGCCCCACACGTGGCCCCAGGACATCACCAAGTGGCCGGTGAGGACGGCGCCTCCTCGCGCTTCTGTCTGTCCCTCACGTCTGTCCCTCACGTCTGTCCCTCACGTCTGTCCCTCACGTCTGTCCCTCACGTCTGTC